>LPNX010908118.1:0-10962 GCA_001517045.1 Pseudotsuga menziesii
GCTCGGGTTTCCTGTAAAATACCTTCAACAACATGCAAAGAGGATTAAAAGCACCTGTGTGAAATAATAACAAGATAAACAGTATTATAGATCCATGCAAGAAACCATATAAAACTTGGTAATCTAATATATTCCACAATAAGAAGTAACCTAACAAAAATCACTTCCTATTCTTACCAAAATGTAAATTTCCTTATGAAGACAAGTAATCCCAACAATTGCAGATTATGAATAGATTTGATACAGATTACCTCAATGATTTAGCATAATGAAAACATCAATCCAACATCTATGGATCCCACACAGAAATTGCCTCCAAAGCCTTTTATTAACAATACTCAGAAAATATTACAATGTATATCAGCAGAGGTTCAACCTTCCGATCTTGAAAAATGGAGAAGGGACCAGTTTATATAAGAAAAGGGAGACCCAAGGGGGCCTCATCAATACTGAAGCTCAAGATCAGTTAAGCTTGAGTGATCCAAGGGCTCGGTGGTGTGACATCTCTGACTGAGAGAGCAGGTCGAACCATACAGGAAGGAGAAGCCGCCACATATCTTAACCGTGAAGTGTCAAAAGCTGGGCGTTACCACATCTTCTTGGTGGAGCCGTAACCTCAATACAAATGAATTCATGTCCTCAAATTACTGATCAAACACAGAGTTCACATATGCCACGTCCTTTTTAAACAGCCCGCAACTCCATAAGCTCATAAATCAGAACGCTGAGCCCACTGCGAGTTGCCACATCTCACGTGAACCCCACCAAATTTAACTCATGTGCGATAAAGGAGATAAATCGCAGCTTTAATGTCACCGTGGATAATCCAAGCTGTCCATGCTTGATTAGCGCAACCCACATCACCATTTCATGAGTCGTGAAGCTCACGTCACCACTTGGTTTGCGCTATAAACAAATCAGAGTAGAGTAAGGTGGAATATAAAATAGACAACGGTTCAAACGTGGTGTGAATGGGTCCACATCCATGGTGCCAGCGCATTCCTCCAAACCAATGTTTGCGTTTTCCTTTCACGCGTCAGCTCCTTCCATGGTGAATTGGCGTCACCATACTCTATTCACTCGCTGGCTCATGGTTAAAACCAAAACCAATGCATGGTAGCTTAAAATAAACGAAGTTTATTTTTAATGTGAAGTGGATACAATGGGCCCACTCCTTGGTTGGCGTAACTCACTTAACCATGCTTACGATCCACTCCATAATATAACATTCACCTTATTTTATAACCAAACTTATAATGCCCTTTGGATGGATGAATAATCGCTTCCTTCATGGGACCCCTTTGCCATGTCACTTAAATCAATTTTTAAATTGATTTTGACTTTTTTTTTTAATTTTGACTTTTAGTGCCAATTTGACCGGTTTTAGCATTAAAATGCTATTTTATGCACTTTTAGCCCAAATAATGCCTCACGGGGTGCTCCAGCTGCCCGACTGATGTAGAAAGTGGTCCCATGGGTAAAGTGGACGCTCCGGGTGTGAAAACGAGTGTCCCCACGTCAGAAACGGACTCCGTATCTGACTTTTATTACAATCTGAAGTTTTTTAATTAAACCATTAAAAAATGGCTTAAAAAACGGAAAAATTTATTTTTTGCGGAAACTGATGAAACTCTAGGGGGACCTAGTACATGTCCATACGACTCAATTCGAATGCCTAGCATGGTGAAAAACACCGACACGAAGGCTCTAGTAACCTCCCTAGGCCGAAACACCAAGATGACTACCCCAGCTTTGGAGGTGTGAGTGAAAAACTCAGAAATTATTAGTCGTTTGTTCAACAACCAATAATAACCAAGGGAAAAAACACTCTGGGCTAGTCGGCTTGATGCTCAAGTCTGGGAAGCCGAGCCTTTTATAAAAAATTAAATGCTAGGGCATTTTTTACAATTTCCCCAAGGGGGTATGAACATGTGTTACAAAAAATAAAACGGCCCTGGAGGCCTGAAAGGACTTCTGAACTCTGAATATGAACAAGTGTCTTGTTCATCACTGGCGGCTCACTGAAAGTCCAACTAGGTGCAGCCTAGTCGGTAACATGTGGCGCATGGCTTCTCACGATTAGAGGGAGTAGATTATGAAGAGACATTTGCGCCAGTGGCTAGTTACTCCTCTAATAGATCGGTGATTTCTATTGTTGTTGAGATGGGTTGGAGCATTCATCAGTTGGATGTGAAGACACCATTTTCGAATGGTGTCTTACATGAGGAGGTGTACATGAAGCAACCACAAGGATTCGAGGTGCATGGGAGAGATTCCCATCTGTGCAGGTTGAAAAAGGCCCTTTATTGGATGAAGCAAGCTGTGAGAGCTTGGTATTTTAGGATTGATGCATATATGCAAGAGTTGGGATTCCAGAAAAGTGAGACAAATCCAAACCTTTACTACATTATGGTTGGTGAGGATCCACTTATTCTGGTATTGTATGTAAATGACTTGATCATTACAGGTATAGACAGGCTCATTGCAGAATGCAAGAAATATCTTGCATCGAAGTTTGAGATGAAGGATATTGGGTTGATGCATTACTGTCAGGGTCTGGAGGTGTGGCAGGAGTTGGTTCACATCTTCCTCGGACAGCGTAAGTATGCTATGGATATTCTAAGGAGATTTTAGATGTAGGATTGCAGACTGATGACTACAACCATGATCATGAACTAGAAGATTATTCATGCTTCTGAGGGAACATTGGTGGGTCCGATAATATATCAACAACTCATTGATTCCTTGATGTATCTGGTCAATACCTAACTAGATATTTGTTTTGAAGTGAACACTCTCAGTCAATTCATGGTGGAGCCTTGGAGAGTTCATTGGATTGTTGCAAAACGTGTATTGAGGTATTTGTGTAGTACAATGGATTTTGGTCTGGAATTCAAGAGAGCAGAGGTAGTCAGATTGATTGGCTATACAGACTTCGATTGGGCAGGTGGCGTGACAGATCGAAAGAGTACATCCGGGTGTTGTTTTAGTCTAGGCTCAGTAGCGGTGTCTTGGTTTAGTCAGAAACAAAAGTCAATTGCACTAAGTTCTACAGAGGCAGAATATATGGCATCTAGTCAAGCCTGTTATGAGGCCATTTGACTTCTCAAGTTGTTGGTTGGACATGTTCAACTTGATCGACTTTGATATGGACCTCATAAAGTTTTCCTCAAGGGCCTAGCTTTCAACATGGTCTTCTTCCTTGAACATACTCTTCATATATTCAACATAGGGAACCCATTTTCTATGCTCTTCTAGGCACCAATATGTGAAAAATGCTTTGATCAGTTCGACAAGAGAGGAGATTTGTCCTTTTCCAAGACCTTCAAACCGAGCACATGCTTTTCCTTCCAAGAGGATCACAAATTCCCTCATAAACATATCTTCATTCTTAATATGGAAATTTGAAGTCAACATCAAGAAAGTTTCAACATGGTCCATGGCATAATCATCATGATCACAAAAATCTTGATAGAATGGCTCTAGTAACCCATTTGGAAAACTTGGGATGTTTGAGAAATCAAGGGGAACAAAATGGTCATCCAACCCTACAGGTGATGCCATTTTCCTTACTTTTAACTTCTTCAAGGTCACTGGATCTGAACATGAATATATCAATATGTGTGGAGGCGCTCAGATGATCTCTTCTTAATTGACGGATGTGCTCACTCTTATTCCCAACAATGTCATTAATTGTTGAGGCTTCTGTCTTGAAGTTGTTAGTATTAGAGGTGTATCTCGAGATGTCCTCCATGTGGTTCTACCTAGCATGGAGGTACATTACAGTATAGGGAGGAGTGTGTAGTGTGAAAGACACTATGCTAGGAGCCATGGATTGAAGCCATGCAAACCTTTAGTGACCACTTCCAGTTGAATGTGAGGAGTGTAGTATTGCACAAGTCTCTGATGGGTGAGATGCATGATGCATGTGCATGTGCATGGAGGTTGCATGTGCATGATGAGTAGGTGTCATGTGTTAGAGGTTGCATGATGCATGTGCATGAGATTTGAACATTGCATGTGCATGCATGCAGTTTACACTATTTTTGATGCATAGTTTTTAACACACTAAGTGGGTTGTGCATGAACCTTGAATTAGGGTCTCAGAACTCTAATCTCACTCGAGGATTAGAAAAGGGAATTCAAAAGGAAAAATTTATTGTTACTTGTGAGTTTTAGGTGATCAAGAGGCAGAGCAAATCAATGAAAGAGGAAGTGCACATTCATCTGAGATAGACTGAGGGCGCATTCCTGACAGAGTGAGGGCATATCCTTCTGAGATAGGAAAGGTGCATCATTCCAGAGGTGAGAGAGATCTTCTCACAGGTTTTATTCAGGGGCGCATTCACTGAGCAGTGAGGGCGAACTTCAGGAGAGGGCCCGATGTATGAGAGCAGGGGCGCACTTATTGAGGCCAGGAGGGCCAAGAGGAGCTGAGGGTCCTTCAACAGAGACTGAGGAGGGCACACGAAGATCTCATTCAAATATTGACACAGACAGAGACAAAGGGGTGCACCTCTGAGCAGAGAGGGCACACTTCTATAGTTGGGGGCACACTTCAAAGATTGAGGTAGTATTTCTTTATCCGTCAGAGTAGAACAATGAAGAAGGGAAGAGGGAGAACTTCTTCAGGGATTAGAGAGGAAGTTACTTCTTCTAGAGATTGGATGAGGCAATTATTAGAGATTCAAAGTTAGGGAAAACAGAGGTCGCATTTCCTAAGAGCAACAGTTGCAATTGCATGCAGATCTAGGGATTTGGCTCATTAGGTTTCTCTTATTGTATTTCTAATTGTATACACTATATTATTCTCTCTGGCTTGAGATTGAAGAAAACAGTAGTTGTTGGTTTTTTCCCATATTGGGTGTCCAGGGTAAATATGAGTTTCATTACGTGTGATTGTCATATTATTTGTAGAAGTTGTAAAGAGATTTTCATGTGCTTCAAATTATAAGCATATTGTGTAGTTGTTACCTTCTCTGGGACTGAGAAGTTGGGTTTAGTATATGCATGTGGCTTATTGAGATCTGTAGTCGAGTTGAGGATCTGAGATTCTAGAGTGAGTAGTGACCTCTAGAAAATCTACATGGTAACGAACCTTGATAAAGGTCAGGGGCAATCACACTTAGATCCACGAGTTGTTTACCAGACCTCTGTGGGGAATCCACCAAGATTTCAGATCAATGGGATAGAGAACAAATCTACCAAATCTGAAGAGCAGTGCTTAGATTTGTGGTTGTAGAGGTCAGATCTATCAGATCTATGAGGTTAGATGTGAGATATGAGATAGATCTAATAGATTTGGGCGAGTAGGGTCGAATCTATGATAGAGAGATACTTTTGTTCTTTGAGATATTCTTGATTCAGGTTTAATTTGATCAGATATTATGGCTAGTATCTTACTTGTTGAGTATCGATTGGATGAGGCCTCAAATTTTAGTGCATGGAAGGCCAGAGTTGTCTTGTTTATGATGGAGAGCGAATTATGAGATATTGTGGAGTGTACTGCCGCAAAGCCTGTTACTATTCTGTTGGTTACCAACTAGGTTGCACTAAGTTGGACTTTTAAGTGAGCCTCCAAAGATGAACAATTAATTGTTCAAATTCCGAGTTCAAAAGTCCATAACATTCTACCCTCTTCTACAATGTATCCTATTTAACAAAAAGTGAAAAGATTGTTGGAATCTTTCGTATTTTGGGCATAACTTTTCGCTCGTAACTCGGAATCGGGCGGACTTTGGACCTTTGGAAAGGTCTTGCAATTCTCTACAACTTTGTTGTTTTAAGTTTTTCCTAATTCCTTACCGTTTGTCCAGGGCAGGCATTTTAGTAACAAAGAAAGATGCTTTGTTACTAAAACGCCCGCCCTGGACAAACGGTAAGGAATTAGAAAAACTCAAAACAACAAAGTTGTGAAGAATTGCAAGACCTTTCCAATGGTCCAAAGTCTGCTCAATTCCAAGTTACAAGCAAACATTTATGCCCAAAATACGAAATATTCCTAGAATATTCTGGTCTTTTTTCAAATAGGATACGTTTTGGGCAAAATAAGACCTTATGGCATTTTTAGCTCAATTTTTATTTATTTTTTAACATGTTCATACCCCATGAGGAATTGTAATAAAATGGCTTAGTATGATGAAATTATGTATAAGGTTTGGCTTTCCTATGACTTAGTCATTCATACATTATTCTAGGGTGTTTTTTCCTTGTTAATTATATATCGTTTTTTAACGATTTATAATTTTCAAGTTTTTCACTCAAGCCTCCAAAGCTGGAATAATTGTCTTAGTGGTTATGCCTTAGGAGGTTATTAAAACCTAAGTGTCGATTTATATTACCATGCTAATTATTATTTTGAGTCATTATGAACATGTACTAAGTCCCCCATAGGGTTTTTTTTCAAGTTTCGAGATTTTTTTTTCATTTTTCCAGGCTTGTTTATAATAAGTTAATCGTAAATTTTCTAAGTCATAAAAATGGGACTATGAGGTTGTTTTTTCCATGGGGGTGCTCATTTTCTAACCCAGAGCACCCACTTAACTCCTAAACTCACTTTCTTAAATTGTCAAGTAATTATTATCTCCAAAATTAATTATTACTAGAAAAAACAAAAAAATTGGATAAAGTGAAAAATTCGGCAACTCATAAAGTAAGGGAAACTTGTCGAAAAAGAGTTCTGTGAGTTGGAAAAGTAATGCAACAAGTAACTTGAGGTTTTTGGATAGTTAGATGTTGTTGTTTTCATCAAATCAAAGAGATGGATGTTTCCTCATCAAGCCTGGGCACATCTCTACAAGTGGGGCGCATTCTCCAAAGTGGGGGCACATTCTTTAAGGAAAAAGTGTGGGTTTGGGATGTGGCATGTATCTTTTTGGATCTTTCTATTTATCCAACCCACATACAACTCATTCCAACTCACATCCAACCCATTCAAGATTGACGCCTTCTTGGGCAAGTGTGCCCCCTCTTAGCATTCGCTTCATCTACTTAAACAAGCAAGCTCACTTCATTTTCATAAGAAGTGTGGAACCTTTGCTCTTATTGCTCTATAATTGCAAAGTATTTTATGAATGAATAAATACTTTGGAGGCAAGAATAGTGTGACTCTCTTCATGTGTGTGGATGCTTACTGTTGAATTTATGAGGTAATCTGTGTCTTTTCATATATCTGTATCTTGTTGATTAAGTATTGGCCTTTGAAGGAGATATATCTCTCAGTGGGGTAAGTGAAGTAGATTTGTTTATCTATCATCTTATTGTTTAGTTGCATACGATACCTTAAAGGTACATGTTATTTTGGTTTACATTCATTTTTTCTGAGTTTCTTTTGTAGTTAACACTGATTCGTTTAATCCTTCTCGTGCAAGTGTGTTTAAAGGATTGCAGGTTGCTTAGCTTGAAGAGGAAGGTGTTCTAGTTTGATTCTCCTCTCTTTTCAAAGCACGTCAATAAGAACACAATCCCTTTGAGCCCCGCTGGAAAAACTCCATAGCTCAAGTTCAAGGGCTTGATATTCTTCTTCTTCTCTCATCTTAACTATTAAACTTTTATGGTTACTAGTTACTTTCAACAGTGTTAATTAAATTAGTGCGTAAAATATATCATAAACTGATTTTATTTGCATTTGCATTTATAAGTTTAGATCTGATTTTTAAAGGCTCATTTTTATAAGACCTAGCTTTTAACAAGTACTTGTCTAAAACTTTAAATTTTACCTCTTAAAAGTAATTCAACATCATGCTAAATTTTTTATGTTTTAATTGATCAATATAGCATATTTGGTATAACTTTGTTGGTTGTTTTGCAGCATTTGACGAACATGTAGAGAGGCATTTTAGCGAATTTTTCCAAATTCAAGCCATCCGAGAGCCATTCTTCTTTCTACCTTTTCTTCAGGTACTTTTTAAGCCTCAAATTTTGTAAAATTGTGTCTCCTAATCTATAAAGGAACACAAGTATTTATTCTTCACTGTAATAAGCATTAATAAAAGAGAAGCAAGTGGGAAACCAAGTGCCCACACCCCATCCCCCTAGGGGGGATCCGTGTCGTTTCTTTTTTGTGGCTTGATTTCTTTAGAATAATTGCTTTTCGTTTTTTAGTTAGATTTTATTTGTATTTCTGATTGCTTTTAAAAATTTAACAAATCCAATCGTGTTCCAGGAAACGAGAGTATCCGTACTGTGATTTTTAGCAACGCACGTTTGACTTAAAATTCTTCAAATTAACAAGACTTTAGTTCCCGTATGCTCTTGTGAACACTGCAGGGCTTTGGATGGAACGGTAGGATGTCACGTCCCCTCCCCTCTACTCGCCGAGAGAGAGAGGACGCGACTCGACTGCTTTGTCTATCTAACCGGGGATCTAGCCCCATGAACATAAACAAAATGAATTGAAAGTAAAAATACATATGCAGATGCATAATGCAATAATATACAGCGGAAGCAAATCATTCATCCAATATATTCAATATGTTCATAATAATTCATAAAACAAATACATTGCAAGATTAATACAAGAGAGAACTTATCTTGAAAATGAGTTGTCCTACAACTAACTATGTCGTTGCAACGTTCCACCCAACCATAGGCCAGTTGTGCTCATCAATCTCTCAGCACAACTACCACCCCCGAGCTGGGCATGATTTCCACAAGGAACTAGGGAACAACGGGCTCACACATAGCCAAAAACACACCAAGGTTCAGCCAAGCCAATCTACAATTGGGTTTATCAGGCTGCTAAGGCAGTGGAAAGGAGAATTGCTAAGCTAGTGAGCTCAACCACAGAGCTATGGACACCTGCACAAGATCTATCTAGCTTGGCCTCCACAATACCTACACACCCAACACAAGGAAGTATCCCCTTCACTGCTACACAGTCCCTCAAGCCATACCTTCCCTTCCAATACTCTTCAGGGTGTGCATAGAAGAATAGCCAACCCCTCTTGATCTTTCTGGAAGGTTCCTCTCTTCACTAGGTTTATCAAGCCAATTCTAGACCTCTTCCACTCCTAAGTCTTATGTTAACTTTTCATATGCTTAGCTAAGACATCAGTACTTCATTTCATTTTCATAACAAAAGCATATAAACAGGATCACTGAAAGATAGACAAGCACAACCATACAAAAGGAACACAAAGATTTATCCTGGGAAAACCCTAAAGGGAAAAACCCAGCAAAAGCTTCCTCAATATAGATGCCCCAAAAAGATAAAAGATAAAAGATAAAACCAACAAGGAGATCAAAGCCTGATCCTCCTTCTCCAGCTACTTCTCTTCTCCACTAATATGCTACACAAGTGAGAGTGTGTGTCCCAAATGAGGAGCACTACACCTCTATTTATATTCATCCGTTCACTTAAGTTAACTCATCTGTCATGTAGGCTCGAGTTAATCATGTAGGCTCAAGTTACACATGTAGGCTCAAGTAACCACACTGGGGTGCTAATGACCCACCTTTACAATTAGAGGGGACTGCCTCATGACTCTTATTAGCTCTTCCGATTAGGAGCATCGGGGTACAAAGTAATACAAGTGGTTCTCCCGGTGGGACCATCGGGGACCACAAAGAAATACATATAGAATATTCTTCGAAGTTACAATATTTCAACACTCCCCCTTAACGAGAAGGGTATTCTATAACAACATCAACAACAATAATAGGAGAGAGATAGAGGACATCATCAACATCATCAGGTTGATACATCTATAAATCATTGGAAGCGTTTCAACATCATGTAGCCTTGATCTTCAATCTTTAGTCTTCAGCATCATCAGTACTTTGACCGCTTCGATCAGCAGCATCTTGACTCTTCAATCAGCAGCAACATCTTCAGCACTTTGACCTTTCGATCAACAACATCTTCAGCACTTTGACCTTTCAATCAGCAACATCATCTTCAACACTTTGACCTTTCGATTAGCAACATCATCTTCAACACTTTGACCTTTAGATCAACAACATCTTCTTCAGCACTTTGGCCTTTCGATCAGCAACAACATCATTATCATACTCTGATCTTTCGATTAGTACGTCATCATCATCATACTTTGATAATACGGCATCATCATCATCAGGATCTCATCATCATCACATTCTGATCTTTCGATCAAAAACATCATCATCATCATCGCATTCTGATCTTTCGATCAGAAAACATCATCATCATCAACAACATCATAATCATAAGCAACTTTTGATCTTCCGATCAGAAAACATCATCATCATCATATTCTGATCTTTCAATCAGAGAACATCATCATCAGCAACTTCTGATCTTTCGATCAGAGAAACATCATCATCATCATATTCTGATCTTTCGATCAGAGAACATCATCGTCGTCAGCAACAACATCATCATCATATTCTAATCTTTCAATCAGAGAACATCATCATCAGCAGCAACTTCTGATCTTTCGATCATAGAAACATCATCATCATCATATTCCGATCTTTCGATCAGAGAACATCATCATCATTAGTAACAGCATCATCATCATATTCTAATCTTTCAATCAGAGAACATCATCATCATTAGCAACTTCTGATCTTTCGATCAGAGAACATCATCATCATCAGTAACATCTGATCTTTCGATCAGAAACATCATCATCAACATCATCAAAACATCAACATGATCCTTCCTTTCGGAATTACGGGATTTAGGTCTTTACGGAGTTATTCCTTTCGGAATTACGGGATTTAGGTCTTTACAGAGTTACTAACGATCCTTCCTTTCGGAATTACGGGATTTAGGTCTTTACGGAGTTACTAACGATCCTTCCTTTCGGAATTACAGGATCAACACATTTGTGGAACTCAGACAATCCTTCCTATTGGAATTACGGGATCAACACATCTGCGGAACTCAGACAATCCTTCCTATTGGAATTACGGGATCAATTCAATGATCCTTCCTTTCGGAATTACGGGATTTAGGTCTTTACGGAGTTACTAACGATC
>LPNX010908119.1:2010-20005 GCA_001517045.1 Pseudotsuga menziesii
ACATGGGTTGGCGGTATGGGCCTCAAGGCCTAAAAGGAAGGGGACATTACATAATGGTTTCAACCTACATGTAATTATTGGAAATTATCATATTGGAATAAGAACAAAACAACCACACAATAAGAAAGTATTACACACATAGACAATGTTTACAGTGGAAACCAACATTCAATGGTTACTTACTATTTAATTTTGGAAATATATGTATTACATTGCATCTCTAGGATGTTTGGCATTCACTTCTCTAGGCCAACAACAACAACATGAAAAAATCTATTTTTCTAGTAAAATCCCTTTGAGAGTGTGAATACAATGAGATATAGGAGAGCTATGGGTAATAGGAAATCCAACATCCATGAATTTTAATTTCTCAAGAGATGTACTGGGGAATTAAATTTGTTGAACAAACATAGAATAATTAGAAATTGGCCAAGCAACAAAATATAAAACAAATGAGGATTTGTACTATTTATACATGGCAATTGTCTTAACAAAAGAAGATATGTTTATGCTCAATAAAGGAATCGATCCATCGAGCAAAGAACCAAGTTCACTCCATAGAAGGAGAGTTATTTATGAAGTAAATGAATAATATTCTTAATGAAAGCACAAGCTAAAAGATTCTCAATAGACCCAAAAAAGGAAGGTTTCAAGGCTTGAGCAAGGGAGAGGAATATCATAGGAAAATTGATGGACCAAAACATTGAAACTATGTTTTTAGATTTAATGAGGAGACTTCAAAACCATGATTATAAAAATATGATGATAAGTCAATATCGTAAACTAGAAAAGTAAGTAAAAAAACCACATAAAAAAGGGAGAAGAGTTGAACATGACTAAAAACCTTAATAAATGTATACCATTTGGTAGGAAAGGAGATGGTTCCATTAAAGTTGATTATAATCTCTCTAAATTGTTTTTCCTCTTCCATATGAACAATGGAGTGTAGGACAATATGTATTTTCTTGGATATCAAGTGTACGTTCAAAATCACACTCCTTTCCCTTGTTTACCCCTGAGTGACCACTTACACACCTCATATTCCCTACAATCATTGTTAATTATCTAGTTGATGGGATTTATTAGAAAACAATGTTAACTCATGGGACTTACTTTCAAATTATTGATTAAGTATGATTTATCCCACTACAAGCAATCAAAAGATTTCAGGATGACACTATCCATCCATAGTAGGAAAATCGATATTTGTTTTCTCTTATTAAATAGTACTAACAAATCTAGAAGCATATCATTCATTCTATAAAAAGAGTAGTGAACCAAATTCTAAACAAAGCTTTGAAGCAAATCCATAAGCAATTGCAATGCTTAGGTAATAGTACTTGGACGGACTACATGGAATGGTCATATAAATGTTTGTCAATTTTTTCATGCAAGTTGATTTGGCATTTAATTGTATTATATTTATGCAATGTGTTATTTTTTCTAGTCATGTAACCATCTAATATTTGTCTAACTTATTGCTACCATCCCGCACCCATTGAATTGGAGCTTGGTTGTAAGCACGTAGATATAAACCATAGTACATATCAATATGTTAGAAAAGTGATTATGGAATTACCTGAAGGTATTTAGTAGCATGTAGGTTGTGATGGAATCCTCCATGAGCCTTCCCAATCATGTGTAGTTTATCATCATATCATAGAGGACTATATGATGCCCCTATGCCTACCTACATGATTCTAGGCTGTGATGGTGGCCTACACAAAATGCCAAATGAAATTTAGGAACAAAATTTAAATCAATTAAAACTTTGTTTTTAGTGTCCTGTGTAGGTTGTTATCACGGCCTACAATCCTATAGGAATCTAAAGGGGTGGACTATATGCCTGTGGTCTTATCTTTTTTATTTTCTAGAAAAAAATGGTACTTTTTGTATTACTATTCACCAAAGAAGTAGAAATTACATCATAATTATCACCATAACAATGGAAATTACAACATTCAAGGGATGTGGTTTTATTTCATATCTATGAAACCAAAATTATATAAGGAATACTTATAACTTGTACACTTTTTATTTGTAAAATATGTCTTCTACTTATATAAGCCAAACAAAATAGTGGAAGAGTATATACAATGGAATGTGTATTGAATATTATCTTCCTCAACCCTACTAAAACTAAAATGAAATATCTTAGTAAAAGACTCATTTTAACTTCAAACAACAAACGTATGTCACCGAGAAGACTCTCCCCAAAAGTAGAAATGGAAATAAAGTATTGCTAAAAACATTTTCAAAATGAACCATCCACAAAATATACAATGCAACAACTCTAATACAATACCTAAGACTTCGGAAATGAATAGGTACAATGGAGTTATTGTAATTATGTCACATTCAATTTATTAAAAGTTAAAACTACCTAGTATAATAATTCCATGTCTTTACTTGATTTCAATCTTCAAGGAATTTTCTGAGAACATTATATGAAAACCTATGAGAACACTATTGTGTGTTACCTAGTCTTAAATAAACATGTATGGAATCAAATAAGAACAATGTCCATGGAAATCAAGTCAATGTGTCAATATTTTGCTGCAAAACATTACCTAGCCTAAATGAAGGATAAGTTCATTCTCTTATTTTTCTTTATCTTTAAATCTTGATCATTTAGAAAGATGGAGCTCAACATCTAGAGACAATGTTTCTCAGGTTGTTAATGGAAGGAAGAAAAGGTATTCTTACCTTACAAAATCTATGCTACAAAATGTGAAAAAGGAAACCATGATAATGGTTTAGAATTTAAAGCCAAATTTGGCATAGCTATAAAATGTTTTCAATTTAGTCATGAAGACAACTTCATAAATCACTTAGTTGAAGCCTTATATAATGGAATGCCATTGACATATAGTTTTCCAATGAAGTGTAAAGGGTGATGCAAGAATTCATACTTTTGCTTCACCATTGACATTTGTAAATGAAAATCTTACCTACAAAACACCACCAAACTTTGATTATTCTTCTTTCAAATACATTTAGAGAATATAGATAGAAAAATTTCCAATCTTATAATTGCAAAAAAGATACAACACAAATAGAAACCTTAAATAATCCCTGATGGTTAGCTCAATTGGTTGGTGCTTCCGAGTCTAGAGAAAAGTAGTCGAGGTTGTATATTCAATTATATGGAACCTTCAAGGTTAGGCTCCCAAAAATGGAGCCGACAAGGTTGGTCCTAAACACAAAGGTGCATAGGTATCTAGAACCTAGGTACCATGGTGATTCTAAGAATTGACATTAAAGTACCTAGCACTATGAATGCTATAATAGGGTTAATGTTTAGATCATGGAAAATGGATAATATGATCTACTTGAATATATCCAAGCAATCAGAAATGGGTTGGTCTTCATCATTGATTGATCGCCATTTGAGTAATGGGATGCAAATTATTAGTACTACCTATATTTCAAAGATCTACAATCATTATTACTGACTTATCTTCATTTGAGAAATGAGTTGTGGTACACCCCTCAACATTCATGGTAACATTTGTTCTCTCTGTAATTCCCAAATGGAACATTTTTTATTTGGGAGACAGTTCAATATTAAGAAATATTACTTAATGGTATTCATTTGAAAAATGAGATGTAGATGGAAAACGATACCTCAAAGGTAGATAAAATGGCTTATGTTGTACTTGTTTAAATTGGCACCTACATTTTTTTGGTATTATTCAATGTGAAATCATGAAATCATTCGATCAAACATTTGGGTCAATGGAAATGAACAAAATCACTCATTGATGATTATAGATATCCTTTTTTGGGGTTGAGATTTGGATGGGTCATGTAGCTATGTCCACGTGGCTACTTCGGTTTCTTTGGTAGCTCCGATCTACCTAGTGCTTATGTCTCCTATCTAGGTTCTTTGATTGTGGTAAGTTTACACACAGGATTAGGTTGGAGTATGAGTGATGGGTGAGATCATATGTGGGATTATTCCAAGGAGGGAATATTAGTATTCGGTTATTTTTTAGGGAGTAATATTAGTAATAATAATACCTACACACATTTGTGTTTATTCCAACTCCAGTACAAAATTTGTATAGATGTAAAAGAGAAAATATCAATTTATCCTTAATTCCATTATCGCTTGCAATGTTTAATAATAATCTCGAAGCAGTTATGTGTTATTATGGATAAATGGAAATATCTTTTGTTTTAGTTGGCTCAAATGTTAAGCTTCATATCTTAACCATGGTTGTATTTGTATACTAATGTTAAATTTTATTCCCACGTTCTTAAGCTTCACTAGGTGAGTTTAAATGTTGGCTTGAAGCCAAAATATTTTATTCCAAGGTATATTTACAACTATGATTCAATTACTATGTCTTATTGTATTATATCTACAAAAATGTTAATATATTATGCAGTTGTACACTCATAGTCATGATTGTTATCAAATACTATATTGGTTCAATCACTTCGAGGTGTATGCATTTAAATTTAAAACCCCACAATTTATTTATATGAAACACTATCATTTCCATGTTAGTTGAACACACTAATATCATTACCTTATGACAATTTCCTTTTTTCTTTTCTACTTTAAGTATTGTATGTTTATATGGCTAGATAAGTATAGTTTCTACTTTGTATAAGCGTAATATATTCAATGATATATTTCTTATTTATACTACCTTGCACACATAGACATAGGGGTGATATATCAATTTCATTATTGAGGTATGGATGCACATAGTGTCCATTTTACAAACCACGCCTATGTACTAATGCTCTATACTTTAAGAATTTGAATGCTCCTTTTTCGAGAATAAGTGATGGCATCGGTTTTCATGATTATTATTGATGTTTTTTTTATCTATTTAGTATCTTAAGTCTTTTTTTTTCATTTACAAATAGAGTTAGAACTTAGTTCACGTAAAAAAAAATGCAGCATGTTCATTTTAGTTTCCAAATGGTTGTTAAATTTGACAAAATGCAAGGTTAAATTGTATTAGTTTATTTTTTTATACTTTTCTTCACTTAGATAGCTATTAGAAAAATCATAAGTGGTTACACAAACAAATGAAAAATCGTAATGAGTATTGAACAATCGTTGTTTCAAAGATTCCAACTTACGATGAAGACATGGGTTCCTGATAACAAATTATGTTTCAAGCTTCAATCATATTAAAATTGGAAAAATAATGACACGTGCAAGTTTGTCATCAATCCAAGCTATAAAAGTTGTAATGTTGTAAAAATGAACGTTTCTTGTATATGTTTTCCCCCTTTTGAAATGGATTTCATAGAGATGTTCAAAAAGAGTAAACTTCTTACCAAGAGCATGTCTCGAATGATATAAGTTCTACGGGAGGAAACATGAAACTATGCCTTTGAGGAACCTAAAGATTTGATAAAGCTGACCAAAAATTTATTACTCTTGAAATAGGGATTAGAACAATTTTTAGTGTGAGAACTTTGAAATTGAATATTCTCTTGACATATTTTGGAGTAGCTCATGTAATAATATGCTTCAACATGTAGGAGGTTTTTTTCTTGGCATTTTTCCCCATGGTATTGGAGTTATCTTGATAGTTTGGGGGACAAATATCTCCACCTCCATATCCAAATTTCTATTTTAGACAAAAACACATATTTTTTTTCTCTAATCACATTATAACTTTAGCGATAAAACTTTGCCTTGTGCTACTCATGGAAAACAAATTTTGACCTTCTTTTTTATACCTTTAGACATATAACTGAATTATCTCAACAATCCATCTTTTCCTTCTAAATTCCTTATAGTATTGCAATATGTATTTATAGTACTTTATATGATGTTGGTGATGCCATAGTGATGTCACCACCATATTATAAGGTTTCAAACCAGTTATAGAAACCTACATCAAATAATATCTTGATTTCTATCAGATATTAATCTTGTCGAACAGTATCCCCTAAAGGGTCAATTGGCCCTCTCTCCAAAATTGTCCTCTCCTTGAAGGGGGCACCTGCCAAAGGTTAAATTGATGCTTCCTCAATAATACAATTCTCATAGAAGGGTTAGCCATACCTTCCTATAGAATAATCTTCTCGTGAAGGGAAACAATGGAGAAGGGTTGACTAAGACTTCATAAATTATGGCGTCAAATCCTCAAAGTATATATTGGAAATGTAGACTGAGACTTCTATACTATTGGATTTCCCATCAAGGGGAATCCTATGGAAGGGTCTCCCAACACTTCCCTTGGTATCTAATAGATGGGTTTTCCTAGCCATCGTCCTATGAAATTATGTTCTCCTTGAAAGGGGGGATTCCATAGAAGGTTTAATCAATCCTTCCTCCATAATAGAATTCATCTAGAAGTTTTAACTAACCAATTCTAAACGATGGTATCCAATTATCGAGGTATTCAATAGAAATGTTGATCGAACCTTTTCTTAAGGATGGTATTCTTTTCAAGGGGAATCCACTATAAGGGTCATCTTATCCCACCAATGATACCGAATAGAATAATCTCCCAACACGTAGTCCTACAAAATTGTATTCTCCTAAAAGGAGGGCACATGGAAGGGCCATATGATACTTCCTCCATTATATAATCCCTTTATATGGATCATTCAACCCTTATTTCTAAAGAGTGTTCCCATAGAGGGAGAGCACATAGAAGGGTTGCATGACACTTCCTCAATGATGGTTTTAATGTCTCAAAGTATTCAATAAAATATTAACCAAACCTTTCTCTAAGGATGGTACTCTAGTCTAAAGGCATCCACTGGAATAGCCAACCACCCTTTCCCTCGGTATCCAGTAGATGGGTCACCTGAAACTTACTCCTCCAAAATGATATTCTCATCAAAGGAATGCCTCTGAATTTTTGGATGTCCCTTCCTCCATCATAGAATCCTTGTATAAGGGTTAACTGACACTTCCTCCAACATGATTTTCTTACTGAGCATTACCATAAATAAGGGTAAGATGACATTCCTTGATGATAGTGTTACCTTCTTGATGTATCTATTGCAAACATATGAAAACAATTTCTTAAAGGATGGTATTCTTGTCGAAGGGTCAACGGATACTTCCTCCATAATAGAATTCTCACAGAAGGGTATTCAACACTTCCTTCGTCGTTGTGTTCTAATGGAGATAGAACATGAACGAATGTTAGTTGAAATATTCTAGGTGGTTTCATTCTTGAGATATCTAGTGAAAAAATTGTCTCACCCATTCCCAATGGATGGTATTCTTATCGAATGGTATCCAGGGGAAGGGTTGGCTTATCCTTCAAATTGTATCTAGTAGATTGGTTACCCAATATGTCATTCTCCATATCTATATTATCTTAGAAGGGAGAACCATGGAATTGTTGGTTGATATTTTATCCCTCATAGAATTCTATTAGACGGATTGGTTGAGCATTATCCAAAACAAATTTCTCGTGTACTTAAAGTATGTAAAAGGGTTGTTGGTAAATATTGTTGCAAGTACTTGTAGAAAATTTGCAAGGAATTTCAGGGATTCCCTTTAGATTTATTATCATTTTCAAAGAGTACATAATGGAGGAAGAACAAAACAGAACCTCTTGAAGTGTTCCACTTGTAGTAGATTCCCTTGCTTAAGCATCCATGGCCTTTAGGCCTCTATTAGCATCATTTTTTCTAGTTCCTTAGCTCTATATCTACCTCTATGAACTTGAAAAACTTTGATAAACTTTAAAAAACTTGAAATCTATCTACCAAACTTTGAATTCAAAACTAGATTTAACACACAAATTCAAATTCATTGAAATTGGGGGGGCACTTGAATTGCATCATATTGAATGAAAAAAAAAAGAGAATGCTTACAGCATTGATGTGTAGGTGAATCCATTCTCCTTTTATTTGACCCATCCTTCTCCACCCATACCTTTGATCACCAAAAACTTCAAGTAGAAAGAAGCTTTCTATCCTTTCAATCCTTCAACATCTATTTACTCTCACTTTAGGTCCTTCATTTCACCCCAAATTCCTTTCTTATATAGCATTGGGTTTTTTGCACTCAATTTCCAAACATGAATGTGGGACTAAACTTTTTCATGAATTTTGATTATTTTCATCAAAAGCCCCACTTTACTTGGTTTTTCAGGAATTTGACTTGATTTTTCAATATTTTAGGACAATTAAGGCACATGTCTTGTATTCTTTTCACTCAAGGAGTTCTGGACACTTGGTTTTGGCTCTTAAGTGGTCCTAAATTAAGCGTCTTTAAAGAAATATTTGTCTTTGCATATTTCTTTCTTTATGGAAGTAGTGGTATGATGAGAGAATGAAGCTCTCAATTGTTCCAAATTCCTTGTCTTCATGTTGCAGGAAAAATAAAAATATTCTTTAAGCCTTGAAAACTTACGGGTGTTAATTTGATTATTAATAGATGACCCCTAATGTGTGACATATGAAGCGGATCTAAGGGCCAAAATACATTCTTTTATTATTATACTGTTCATACTCATACTCTTTAATGATCGGGGCAGGATGGAAAAGGAGTAGGATCGTGGGCACAAGAGTTGGAAAAGCACCTGTAAGACAAATAAGGAAATTGTCTAAATAAACAATATCTTCCTAAGGTGGGTATACCCATGCTCAACAGTAAACAAGCATGGACATGAACAATACATAGTGGATCCATGTCAAAATTAAATATCTTAAAAAATGTATACATGCACTTTGATGAGTGCAAAATATCTAGTTCTTCATGTTTTTTTACATGGCAGTTCAATCCCACAACACACGCAGTGCATCGATGAGTGATACAACTCTTTTTTTCAGAATTTATTTAATACAAGCCAATGATAGTACAAGTTTATATCATGTGAATATATGATCATTGATGTATACCATTAACATAAAATAGCATCTGAGTACCGATCATTGATGTATACCATTAACATATGCGAGGAGACCAAACCGATAATGATAATGGACTCCAAGGTACTTGATTACAAGCTAACACGTGTGAGTATATTTATTGAGTTCAAACACTTATAGAATCAAATTATTAGGGGGTATTTATGTATACCCACTGTCACTTGTGAGGAAACTTGACACTAATGACTATAAGATCCAAGGCACTCTCCAGATTCCTAGATCCATTTCCTAGATGATGATTTGGAATCAATAGGAATAAATCTATTAGAATGAAAGAATTAATGCATCCCACATCAACTGACACAAAAAAAATCAATAGTTTGATACAATTTTGTAGAGGTACGATATCCAACACTGTAAACTGACATAAGGAATTCCAACATGAATGGTCAGGGGTATTTGAGGAATGGTTGACACGGTTTAACTTCCCTTAAACACATAACACAATGCATAGTTACACTTGGAAACTTATGACTCAAGTAACCAAACATTGTGAAATCCACCAATACCATATTCATTAACAAAAGTTCCATAGATTATGGGAAAGATAACCTATCGGTGGATATCTATACAAAATTTTGAAACAACTCCCTAAGGAAAATGTAAATGGTGCAATAATAGTGGATACAAAATTATTTGTCGTGTTCAAGAGCGACATGGACTCTTTGTTGCCATTTTCCAAGGATACAATATGATATGATTCAAGTTTCCCCCTTTTTTGTATTTGTGTTTTTTCCAATTTTTAATACCTTTTTCATTTATTATCTTGAAAAACTAATAAAGCATGTTATGGTACATTAGAGGAAACAAATGTCTCATGGGAATGCACCTATATTTCAAGGGCACAGGTCAGGCCAAGGCAAAGATACATATTCCAAACAAGGAATGATCTAGTTATGTACATTGTTATGGGTGTTTCCTCCATGGGTATGGGTCAATTATACTGAAGCAATGGCTTATAGGTTTCATGTAGCAAAAAGTGACCGCAATGGAAAATATCCAACATAAGCAATAAGAAACGAAGCAGTAGGAACCTTTTAATGGAAGGAAAGGTGAAAATATACAGTGCTTAATATATAGGATTAATCACCTTTCCTTCAGTATTTTGAACTAAGGTGTAGCCTTTGTGGTTCCATTTGATGAAGAGGAACCATTCGTTGTGATGGACTTAGAGAAAATGATTAATGGAAAGTAGACCTCTGATGTACTAGCGAAAGATGGATACGTTTGTGGGGTGGATATTAGTGGTGGGATCATAAATTTTCCCATGAGGGAGTCATATTTGAACAATCCTACCCCCTTGTATTGAACCTCCTTTAGAGAATCCTTAATAAAAGGAGCATTTGATTGGAAAACAGTTTCAAACATGTAGCAATCTAATTGGTTAATCATGGTGATCTTCCCTGATGATGGAATCGAATCACTCGGGACTCTGAATATACTATAGCCATCATCTCATGTATCCAACTACGTCCTAATAGAAAATTGCAATATATAGCAACATTT
Organism: Pseudotsuga menziesii; assembly: GCA_001517045.1. Taxonomy (NCBI): domain Eukaryota; kingdom Viridiplantae; phylum Streptophyta; class Pinopsida; order Pinales; family Pinaceae; genus Pseudotsuga; species Pseudotsuga menziesii. Next base: position 12,391 of record LPNX010908119.1, read on the forward strand.
ACCACCTCAACATCCATAGTGATTGTTTTGTCATTCCATTCAATAGGGAAGGATACAATGAGTCCGTGAGGAGAGAGCGAATGCCCGTCAAATTATTTTAGCATAGTACGGGATGGAACTAAGAGCAGTAATCCTAATTCTTGCAACCATTTAAATGACATGACACGATTAGAGTCCCATTCATAGACTATGGCTTGAAAATGTTCTTACCATGAGATATTACTTTAATCTTAAAAGAAACTTTGGAAGGGATCCTACTAGTGTATTGGCCTAAGTCTAATGTGATCAAAGTTGCATCGAATGGATCAATAGATCAAGTTGAATACAATATTTCCTTTCTTTGCTTAGGACAACATTGCAATACCTCCATGGCGTACATGACACATGGTTCTTGAGCTAGTTCCTCAAAAACATTATTGTTATGAGCAGATCGTATGTTAGGACTATACGTTATTCCATGTAGAAAACCTTTCAAGGGGTGTGGTAATATGTATATGGTTGGTTTCTCAATGGGGAGAGGACCACTAAGTTGTGATAGAAATTGATCCAATGTACTAGGAGTGACATCATAAGAATGAGATCTTGTTTGAATGTTCATCGCATGATCACACATGAATACATTGGAATTGGGATGATTCCCCCCTTGCGGGGGGGTGGATTGATTGCCCACTAGTGGGGGTATTGAATCCATACTGGCCATTTTATGATGGTAGTGTGAGAATGGTTGTATCAAAATAGAGTGGTTTTTTTTCCCACCGTCTTGAGCCATTGTTAGTGCATCTCCCATCCCAGGGTTATCATTTTTCTTACTCTTTTATTTCTTCTTCTTTCCTCTAAGGTCCATGGATTGAATTATGAGGATTTTAGAAGTTAGGGGAGGATTAGTTGGTTGTTACATATCCTGGCCAAATCTAGGTTGTAAATTCCAAATAGAAATTTATCCCATTTCCTGGTTAATCTGCTCAAGTTGGTTGATGGAACCCATTATACCATAAACATGAGGTCCTTGTGGTGGCCTATCTAGATCAAATGCATATATTGCACATTGGCTCCAAAAATATTGATTACTTCCTCTATCCTGACCACTCCATTATAAATTGGGGTTAATGGGTGGATTTTCCCCTCGCAAGGTTAGGGTCCAAAAATATTGGCTACTTCCTATAACTTGCCCACTCCATTGATGTGGTACTTGGGTGTAATTAGCATTACAATGTGGGTCCCCCTTGTATGTAATGACCCCAAGAAGATCGGATAATTCCTATAACATGACCAATGGGTGTACTTCCCCCTTGCAGGGGGTGGGCCCCAAAAAGGTTGATTACTTCTTGGATCCTAACCAAACCATGGCAGTTGTCCTTGGGATTGAAAATAATTCCAAGATATGTTTCCTCCTTGTAGAAGTTGGCTCCACAAATATTGGTTACTTCCTGAAACCTGACCACTACATTGTGGAATGGGATTGATAGGTGGATAACCCCTAGGAATTGTCCTAGGATAAATCAGAGGATGACGCCATGGGGAAATTCCTCCCTTATGTGAAGGATAAATCCAATCGGAATTTGTGTTCCAGTATGCATTATTTATACCAGGAATATCAACATTCCATGGTATAAGGTTTCCCCTAGATGTAAAAATTATACAACTAGTGGGTAAATACCAACAAGATTTTGATAACCTCCTGCAACCAATTGACGTTACATTGATGTGGTCCCTTGAACTCCTGATGAATCCAAAGGGTCAAGTGTTTTGTTTTGCATGTTATTTAGACATTTGAAAAAAGGGGGTGTATTATCTAATGACTCATTGATTAACAAGTATGACAAGGTATGAAAGACTTATTAAAAGGTGGATTTATGGGAGCAACTATGTTTCTTCTAATGTTTCAATTTCAAATGGAGAAATATTATCAATTTCTTATGTAGATGTTTCAGGAATAGGTTTATGTTGTTATTCTTTCTTAGTATGAACTAAATTTAAAAGTATTTTTCTCTCAAAGTCACCCGATTTTGATTTTTGTATTAATATTTGTGTTTTAATGGAGCCTTCAAATTCTGGTGGCTCACCTCACTATCGTCTTGACTAGAAGATCGAAAGAGAATCCATTTTGATGTTTCAGTTTTTAGAATTTTTTTGTTAAGTGTAATATGTTGCAAATACAGTCAAACAATCCTAAAGGAAATCTAGACTCAACAAAAATAAAAGTGTCAAATCAACTAAAAATGCCCTAAGGAAGCAACAAGCAAACTACTTTCCAAAGAACCGTAGTTTAGTGAAAACATGGATTAGAGGGACTTCCAAAACTAATATATCCTTAGGGATGTCAAGCCTCAACGATTACTAAATAGTGAAGGTATGAGAAATAGTTACACTATTATTTAATCACGAAATGTGTAAGTGTTAGCCCTTGGATACTCACCCTCCCAAGGAGCTGAAACAACTTTTTGTATGTCTCGGGTACCGCAATTGTTCCCCACTTACAATAGCCTATGGGATACCCTAGGAAAAGAAACTATAGCTACCACTTCACAATCGGTGATGACTCACATAAACTAGATATCTCAAGAAAGTGATGTCACCCCAAGGACTTGTCACTTAATTGAAACACTACGATGAGTTCATATCCCACTAAACAAGATATAAGGAGGGGTACCACCCTTAATTATTCATATTGACCTCATTCTTAATGCATGTGTTAGAAGAGCCTTCCTAGGGACCTTTTGCAACTAATGGATTTTATCTCTCTTTAATCAATACTAGTTTCAAAATTATGCGGCCTTGGAGAGTCAATTTTCAATCCTAATACAATTCCTTAGCTTAATCTTGTTGGTGATATTCAAAATAAAATCTTCATCAGTTTTAGATTAAGTGTTTATTTTAAAAGTAATTTCCTTAGTTTTTAGGAGTGATGGTGAAACTTATGATGTTTGTGACTAAAAGTACTGAACCAATCCAATGCAATGCTCTTAAATCTATCCTTTAATTCAATGAATTTCTTACACTAAAGAAGGATAATGGGTTTCTTTATATTCTTTCAAACATGCATGTGTTTCCAAATTTTCAAATGTTTAAAATAAGTGTCCCTAAATCAATTAAGATATTAAATTTCTTGAAAAGATGATGCAAAAATTTGAATGAATCTTTGAAATTTTTAAGCAATTCATTTTTCTTTGAATTATTATTAAACTCTTAAGGATTGTTCAACAATTATATCAAAATGAAAGTGCCTTAAAATATATACATGGGGGATCCACGTTTCTCGTTTACAAGATCTGTCGAAAGCGTAAGCAAGGAGGATATGTAGAGCCCTTTGAAATCTATGAACTACAATGTTTACACTTAAGATCCTTATTTCTCATTTGTAGGACCTCCCTAAAGCGCAAGAAAAGAGGATTACCAGGGATAAAAAAAATATGCTTCAAAAAACAAAGTATACATTATTAAACTTGAGATCCATGTTTCTCATCACATGACCAACCAAAAGTGAAAGTGAAAAGAATACACAGGACTTGAGATTATTTCAAAAAACAAATTTAAATTGTTACACTTGAGATTATCATTATTGTCATTCTGTTAGTAGAGTTTTTTGTAGTTGAAGCTAAGAAAAATATCCTATTTATATGAGTAGGTGAAATGCAATTGATAGAGATACAAATCAATTACCACAACTATCATAAGATATTAAGCTTTCTTTCATGGCGTTTTAGAAGGGGAGGAAGAGAAAGAAGAACCTCTTGAAGCGTGCCACGTGTATTATATCCCCTTGATTGAGCATCCATGGACTTTATTCCTCCATTATCAGCTTGCTTGCTAGTTCCTTACCTATATTCCTACCTCTGTGAACTTGAAAATCTTTGAAAAACTTGAAATCTATCTACCAAGATTTCAATTCAAAAGTAGATTTAACACACAAATTCAAACTCAAATTGGGGGGGAACTTGACTTGCATAATATTGAAATAAACAAAAAGAGAATTCTTATAGCCCTGATGTGTAGGTGAATCCATTCTCCTTTTCTTTGAGCCATCCTTCTCCATCCATGCCTTTGATCACCAAAAATTCATGTAGAAAGAATAATTCTAGACTTTTAATCCTCCAACATGCCTTTACTCTCACTTTATGTCCTTCATTTCACCCCAAATTCCTTTCTTATATATCATTAGGGTTTTTGCACTCAATTGCCAAGCATGAATGTGGGACTAAACTTTTTCATGAATTTTGATTATTTTCATAAAACCCCCACTTTACTTGGTTTTTCAAGCATTTGACTTGATTTTTCAAGATTTTAGGACAATTAATACACATGTCATGTATTATTTCCACTCTATGAACTTTGGAAACTAGGTTTTGGCCTTTAAGTGCTCCTAGACTAGGCCTCTTTAAAGAAACCTTTGTCTTCACATATTTCTTCCTTTCTAGAAGCAGTGGTCGGATGAGAGATTGAAGCTCTCAATTGTTCCAAATTCCTAGTAATCATGTTGTGGGAAAATAAAAATATTCTTCAAGCCTTCATAAATTAAGGGTGTTAAATTGATTGTTAACAAGGGTTGGTTGACACATCTTAAATAATGGTATAAACATCTCAAGGTATCTATTGTAAGGGTCGGCCAAAACTTTCTTGAAGAATGGTATTCCCATAAATTGGTATCCAATGTAATATTAAATCACTAGTTCCATTGTTATCCAATATATGATCTCCCAATACTTCCTATTTTAGAATGAGAGACGGTTCAATATTTGGTTGCCATTTCTCCATCATAAAATTTTCATAGAAGGGTCGGTCGACACTTCCTCCAACATTGTGTTCTTGGGGAGGGATATGATGGATAAGGATCATCCCCCACATCATTAATGATGGTCTCAAATTTTTGAGGTATCCAGTGTAATGATCAATCAATCCTTTATCGAAGTATGGTATTCCCATTGAGGGGAATTGACTGGAAGGATTGGTTGGTATTTCCACTTTTATCTAGTAATTAGCGATGCAATACTTCATCCTCCATAATTGTATTTTACATGAAGGGGGGCTAAGGGTGGATGAGTGATCATTTCTCGATATTAGAATTTCTCTTCATAAAAAAACTAACCATTCATCAAACATGATGTTATAATGAATTGAGAGAGTGTAGAAGGTTACATTGACACTTCCTCAATGTTAGTGTTGACATCTCAATCTATCCATTATAAGGAACAACCAACACTTTCTTGTAGGATGTATTCATGTCGATTGGAATCTAGAATAAGGTTAGGCCACCCCTTCCATTTTTACCCATTAAATTGGTCATTTGACAACTACTCCTCCAGAATTGTATTCTCCTTGAAGTGGGTTCCACAAAATTTTTGGAAGATCCTTCATTAACTCATAGGATTCTTATAGAAGGGTTCGGTGATATTTCCTCTAGAATTTTGTTCTCCAGTGGATGGAGACCATGGAAAAGGATTGTCCCACAAATCCTCAAATATAGTCTCAATGTATCTAGGTATCGATTTGAAATATCGATTGACCCTTTCTTAAAGGATGGAAGTCTCATTAAGGGGTATCCATTTAAAAAGGTATGCCTATCCTTCCAACTATACCAAGTATTTTTGTTTCCTAACACTTCATCATACAAAATTGTACACTACTTAAAGAGGATCCCATGAAAGGGTTGGTTGGTCCATCGTCTATAATAAAATTCCCTTTTATGGATTGGTTTACCATTCCTCCAGCATAGTGTCCTCGTGAAGGGAGCTCACTTAGAGAGGTCGGATGCCACTTCCTCAAAGGTAGTCTCAATGTCTCAAGTTGTCCAATGTAAATATTGGTTGGCCCATTATTGAAGGATGGTATTATTGTCCAGTAGTATCCATTGGAAGGGTCATCCACCCCTTGCCTTGGTACCTATTATATTGGGCACCGACACTTGCTTTCCAAAATTATATCCTCCTCAAAGGGGGACATTGGAAATTTCAGTCGATACTTCCTCCAATATATGATTCCCATGGAAGGGTCAACCAACAATGTGTTCTAATTTATAGAGACCATGGAGAAGGGTCGACTGACACATCCTGAATGATGTTCCCAAAGCCTTGTGATATTGAGTGGAAATATTGATTGACAGTTACCTGAATGATGTTATTTTCATTAAGGGGTATCCACTAGAAGGGTCTATTTGTCATACATAATTGTGTATTTTCAAAGGGTTCCCGAGGAAGAATCGTCTAAATATTCCTCTATAAGAGAATACCTTTAGAATTATTAGTTAACAATTCCTCTGACATAGTGTTTTCATTAAGGGAGTGTGCATATAAGGGTTAGATGATACTTCCTCTATCACTCACTTCCTTTAGATGGATCGACTGACCCTTCCTCCATCATTTTTTTCTCATGAAGGGTGATCATGTAGAAGGGTTCGTCGACACTTCATCAATGATGGTGTCAATGTATCATGGTATCCATTGGAAATATTGATCGACCCTTTCCTGAAGGATGGCATTTTTGTCGATTAGTATCTAGTGTAAGGTTCAACCACCCCTTCCATTGGTATCTAGTAGATGGGTTTCTTGACACTTTCTCCTCTAGAATTATATTTTCCTGGAAGGGTGACCATAGAATTTTCGTCAATGTTTCCTCCATCATTAAATTCTTATAGAAGGGTGAGATGACAATTATTCTAATGTTTTGTTATAATGGAGAGAGACCACAGAGAAGGGTCAAGAGAAACTACCTCGATAATGACATTACCATATTGAGGTATCCAAAGGCAAGGTTTAGATACAATTCCTCAAAGTATGGTATTCCTATCAAGTATTATTTAGTGTAATTGTTTATCGATCATTCCCTTCTTATCCACTATATGGGTTGTTTGACACTTCCTCCTCTGTAATTTAAGTTCACTTTTAAAAGTCATGATCTACTCAGAGTTATTCTTCTAAAATTCATTATGAGCAATGACTCCTAATGTAGAGTAAATATCGAATGTCCTTATTACCCATTATAAGGATATATTTATTATGATAATTATTTGTAAAATACATTGTATAATTTTTTTCAGTTTAATACTTAAATGTTAAAAATGTTTCTTGTAAATTTTCAAAAAACTGGAGGTTTACATTGGTTTATGTTAATTTGTTTCAATATATTACATTTATGGTTTTTTAAATTACTATACAACTATTTTAATTTATTTATACGGATATTTTTGTTGTATTCCTATCAATGTAGCTTAACAAAATTGTCTGAACTCAAATAATGTTACGTTTTGAACACCACATGGGCATTTTTTTCAATGGAATAAAAGTTGTTGAAGGTATAGCATTTCCAATTAGGAAGTAATTGCACAATAGTGACATCAAACATGAACGTGTCATTGTAAAAGTTATTAAGGTTATTAATGTTGCATTGCCATAGGTATTGTGATAGATGTATATGAAAACAATTCATTTGAAGGATATTTTTGGGATCTTTTTCATTTGGTGCGTTGCTGAAGGAAGTGTTGTTTCTTTGTGACCTTTGTTTATCAGAGTTACATCTTAGTATCCTTGTATCTTGGCCAATGAAAAATATGGTCAATTTAAATACAAGAAAATTTAAGGTTCAAAGACAAGAATGAAGCAAAAGTACAACATTAAGTTCATGG
>LPNX010908126.1:6858-17564 GCA_001517045.1 Pseudotsuga menziesii
ACTTAATAATTTTCTGCAAGTTTTCTTTATCTGAATCAACTGACCTTCCTGTCATGATCTCTTGTTCATAACTGGACATTTCAGGTATGTCAAACCTCTTAAAAATGTCTGCATCCTTATTTAACAGGTCTGTGGAAACAACAGGAATATTAGGGTCTTTCAGAATACCTGCTTGCCTAAGTATAAGTTCATCTTCATCTTCCCATTCTTGATCTTCAACAGGAGGTACTTCAGCTTTTTCTTTCTGTTGTTGCTTTAAAAGTTCATTTCTTATTTCAAGAAATATGGCAAACAATTCAGACTCGAGCTGCCTTAACTCCTTTACTGACTGTGATGATCCTTTTACTTTTGCAGGATGAGAAGAGGAAGCTTTGGCAACTGTTTTTCCCTTGCTTTTAATGTTCATTGTGTCAAATTATGGTTCTTCACCTGAGGAAATATCATTCAGGACAATCACTTGCTTGGAATTCAATTTAGGATTGAGCAGCTTCTTCATATTCCATCTTAGCTTATTCGTTGGCCTGGTTTTAGGCCTCCCATATGGGGCTATCACTTCAATCATTTTCTTCTTTGTATTAGGTTTGACTGTTTTGATTTCTGAAGTGGAGAATGCTCTGCAGGTTTCATCCCTATCTTCAATTTTAGTAATAGACTGATCTTCTTCTAATAAATATCCTTCATCATCTGACAGAATGGTAATAGGACTCTTCTGTTTGGTCTGCAACTCCTCTTCATGTACAGCAAACACCTCTGGAATAGCAGCTTTAACTTCATTAGAAAATTCTGCTGGTGTCAAATGCTTCAAAGGTTGCACTTCCTCTTCTGTAAACAATGAATACTTGCCTTTAATACCAGCTGAAGGCATTTGACCTTTAGTCTTCACAGGCTCTGAGTCTTCTTCAGGCTTCACCTCCCTTTTTATCTTCAGTTTTCTCCTTCTGACCTAATTTCCTTATTAGTAACTTCCCTTTGTCTGCTTGCCTCTTAGGCTGCTAATCCTCTTGTTTGACCTGAAAGCCTGACCAGAAAAGAAAAAAATCCCAAGTTGTGCCTTCCTTTTGCAAAACAGTACTAATGATCAATTTGATTAGACCATGGTGAAAAATAGATTGTGATGTATGGTCTTCATGCCCTTTAACCCTACTGGACATTTTCTGAAGGCTTTTGTACAGGAAGAAGGGAAGACTCATCTTGGACACCCCCACCATATGCTGTAAAAATCTGAAATGGTACTTGAAAACAAAAGCATATCTGCCCTCACATGTTATATAACTCTGCAAAACTCTGATGGGCTCTACCCATTCACTTCTGAATTTGTGGATCACTATGCCCTTGTTCCAATCTGCGGTAACATTAGGCAACAAAAACTTCTGGGCCTCAAAGGTGAAGGGCAACTTCTTAAACCACTTCTCTCCTTCATTCTTCACTCCTGTAGCCTCCTCAACCAAATCCACTGTCAGTTTAAACTTTAAAGTGTTAAAAACTATCATCTCCTGCTTGTAGCTTTTAGCAAATTGATGGGAGACTTCAGAATTGTATCCATCGATTCTCTTGAAGAAGTCCAGCTAGCCAGCCTGCTGGAAAAGTTCAACACACCCTAGAAGTTTCTCCATCCAACCTATATCAGTAGGTTCAGCTCTATTCACCTTGCCACTCTTACCCATTTGTCTTCAATTGCTGGAAACTGTATGACTTATAGGGTTCAATTGATGACTTCACAGATGTTGTTTCTTCTTGCTTTCTTCAATCTTCACTGGATGACTCTTTTAGTTTACTAATACAGGTCAGATTTTATCACAGGTATAAATGATCTAAGCCATTCAGAGTACTCCAGCTTCTTCACTGCAATTGATTATGAACCCTAGTTATCAATCAATTTGTTTGTTCAAGTAGATAACCATCTCCAGTATGCATAATAAACTTGTGTATTAGTACCCATAACCTGCCAGAATCATTTATGAACCATCTCTGCACAAAAAGAGTTTTACATGAAGGATCTCAGCTGCCAACTTTTAAGACTAAATGAAAACTGTTTATATGTTGGATGATAAGATATATGAAGCATAAACCATCTTAAACTTTAGTCACTTTCTGTTCTCAGTAATTTTAGTATAAAAAGGACAGTAGGTCTTCATCTACTCTCAAGCCTTCAGCTCCTTGCAGCGTCTATTTGCTTCCAAAAAACAGTAGGTTTCAACACCTAACAGAATTAGGTCTCCCTGCAACTTCAGATATTCGGCTCCTTTTTGTATTGCTTGCAAATAGAAAATCAATTTAAGACATTGAAAACACTGTCGAATGTATAGTTCATCACATCACTACACTTTGAGCTTTGACAGGGTCAAGGTCATACTTCATTAAAAATTGCTATTTTTCAACCTTCATTCATCCTGGCATCTCAGAGCGCCTTAGAGAGCTATTTTTTTGGCCGAAACTTCATTTAAAAACATAATTTAGCATTACCCTTGATCAATTTTGATAGAATAGACTCCAGTGAAAAAGCCCCAAATTATCAGTTATATTGGCCTATCGTGGAATACCTTTAAAATGCTCTACTACAACTGCTTCGCACCACTTCTCATACTGTTTGAGTAACGACTTGAGGGATACAGGTGTCTTTCCACGTTCAATTTGATTGCAGGTAGTGAAATTAGGAAGCCCTAATTTCATGCGAGACCATAAAAACCTCACCTTTGTTTTCCAACGGCAATGTCCAGCTTTTTAGCAGCTACTGTTGCTCCACAAGTCTTCTATCATCGAATATGCATGCAAGTAACAACTCACTTCAGATTGAACCAAATCTACGCTGCTACCTGTCAAACTGAACTGCATTCAGAGTAATGATGACCATGATTTGCCTCATGACCTGAAACCACCTGTTCTAATGATAATACCTGAGTCCACACGTAGCAAACATCCTCAAATCACGTAATCAGTCACCCCATCTTCGAAATCATGCAAAAATCTGACTAAAAAATCGGAAAAAATGGAGTCGCGATATTCTTGTAGCGCTCTTTCGTTAATTTCGGGCTCTTGCGCTACAAGAATAACTTTTAACGCGGTTTTGGCGCTATTTTACAACTTTTTACCATTTTGAATGCTAGTTAAGTGATGAATTATGCTTTGGCATGTATTTGAATGATGATTATACTCATAATATGACTTGTGAGTCCATTACTAAGCATGATGACCACTTTTAAAACCCCTCAATAATGTAAAGGATTCAAAAATAAAGTAAAAATATAAAGGCTAAATTCAAAATTTCACATAACAACCAAAAATTACCTTAAAAGAAGCAAAAAATCAAACTAAAGCAAATGGGTAACTCAAAATAAAATGCAAATCAAACAAAAATTGGAGAAACAAACTACTGACTTAACATCTGGCTCCAGCTACGGGATGAAGTCCTCCCTGCGAGGCTTCAAGAACTTGTAGACCAGTGCCTTCTGTCTGCAAAACTTCCATTGGGCTATGGAGTCTTTATTATGCTTCACTCACGCCGGTATGTACAATGAAAAGTGAAAAAATCCCCTTATAGACTGTAAAAATGCTTGAGGAATCACCCATTAACAGGACTAGACAACTCCTCACCCTCCAGGGACTGCAGGATAAAAGTATTATTCTCTAAAGCCTTGGACACTAGAAAAAGGCCAAACCAGAGATTGTCAAACTTACCATGCTTACCCTTTTGTTCTTTCCTTGTATCCCATCTCAGAACCATGTCACCAACTGAGAAAGTGTTTTCTTTAATGTTTCTATCAAATCTGCTTTTGATCTTGGATCTGTACCACTGTGCTTTTTCATCTACCTTTTCCTTGCTCTGCTGCAACTCAATCATTTCAAAAATTCTTCTTTGCATGTCATTTGGTTCCTCCTGAGAATTCTAGAGAAACTTCATCACTGGGATTCCCAATTGAACAGGGAAAACTGCCTCTGTACCATAAACTAACTGAAATGGAGAAGTCCCAATTGCTTATTTCACTGTGATCCTATCTGCCCATAATGCATACTTCAGCATTGAATCCCATGATCTTTTGTTATGCTTGAGCAGCTTCTTGATACTCTGAACGATGTTCTTATTAGAGGATTCAGCCAAGCCATTACCCTGGGGGTAATAAGGAGTTGAATGCTTCAGCATAATTCCATTCTTCTCACAAAATGCTACCATTGCCTTAGACTTGAAGGCCTTAGCATTATCTGTCACTAACTTCTGAGGACAGCCAAACCTACTCAAGATATTTTCCTCAATGAAATCCATGATTACCTTGTCTGTAGCATTCCTAGTAGGAATGGCTTCCACCCATTTTGTGAAGAAGTCTGTTGCAGTCAGGATCCAATGATGCTGCCCTGAGGAAGCTGGATTTATCTCTCCAATAAAATCCAGACCCCATTGCTGGAAAGGAGCATTGACTGCAATGGGTTTCAGAGGCAAAGACAACAATTTCTGTTTTCCAGCAAACTTCTGACAAGGAACACAGGCCCTTACCTGCTGATAAACATCTGCAAACAAGGAAGGCCAATAGTATCCAGCCCTAAGAATTCTGTAAGCTGTAGTTTTCCAATACTTGTGCCCTCCACAAGCACCCTCCTAAGATTCAGTAATCACTCCTTCAATCTCTGATTTGTCCAAACATCTGAGCAGAATACCTCCTGGGTCCTTCTAGAATAATTGCTCTTCCATTAAACAGTACTTAGTAGCTTTAAGTTTTAAAGATCTAGTAGCCTTCCTATCCATAGGCTCAGGACATTGCAAAAATAACAGAAAATGAACAATGTATGCATACCATTCTGATGATGAATAGTAGTCCATGATTTTCTCTTTTTCCAGTATTGCTTGATCTTTTTCAGGAACTGATTCTTCAGCCATGACATGCAATCCCCGTGCCTGACAGTTTGATTCAGCCATCAGCTTGGCTAAACCTTGTCCCTTGACAAGCTTGGTAGGTCTGATCTCAACATCATATTCCATAATCTTTGCAATCCACCTACCTCTTTTCCCTTCACTATCAGGCTGTGTTAAGACATATTTTACAGCAGAATTTGGAACAAATGAAATAACTTTTGAATGCAGGACATAAATTCTGAAAAATTTCAAAGCCTTTACCAGAGCATAAGCCTGCTTTTCCAATATACTTTACTTCAGCTTAGAATCTCTAAGAGTTTTACTGAAGAAGGCAATAGGCTGTTCCAATCCTTCTTTATTCTTCTGAAGTAAGACAGCTGCAATTGTGTCTTCTGATGCAAATGAGAAAGTAAGGAATTCTTTGGTAAAATCAGGACTTACCAGTACCGGTGCTTCAGTAAGAGCTACTTTAATTTTCTCAAATGCAACCTTTGCCTCAGAAGTCCACCTGACTTCTTGATCCTTCTTCAGCATGGCTGTGATCTATTTAATGGTTTCAGCAAAGTTGGGTATAAACCACCGCAGAAAATTGATTTTGCCAATGAATGATTGAACATCCTTTTTACTCCGAGGTAAACTAATCTTCAGTATAGCTTTGACTCTTTCAGGATCTATTCTGATGCCATCAGCAGACACCAAGTGACCAAGTAGTTTACCCTCTTGCACAGCAAAATGTGACTTCTTTGGATTTAGAGAGAGACCAAATTTTCTGCATTTCAGGAAGGTCTGCCTCAAATGCTTCAAATGCTCATCATCTGACTGCGAGAAAACAGTAATATCATCCAGATAGATAACCACAAACTTATCTTTTTCTCCCACAAAGGCAATGTCCATTGCTCTCTGAAAGGTTGCTCCAGCATTCATCAAGCCAAAGGGCATCTTGTCATACATAAATGTCCCCCAAGGAGTTGTAAAGGCTGTCTTCTCCTTATCATCAGGGTGCATTGCAATCTGATTGTACCCTGAGAAACCATCCACCATAGAAATCCTATGTGCCCCAACCACCTGCTGCAATACTTGTTCAATCTTAGGAAGAGGATAGTTATCTTTTAGTGATGATCTATTCAGATTTCTGAAGTCAACACATAATCTGATCTCCCCATTCTTTTTTCTGACAGGAACCAGATTAGCAACCTAGGAAGAATACCTGAGAGGCACTATTATCTTTGCATCCAACAGTTTTTTCACTTCTTTTTCAATTACAGGGAACAAAGCTGGATTAATCCTCCGTAGTTTCTGACGAAAAGGTTTGACATTTGGTTTTAAAGGCACCTTATGCTGTATGATTCCTGTATCATAAGTTCTTAGTTCCTCATAAGACCATGCAAAAACATCTCCATGCTCTTTTAACAGCTTGATATACCTATGTCTTTGTTCAGCTGTCAATGATTTAAAAATTTTGACCATTCTAGGATGTTCAGTTGAACCAATATTACAATCTATCACATTTTCTTCTAAAGACTGAACAACAGGCTTTGAGGGTGTGTCCTCTTTTGTAAATATTCTTTCCAGAGGCACCAAACCTTTAGGAATGAAATTGCTCTTTGGCTCAATAATTTTATGTCCAGCAATCTCATCTTCAGCAAACTCATCTACCTGTCCATCTTCTTCATCCTCATCCTCATCAATCAAGGAATTTGAAAACTCATCTGTAAGTTCTAGGAACCTTTTGATCTCAATGTCATCCTCAAACACTTTCCATTGCATCACATTATCAGGTACACAGGGTCTGTACCTCACCTCTATGGGATACCTTAACTGAGTGGTCTTAGGGATTCTGAAGTGTGTGGCAACCAAGGCCAAAGAATCTGCAGTCTCATTGTGATTCCTTGGAATATGAGTGATGTTAAATGCTATAAAATAATTTTCAAGCATATCCCATACCTCATTCCTATAAACTTTCAGCAAACCCTGCTTCACTTGATAGTTGCTCTTCACATGCTGAACAACCAATTCGGAGTTGCCATATGCAGAAATTTGTTGAATGCCCAAGTCTTTGGCAGCTTTTAATCCCAACAGTAAAGCTTCATATTCAGCAGTGTTATTTGTAGTAATAAACTCAAGTTTGTACATTAGCTTTACTGTTTCACCTCCAGGAGATATAAGAAGAACTCCAGCACCAGCACCTTCTTTACAAGAAGATCCATCAAAGTACAATTCCCATAGCTGATCTTCTTCTTCTCTGCTGTGTTTTACTGGCTGCTCTTTTTCCACTTGTAACAGACCATCAGAATTATCCTCGTCACTGAAATGTAACATGCACGTACCAAGGTCTTTATCAACAGAGTACAATGGGTGATTTGTGGGGTTTTTATCATCTGTCACTATGTAAGCAAATTGCAGCTCTCTGTACAACCTTCTATTTTCTCCACCAAACACAGGTATGGTGGCATATGACAGATCCATTTGTAAGGTTCCTCCAACCTTCTTTGCCCATGACCTGGAAAGAAGTAAGCCAAACTTTGGTGTAATGTCAGCTACCACAACATCCATTATCACACTTTTCATGGGCAACTGAGCTAGACTGACAACCATATCTTTAATCACTCCTAAACATTTCACTGCTCGGGAATCAATGGCATACAAATCATGATATGGTTTGGTAATACTCAGGCCCAGAGCTTCCATAACAGCCTTTGGCATCAAGTTGTGGGATGCTCCTGAATCTAGTAAACAATTGTGTATCATCTGTTCATGGACTGTCAAAGTGATATAGAAAGGAGGTGAAGCTCCTGCTTCATTTTCAGTCTTCTCAGCCAATGCTGATCCAATGAAAATCTTAGGACTCTCCTCTTGCAAATTAACTGTGTCAGAGACAGGCTGATTGCTGGTTGGATTAAGCATTTTAATGACTGATTCCTTATATGAAGGATTTCTTATCAGTTCAGTTAAAGGTACAGGAATCTTTAACTTTCCTAATTCATTCTCCAAACTGAAATTCTGTACAGATTTATTTACCTCTTCAACTTCTATTATTTTCTTTAATTTTTCTGCAACTTGCTTCTTCTCTGTCACAGGATCAACTGTCTGTTTAGCAGGAGCAGTTGCAGCAGGAATAATTGCTCTCTTCTTCTGGGCTTGGACCACCTGTTTTGGGCCTGATCTGAGATTTATAGTCTTCTTAGGTTCATTTTGATGAACAGCAGCAGTTACAGCAGTATTTGCCAAGCCTAGATCATCTTTAGTTTCAAAAGTGTCAGCATCATAATATTCTGAATTCAGGAAATCTTCCTCAGTAACAAAACCTTCAGATAATCCTTCTCCAAAATGATTCATATCTTGGTCAGTTTCTTCAAAAAACAGCTCCTCATCAACTTCTTCCTCATCTGCCACATTGTTCTGAAGAGGTGGTGGCACTTTTTGGTCTTCATTTTCTCTTCTTTCTCGCTGGATATCATTGTTCCTTCGCTCCCTAGGCATAAAACGAGGAGCAAATTGCCTTCTGAACTGATTCTGATTGTTTGGATTTCGTTCACCTTCAGAAGCAGGCTTGTTGGAGTTTTTCTCAAGCTCTAATTTGTTCAACTTTGCAGTCAGAATTTTTACCAACTTAGCCATTTCATCTATCTTTGCTTACGCAGAAAGTGAAAATGAAGTACCTGGAGCTGCCTCCTTTTTTCCTTTTCTTTCATACAGCTGCTGAGGTGTTTCCTTCTTTAGTCTATTTGAAGCCAGTATGTTGGATTCCACCTCCAATGCTGCATCTTGCATGTTCAACAAAGTGATAGGCCTCCTCTCTCTCAGTAACAAAGAGAATTCGTGATCAAAAGCATTTGCATATGTCAATTTAGCTGATGTTTCTGTAGGCTTTATCTCAGCAGGAATCCTACTGTACATTTTGTTGAACCTCTTCGAAAAATCTTCAATTGCTTCATCCTTCTTCCTCCTAAGAGATCCAAATTCTGTTATGTAATAGGTGTGGTCTTTTGTATCACCCCATTGTCTCAAAAAGAGATCACGGAGTTCTTCAATAATAGTAATAGACTTGGCAGGTAACTCTCTAAACCACTTCCTCACATCCCCATCAAGGCTCTGGACAAACATCCTCATCCAAACATCCTTCGCCTCAATATCTTTATTATCAGCATAACGTAGGAAAGCTTCCCAATGTTCTTCAGCTGTTCTTTCTCCTTCTCCATTGAACCTAGGCAAATACTTCTGATAATCTCCTCCAGGCAGTGCATTTAAAGGCTGAGGTAAGACCAATGGTGCATATATGGCTGCAACCATCCGGTCCATCATGTCTATGGGAGGGTTTTGAGCTGCCATTTTTGGACTAACTGGTTTTGAAGATGAAGAAGCTTGACTGTAAATTGATTTGAAAGAGCTTTTACCTAATTTCAACTGAAAAAGAGGTATTTTACCAGGGGAGGCAGCTTTGGCTTTTATAAAAGATTGAGGATTGGTAAAGATTTGGAAACTGCTATCAGGAATGGTTGGTTTTACCCAAGGTGAAATTTCTTCTTCTTTCTTTGCCACAGATGAAGCTAATGATTCCTTTAACTGCTCAGGCTCAGATAAAGAGGGTAATGACTGTGATCTTTTAAGCTTTCTTGCTGTCCTCAATATCTGTTCAGGGTCTGTCACACCCAACTGCAAGGGTGAAGTAGGTCTATTTGTAGTTCCCACTCCTCTAGAAGCCACTATGACAACTTTGGTGAAAAATAGCCTTCAAAAAGTGCTGGTTTAAGTCCACCTCTTAAACCAGTAAAATAGATAAGTATCACAGGGAAAATATGTCTTCAACTTCGTTCCCCGGCAACGGCGCCAAAGATGTTTGTCCCAGAAATTGTTTCCAAGGCCAAAGAAACAAGCCAACACAATCTCAAATAAAACTCAATAAAACAAGCTAGGTTTAGGGTTTCTGATATATTTTCTTGGTTATAAACTTTGGGGAAGAACAGGGAATACACTCATGAGCAAAGTAATAACTGAATCATAAACAAAAGAAGACAAAGATGCATAATATATTCAACAAGATCGAACAGAACACAGTATTGAAGTTCATTCTTAAAAGACAAGCATCACCAGCATATAAACATAAATCAGTAATGAGTATATCAATTAAGCAACTAAACAAGCTGAACAATGAAGCCAACACAGAACTGAAGGGTGAAAAGTGTCATATATCTCATAATTTTATCATCAAATGCATATAAGAGTTTTGATACTTAACTCATGAACAAGTCTGAACTCATGAACAAGTCTGCAGACCTCCTGAAGCTATCCCAAAAATCGAATGCTCTTAATGACTTTCTAACCTCTCTAAATACTATTCTTTACAAAATCAGTTAGGGATCTAACCCTAACTGCCTTCCATCAGCTCGATGAGATAAAGTAAAATGTACAATATTATAAAACATGACATTTTCTAAAAATAGTAAACACTAACTAATATGTTTCTCAAAAAGATAACAAATAAATGATTGAACAACTAACTTATAGGTCCTTTGTTTCCTTAGCTAGCAAAGCTATGCCATCTAGTGCCTGAACTTTCTTCCTAGCTCGCCTCTGCTCCTCTTCCATGTCAGCTATCCTTTTGGTGAGCTCCTCATTTTCTTGCTGCAAGTCCTTGACTGTCTTTTTCAACTCTATTCATTGCAAGTCAGTGGTTCTTTTTCTCTTTAGAGCCTCTTTAGATACTGCTGTCAGCTTCTAAAAATGGTCATTGACATCCTGAAGATCTTCTCTAAGCCTTTTGTTAGCCATCATTAGCCCCTCATTGATCTCTTGCATATAGTTCATCTGATGTTTGTACTGCTTAATAATTTTCTGCAAGTTTTCTTTATCTGAATCAACTGAC
>LPNX010908126.1:17738-32500 GCA_001517045.1 Pseudotsuga menziesii
ATAGGAATATTAGGGTCTTTCAAAATACCTGCTTGCCTAAGTATAAGTTCATCTTCATCTTCCCATTCTTGATCTTCAACAGGAGGTACTTCAGCTTTTTCTTTCTGTTGTTGCTTTAAAAGTTCATTTCTTATTTCAAGAAATATGGCAAACAATTCAGACTCGAGCTGCCTTAACTCCTTTACTGACTGTGATAATCCTTTTACTTTTGCAGGATGAGAAGAGGAAGCTTTGGCAATTGTTTTTCCCTTGCTTTTAATGTTCATTGTGTCAAATTCTGGTTCTTCACCTGAGGAAATATCATTCAGGACAGTGACTTGCTTGGAATTCAATTTAGGATTGAGCAGCTTCTTCATATTCCATCTTAGCTTATTCGTTGGCCTGGTTTTAGGCCTCCCATATGGGGCTATCACTTCAATCATTTTCTTCTTCTTATTAGGTTTGACTGTTTTGATTTCTGAAGTGGAGAATGCTCTACAGGTTTCATCCCTATCTTCAGTTTTAGTAATAGGTTGATCTTCTTCTAATAGATATCCTTCATCATCTGACAGAATGGTAATAGGACTCTTATGTTTGTCTGCAACTCCTCTTCATGTACAGCAACCTCCTCTGGAACAGCAGCTTTAACTTCATTAGAAAATTCTGCTGGTGTCAAATGCTTCAAAGGCTGCACTTCCTCTTCTGTAAACAATGAATACTTGCCTTTAACACCTTCAATTTGACTTTTAGTCTTCACAGGCTCTGAGTCTTCTTCAGGCTTCACCTCCTTTTTATCTTCAGTTTTCTCCTTCTGACCTAATTTCCTTATTAGTACCTTCCATTTGTCTGCTTGCCTCTTAGGCTGCTGATCCTTTTGTTTGACCTGAAAGCCTGACCAGAAAAGAAAAAAGTCCCAAGTTTTGCCTTCCTTTTGCAAAACAGTACTAATGATCAATTTGATTAGACCATGGTGAAAAATAGATTGTGATGTATGGTCTTCATGCCCTTTAACCCTACTGGACATTTTCTGAAGGCTTTTGTACAGGAAGAAGGGAAGACTCATCTTGGACACCCCCACCATATGCTGTAAAAATCTGAAATGGTACTTGAAAACAAAAGCATATCTGCCCTCACATGTTATATAACTCTGCAAAACTCTGATGGGCTCTACCCGTTCACTTCTGAATTTGTGGATCACTATGCCCTTGTTCCAATCTGGGGTAACATCAGGAAACAAAAACCTCTGGGCCTCAAAGGTGAAGGGCAGCTTCTTAAACCACTTCTCTCCTTCATTCTTCACTCCTGTAGCCTCCTCAACCAAATCCACTGTCAGTTTAAACTTTAAAGTGTTAAAAACTATTATATCCTGCTTGTAGCTTTTAGCAAATTGATGGGAGACTTCAGAATTGTATCCATCGATTCTCTTGAAGAAGTCCAGCCAGCTAGCCTGCTGGAAAAGTTCAACACACCCTAGAAGTTTCTCCATCTAACCTATATCAGTTGGTTCAACTCTATTCACCTTGCCACTCTTACCCATTTGTCTTCAATTGCTGGAAACTGTATGACTTATAGGGTTCAATTGATGACCTCACAGATGTTGTTTCTTCTTGCTTTCTTCAATCTTCACTGGATGACTCTTTTAGTTTACTAATACAGGTCATATTTTATCACAGGTATAAATGATCTAAGCCATTCAGAGTACTCCAGCTTCTTCACTGCAATTGATTATAAACCCTAGTTATCAATCAATTTGTTTGTTCAAGTAGATAACCATCTTTAGTATGCATAATAAACCTGTGTATTAGTACCCATAACCTGCCAGAATCATTTATGAACCATCTCTGCACAAAAAGAGTTTTACATGAAGGATCTCAACTGCCAACTTTTAAGACTAAATGAAAACTGTTTATATGTTGGATGATAAGATATATGAAGCATAAACCATCTTAAACTTTAGTCACTTTTTGCTCTCAGTAATTTTAGTATAAAAAGGACAGTAGGTCTTCATCTACTCTCAAGCCTTTAGCTCCTTGCAGCGTCTATTTGCTTCCAAAAAACAGTAGGTTTCAACACCTAACAGAATTAGGTCTCACTGCAACTTCAGATATTCGGCTCCTTTTTGTATTGCTTGCAAATAGAAAATCAATTTAAGACATTGAAAACACTGTCGAATGTATAGTTCATCACATCACTATACTTTGAGTTTCGACAGGGTCAGGGTCATACTTCATTAACAATTGCTATTTTTCAACCTTCATTCATCCTGGCATCTCAGAGTGCCTTAGAGAGCTATTTCTTTGGCCGAAACTTCATTTAAAAACATAATTTAGCATTACCCTTGATCAATTTTGATAGAATAGACTCCAGCGAAAAAGCCCCAAATTATCAATTATATTGGCCTATCGTGGAATACCTTTAAAATGCTCTACTACAACTGCTTCGCACAACTTCTCATACCGTTTGAGTACCGACTTGAGGGATACAGGTGTCTTTCCACGTTCAATTTGATTGCAGGTAGTGAAATTAGGAAGCCCTAATTTCTTGCGAGACCATAAAAACCTCACCTCTGTTTTCCAACGGCAATGTCCGGCTTTTTAGCAGCTACTGTTGCTCCACTAAGTCTTCTATCATCGAATATGCATGCAAGTAACAACTCACTTCAGATTGAACCAAATCTACGCTGCTACCTGTCAAACTGAACTGCATTCGGAGTAATGATGACCACGATTTGCCTCATGACCTGAAACCACCTGTTCTAATGATAATACCTGAGTCCACACGTAGCAAACATCCTCAAATCACGTAATCAGTCACCCCATCTTCGAAATCATGCAAAAATCTGACTAAAAAATCGGAAAAAATGGAGTCGCAATATTCTTGTAGCGCTCCTTCATTAATTTCGGGCTCTTGCGCTACAAGAATAACTTTTAACGCGGTTTTGGCGCTATTTTACAACTTTTTACCATTTTGAATGCTAGTTAAGTGATGAATTATGCTTTGGCATGTATTTGAACGATGATTATACTCATAATATGACTTGTGAGTCCATTACTAAGCATGATGACCACTTTTAAAACCCCTCAATAATGTAAAGGATTCAAAATAAAGTAAAAATATAAAGGCTAAATTCAAAATTTCACATAACAACAAAAATTACCTTAAAAGAAGCAAAAAATCAAACTAAAGCAAATGGTAACTCAAAATAAAATGCAAATCAAACAAAAATTGGAGAAACAAACCACTGACTTAACAGGTTGCTCCCAAACTGGTGTGTCATCATCTCAGGAACTCCCAGAAGTAGAAGGCTCAAAAACTTGTGTACCAGGAGCTGGTGAACCAACAAATGGTGAACTCTGTGATCCGATAGCCTTTTATGGTGAACCTATGACCTGATAACCAAAAGCTGTCCCTGAAGAACTTGTTAGCTGAACCGTTGAAACTGAAGATCTTGTGCCTATACTCTGTGGTCCAGTAACCCCAGAAACCTGTGAACCTGTCATCTGTACTGAAGGCACCTATGAAGCTACCTCAGGTGTGGGAACCTACTGCTCTCCCTGCACTGACTCTCTAGACTTCCTGAAGGCCCACTCTTCCTTAAATCTCACTTCCTGCCTCACAACAACCTTCCTCAGAGCAGGAAGATAAATGCGGAAGGCCTTTGAAGGTCTCATCATACCCCACAAAGATGCCTCTCGCTGCTGTGGGCTAAAGTTTTGTCCTCTTCTCAAACGGGACATGTGAAAAATTAAGGCAACCAAATATACGAAAATGACTCACCTCAAGATTTTTTCCTGTGAAAATATCCTCAGGAGTCTTCTTCCCCAAGGCAGGATGGGGACTCCTGTTTTGAAGGTAAATAATTGTACTACATGCCTCGGCCCAAAGAAAGAAAGGAAGTGACTAATCATGTAACATGGCTCTCGTTGCTCCAACAATAGATCGATTCTTCCTTTCTACCACTCCATTCTGCTCACGAGTGTATGGTACTGTCAATTGTCTCTGAATGCCCTCTTGTCTACAATACTCATCGAACTCCTTGGAGGTATACTCACCCCCGTTATCTGATCTGAGTGCCCGAATCCTCCTCCCAGTCTGGTTCTCCAAAAGAGCTTTGAACTCTTGGAACCTCTACAAGACCTCAGATTTCTTGTTCCTCAGGAAGTAGATCCAAGTCTTCCTGGAATGGTCATCGATGAATGTCATATAATACTAAAAAACTCTCAGAGAAACAGATGACATAGGACCGCACAAGTCGGAATGTATCAAATCAAGTACTCCTGCTGACCTTCTATCACTGCTCATAAAAACAGTCTTGGTGTACTTTCCCAAAGCACACCCCCTGCATTCATCACTGAGCTCAGTGCTAAACCCAGGCAACCCTGTAACCACGTACCTCAACATCCTCAAAGATGGATGATGCATATGAGCCATCCTCCTATGCCATAGCTCACAAAGCTCACTGTCGCTGCTATGTGTCAAAGCATGCTGGGGCTGAAACAAGAGCTTGTACAACTTCCCACATGTGACTCCAATGGTGTAAGAGACAGATGGTCCTGCAGTCTTGGGAAAAACACGCACATGTCCATCCAGGAAAGAAACCCCAAGACCCCTATCCTCGATCATGGAAACTGATATCAAGTTCTTCTTCAGCGCAGGTACAAACAATACGTCCCTTAAAGTCATGGGACTCGTGGACTCTCTCTGAAATATAATGGTCCCACGCCCAACAGCTCTGACAACTGTGTCATCCCCCAACACGATCTCCATATCTACCCCTGCTTGTGAAAGCTCGGAGAACATCTCTCGAGAACCTGTCATGTGACTCAAAGCTCCACTGTCAATATACCACATCTTGGTGGTAGATGCACTGAAAGAATGGTATGTCAACAAAGAATACTCCATCTCAATATCAATGTCTGCACTGGCGATGATGGATGCTCTCTCTCTATCAACATGCCCAGCATAGAGAAAACTCTCTCTCAAATCTAGCTGTAAACTCCTCAAACTCTGTTGAAGCCGTTGTCTGTTGTTGCTTCTTCTTCTTCTTTTGTGGGAACTGTCCAGCACAGTGCCCAAGCTTCTTACAAGCAAAGCACTTTACAGTGCTCAAGTCCTTCTTCTGTCCATCCTGCTGCTTAGCCCCACCCTTCTTGGGGCTCTTCTTGAACTTCTTCTTTCCCTTAGCAGTCAAAGCCACATTCTCTTCCTTCTCCCTGCTAGTAGAAGAGCTTCCCTGCACAAGACCTCTCCAGGTCTCCTCCTAAACAAAATCATCCCAAATCCTGTCCCAAGAAGGCAAGTTCTCCCTGGCTACTATAGCCTCCACAAAAACAGCCCAAGGCTTTGCAACCCCATTCAAAGCTGTCTGCACTAGCTCAGAACCAGGAACAACCTCCCCTACTACTGCAAGCTCATCTCTCACCTGAGAGATCCTAGTAAGGTAGGGAATCATTCTCTCAACTTTGGCCATCTTGATACTCTTCAATTTCTCTCTCAAAACCATTTTCCTATTTTCATTTGAGCTTTGAAACAAGCTGCTCAAAGCATCCCACATCTGATATGCACGGGTTTTACTAAAAATGTGTGGGATCACATGATCTTTAACTGCATCTAGAATGATCCTTCTAGCCTTAATGTCCTTCTTGTTGAAGGCAGAAAGTGCTTGTGCATTGGTGGAAGCAGGAACAACAATAGGATTTGTTGTTGTAATGTTAACGACTTCATCCCATAACTCGGTTTCCTCCAATATAAGCACTAATCTAGCTTTCCACGGGAGAAAATTCCCAACCCCATCAAGCCTATCCTCCAACCTAAGTCATGTTGCCATTTTCACTACAAAGTTCAAGTCTTAACAAGGTGCTGCCCACGGACAAAAGAAATCATTGTGTAAAATTTTGCTCTTTCTCTAACAAAGCTCTGATACCATGTAAATATTCATCATTCTCTCAACTCGGTTTCAATCACCATTTTCATCATAGTTTAATGCCCAACCCAATTTACTCTCAACTACAAATTAAGTCATTTCTCATCAACAATTTATGATTGAAACACAAGAAGAATTTTACTACTTTTAATGAGCAGCAATTAAAAAACACAATCACACATAAAAAATCAAACTCATAATTTTTTAGTCAAATGACCAAGACAAAACCCCAACCTCCGGGGAAAACGTGTTTTAGAGAGAGACTTTTATTTTTTGCAATAATATCAGAGTACAACAAAAACAGAGATAAACTTATCTCAACCACAGTGCTCAGCAAAATTGACTAAATTCACAAATTTTACAGTCCAAATTTCTGCCAACTCGTTACCTTGAAAACCGTCCCAAACTGACTGTACAGACTACCTTGATTTTCGTGCCCATTGTACGGACTGTACGGAATTGTACGAATTGTACGGAATTCCATGCCCATATATATATATATATATATATATATATATATCTCCTCGAAAATTGTGCCCAAAAAAATCTACCTCGAAAAACGCGCCCTAAATTTTCTTTGAGAAACGTGTTGTAAGGAAATGTAATTTCGACTGCTGTATTGTCTTGGGAAACGTGCCTGTTATCACATATATAGTAGTCGGGCTACCATATTCTATTTTTCAGACACAATATTTTTTTTAGCCAAATCTCTTACATATGAGATGCTGAGATGAGCATTTTTTATGGATCATGATTATATTTGTGGACTATTGAACTCTCCCATGTCAGGACTGAGTCTCAGGACACTCAGATTTGAGGACCGATGTAGCCATTTATGTTATTTCAGAGCAGTAGTGGATGCCCAGTGTTATATCAGTATTTTCTCATTGGATAGATGGTTTCTAAGATGGATTATGTTGCATGGATATGACTCAGCATTTTATATTGTGTTATGGTTATTATTGCTCTTATACTTATTTTTGTGACATATATTGACTTGTGGTATCATGATCTGGCGGTCATAATTATATGGACTTGGTTGTATCTTATACTATGTATTGATGTCCTTACTCTGACTTTGAAATTCTTGATCTATACTCATTGGTTTTACCCCCCTTAGGGAGAATAGAGGTAGTCATTCCCACCATTGTTTTGGCTTGCTAGTGTTGGCTCTATCATTTCATTGTCTTCACCCATCCATTACCTTCCAGTTTAGTTTTCAACCCAACTGACTTCTTGACTTATGGCATGGAGGACCTTTTTCCTCGCTAGAAACCTTTGTTGGACAAGCCTCCCTATTTATATTGTTTCTCGGCTCTGAGTTGGTGACAGAACTTGCCTTTGGTAAGTTGGATAGTATGCCTAAATCATTTTGGTCAGTTGTCCCGATGTTTGGCACTGTGCAGAATTCCCCCTAGTCACTTGAGATGTTGTTGGCTAAAACTGAAAGCTCATGTACTACTTGTATTGAAATATTGAATATGCGCCCATAGAAAATGAAAATGTAAAACTGTGTTTCTTAACATATGTAAAAGGGGCAAGAGCAATGAAGTGCTAAAATACTCCTTGAAGAGTATAAGAAAAGGTCCAAAAAAACAAAACTTAAAAATATGCTATATCAAAAAATTGCTGACCTTATTAAAATAAATATATGTCCGGGATGAAAGCTACGATTAGCTATGCTTTTAAGCACTGGGGAAGTCCCAAAAGGGTCATATAGGCCAAAAAAGCCATGGAATAAAATGTGATCCTAATGAACTTGGATCAAGATTTGTGTAGACATGATGCCTAAGTTGAATAAGCACTCTCTAAACAGCTCACCCATCTGTGAGGCACTGCCATTCCTTGTGTTGTTGTTTGTCCAACATTGGTAATAGTGAGTTTTCCCTTTCCTTGTCCAAAGTGTCATGATGTTGAGTAGGAAGTCATCATTTGCCCTAGCCTTGTCATTTCCACCCTTCACCCTTCACTAGCAAATTGACTACAGCTATGAAGTGAATATAATCTTGATGTACCACCAGTGAAATGAATGCTACTTATTGGGATTGTTACCTGAATGAGTTGTAGAGCATGGTTGAACCTTTTACCACTTGCGGCAGATGGATGTATTCTGAGTTATTATTGGTGTCTAATTATTCACAGATGGTTATCTTGTTTATTGGGTATGATTGATGATCAGATAGAGACCTATGAGGGGTATGAGTATACACCTTAGATGGATTGGAACTCTCTGAGTCCAATGAGACAGTTTATTTCCAATTCCGGGCAATTACAAATGTGATCAAGCTCACTTTGCCTTTTTGATGCAGTTTTTCTTCACAGATTGATATTTTTGAGCAGTGAGATGTTTCAGTTGGATCTCCTAGGGCGTTGTAGGGGGGCATAGGGGGGTGCAGCCACTTGTTTGTACCATTGTACCCCCATCCCAGAGAGCCTGGTGGGCTCAGTTTGACAACGCAGGCACCCTAGGAGGATGTTTTGGCAGGATCACGTTTCTCGAGGCAGATTAAAAAATGACTAAATGGCAATTGAAGAAATCGATTTGGGCTACTGAGGCAAGGAAATGACATGGGATGAGTCATGATGATGAGAGTGATGACCTCCACACCTTCACCAGCAGTTACAGCTCCTAATTCGGCCCACACCTATTTCTGGGCATTTTTATTATTTTCTGGAGCTCTTTTTGAAGGCTCACGATTTCCTCAAGGAGGCACAAAAAGTCAAAGATTTAAATTGTTATATTATTTATTGTGCCATGGGGACACCCAAGGGAGTTAGTCAAACACTCCTTGGACCCACCATGTGCTTTCATTTATTTCTTGTTGAGTGGGTTACCTTTATTTGGGTGGTTTAATCCACTTTGGTGAATTATGGTTATATCGATCCATGTATTGTATGTTGAGCTCATCTCAACCATTGATTAGAACATTTCATCTTTTAATCTTAGCCACTCGTTTTGAAAGTGGTTAGGATTTGGTTATGATTGAGGTTCTCTCATTTCTATTTAGAGGAGAGAGCTTCTCATTTGTAAGGGGTCTTTGGCTCTTGGATCTGAATAATAGAAAGAATTTTTCTTGTGGAAATTTTTCTGGATCTGCTTTGCATCTGATGCGCTCAAATGGTGATTAGCTTGTCTTCAGCTTCATAGCATTGTGGAAATTCTCGTGAGATCTATCTTTTTCGTGGCTATCATTGTTTTGTCTACAGGAGGGCGTTTTGGCTAGAGGGTTTTTGTAGGGGGACCTCAACTCACTCGGTTCTCTTTGTCTTGGATCAAGGGGTTTTCATTAGTTTTTGTGATCTATAATTACTTCATTTTACTGTCTTGTAGCATTCAGTTTCTTTATTTTGTATGTGCAAATCTGATATGGTTGACGTTTGCTCATGGAGGATAGGGGGAGCTTTGATGGCTTGGAGCTTGCATATGCCATAGAAATCACATGGATCTTCCAGGATTGATCGGGATAGCTAGGATCGTCACTGTTACAGACTTATACAAGCTTATCTAGGTAAGATCCACAGGTAAGTTCTTCTTTTCTAATCTTATTCCATTGTACCTTGCTGAAATTTAACTATTTTTCTGAAAACTCCTAAACCATAAAAACCTAAAAAATCAAATAATCAAGGAACCGTCCGATCTTTTGCCAAACCATTTCTGAGTTTCATAGATCAGGCCTCCCCCTAACTAAATCAACTGGAACGCTGGTCAAATTCCTCATAGATTGACCTAGATCTGATCTTTCAGCAGAAAACTGCATAACCCCCCATTGAAAAAATTGACCTGCTAGGGTTTTGAGTTTTTCTAATTTCTGACTTCACAGACGGATAGATCAAGTCTTGGGCAGTCCAAATCAACCCCAACGCTGTCAAGAGGCTCAACAATTTGATCAGGATCTGAAAAATAGACTGAAACTGTCCTAGCGCCCTCACTGAAAATTAGCATTTTCCGGAAGTAGGTTTTTCTGAAATCTGACATGATAGGCTGATAGATCGGGTCCTACGCATCCTAGAACACCCTCAACGCTGTGCTAATTC
This sequence comes from Pseudotsuga menziesii, assembly GCA_001517045.1. Classification (NCBI taxonomy): domain Eukaryota; kingdom Viridiplantae; phylum Streptophyta; class Pinopsida; order Pinales; family Pinaceae; genus Pseudotsuga; species Pseudotsuga menziesii. Next base: position 27,676 of record LPNX010908126.1, read on the forward strand.
ATCCTGGTTTGCCCTAGATCCGAAAAATCTGCTTTCAGCCTCCCAGCCCCATCATCAGATTTTGACTTTTCTAGATCTGATTTTCCTGCTATTTTCTTGATTTGGGCTTGTAGATCAGGTCTCCCTGATCTCTTCTCATCCTCAACGTTGAGCCATCAGCCTTCCAATACCCCCTAAAGCTTTAAATTTGTCTTCCTAGGCCCTAGTGCTAGCTATCTACTGAGTTGGGTTTCCTGTACCTTGGCTTTTCTAGACCAATTGCTTTCTAGTTTCGTAGATCAAGGTGTTTCCCAAGTGGGTTTCCTGAAACGTTGTCTTACTGCTGACTCCATTGCCCAATGCATACAAAGCACTGATCTCCAAGCTAGCGTTGCCCTTAGGCTCTTAGCCTTTGCCATCTACCAACATTCACTAATAGTTTAGTCACCTTTTACTGAGTCTGATTTCTAGGTACTGGATAGTCCCAACTCTATTCGTGCTCGCCCTGTCATAGTTACGTTTCCCAAGACAGTTGCTAGTACCTAAACCCTAGAGCTAGGATTCCCATTCACCTTGCACCTTAAGTACCCTGAAGCCCCATCTGATCTTCTTCTGGTGTCTAGGTTCGATCTCTCCTGTCAGGAGCAAATCCGGGTCTCCCCCATTGTTGTCCTGGACTAGGATAACCTAAAGTGAAGGCTTCCTTGATTGGCGTGACAACCATCCATTTGGGAGTCTAGGCAGTCGTGGTTCCACCCCTTAGTTGCTTGCCCCTCTACCATCCATTCTTGATCCACCTTAAGCAGGCAACTACAAGGCAGGTGATAACAGTGCCTTCTGCTCTTCTCTCTCAAACTGCAATTTTTTCTCCTTCTGTGCTCTCCAACTCTCATGAAAAACAGAGTGACTCAAATGCCTTCCCTTGCCTTTTTGGTGTCTGAATGAGGAAGTTGAATAGTTATCTAATCCAAGGGCCCAAAATGAATTAGATGGATGGATGATATTAAATGCACTTTTAATTCTCTCCAAAATTAATTTCACTCACTTCACTTAAATTTATCAAAAAGTCACTTTATTTTCTAAAGTGAAAATTAAAACTCATCTCAAGTTATTAATTGCAAGGGTCACTCTAATTTTCCCCTTTTAATGACTTATGCAAAAAATCACTAGGGGAACACTTTCCTAGGTACAAAAATCAACATTCTCTGCACTCTATTTAGGCATTTTTCAGTTTACAGTGGCATTGGGTTGCATGCCCAAACATATAGTACAAGTTCTGCATCGTTTTCCATGTGCTTTTTCAATTTTAGGCAATTTTAAGCTTCTTGTTTTTCTATTTTAATTACACATTTCAAATAGAACAGAAAACTTTATTTTGATTTGAGGTGTTATTAATCATTCTATGGTGTATCAGTTGCTAACTTATGCTCTAGCTAGAAGTATTGAAATCCATCTTAAGTAGAGGGACATTGATCTCAATTTCTCATAGCCCTAGGGTTAGAGAAGATAATCTAAAACCCTCCCTTCAACTCTCTTCTTTAAATTCTTGTACCTTTTTTTATTTTACATGCATTTATATATAGGAAAACCCTAAAAACTTGAAAATTTCGAAACTCAAAAAATAGTGGCAAGTTGAAAAATATGATCCATAGTACAAGTGCTCCCTAGTGGATTTGTCCACAAATCTCCAAGGAAGACTTGGTTGGTGACCTTAGGAGAGATGAGAATGCTAAACCAGACTCACTGTTGACTTTTAAACAAATTTTAAGCAGGCCTTCCTTTGTTGCAAATCTTATTGGTAATGGTTACCAATTTTGCACTGGTTCCTATTGCTATGTTCTTCCAAGGCCAATTTTTTTGTGTATTTTCGAGCATTTTAAGTGCTGTTAATCACTGCATTAGATAGGGAGTAAGCTAGCTGTGGAGCAATCCTCCCTCATTGGACGGAGGAGGAGCAAAGTTAGCGTTGACTTTGCTCCTCCTCTGTCCGATGGAGGGAGTTTTGCTCCACAGCTAGCTCACTCCCATTAAATAGCAGAAATTAACTTACAGTGGCTACATACTTTACAGTGGTTTTATTTTCAGGTTGGCATCTTCAAGTTAATGGTTTGTCTTGGACCTTTAAAGCTACATCACTGTGCTGATATTTGACTAATACTTTTGCTAATAATACTTAATAGAACCTAAATTGCAGTCTCTATTATATCTCTGCACTTTATTTGCCGATGAATACAAATTGAAAAATTGTCTTGATTGTGCTAAATTGCTGATTTTTACTGACAGTGATCAAGATAGTTGAATCAGCTTCTCTCATATGATTTCAGTGTCTTGATCTTTAAATTTTTACTCCATATAAGGCACTGATCTCTGCCATAAAGGTTTGTAGGAAGGTGTTTGTAGGTTTCCAAGTCTCTTTTTTCAAGTAGGGACTCTCCCCTAAGATAAGATTTGACCAAAAAAGGCAGGAGTTAGACCGAGGTGACAATGGTTTTACTCCTCCTACAAGCTTACCAAGTCATACACAGTCTGCTTCAAAGGCTGCCAGTTTGATTAGTAACAGGGGGCATGCATGACAGAGATGTTTATAAATTCAGGGTCCTTGTAAAAAGGCAACTCTAGGGAAACTGCTTTTGCCCACATGCGAGATATTGCTACTTGTAGCAATATCCTACATTTTTCCTTTTTCTTTTTCCTTTTCCAAAAACAAGACTGGTGTTACCTATAGGGGAGGGACTATGTGATCCTTCACCCCATCCAAGATAATCAACATGGCCCTAGAATCCACCTTCTACCACCTAGCCAACTCTGTCGGATCTGCAGGCGCAGCATTGTTGGTGTCAATGTGCTCCTCTGCATCACTAACATCTAGGATCCTCATGATCATTTCTTTCCATATAGGAAAGTTTTGAGCCCCCTAGAGTCTATCCTCTACTCTCAACTTGTACAGCCATAATAAAGTGTACCTATCAAACCCTAGATCTGAAACTCTAGGTTTGTGTCTCCAATAAATCTGCCCCCAATCTATCCAATACTACTAGTTTCTCTCAGATCTGCTCAGAAGAGCTCTAATACCATGTAAATTTCCTTAAAACCCAATCTTGAGCTACACAGTATATTTTTTTTTATTGCTGTTAACCACAAATGAGTTTCTTCACAAATAATGCAGCGGAAAATAAATACTGAGAAAATGTAATATCCCAAATCCCGATATTTTCTATTTCTAAGCAAATATGCTGATACAACCGGGCATGCAAACTGCCATGCAAAAAATCCCTATTTTATAGCAAAAATTAGGGTTAGGGTTTGTGAGATAGAATGAACACTTACCACTGATAAGCCGGCTGGACTGCTCCTGAGAGAGTATGCAAGCATCAAGAACTGAATCGGAGATGGATAGATATCTTCTACATCCGGCGAAACCCCAGCAGCAAGAACCTAGATCAGATAAGGGTGACGTTTTCAGTGAAGGAGGTGTCCGATGAAGCTGACGATTTGCAGGACTGATAGCCTTCCTGTGCCAGAGAGAATGCCTGGTACATGCGGAGTTTCTGAGGTCTCTAGGCAAGCTAGCGAATTGTTCCAGAGAAGCAGCTGCTCACGCCCCCTTAATCCTGAAATTGCTGATAACTGCTCCGGATGAGCACGGTCGGATCTAATAATCACCGGATGCCGGAGTAAGATGCTGATGATGAGAATGGTGCCTGAGTTTCGAAGTAAAACTGAGATCTGAAGACCTAGCAACTGATTAGGGCTTTCTGGCTGAAAACCCCCTTTACGGCTGCACACGTGTTCCTGCAACAATCTATACCGTATACTGGATAACTATGAATGAATGTAAGAGAAAATGGTGAACCTGTATGGCTTACCCCGAATGAAACTAGGGCAGATGTTTCACTGTCGAAACCGCGCTAGCTGAAGACTCCGTCTCCAACCCCAACTGTTGTGCGGCACGCTGTGCTGCTATCCAAGAGCTCCCAAAATAATAATCATCAAAAGTGAAGTCTCCTTTCACTTTATCCTCCTTTTATAACTTTCAACTGCGAAAACCCTAATCTTTGACCTAATTAGGTCACTTTATCCTCTAATTTGCAGTTGACTTGCATGCATGCGGATGGAGACTTAATGAGTGCATGCATCATTAAATAATGCTTGGATAGCATGCACGAAGGTGGCCTTTGGCCCCGGTGGCCCTTCTTGACCTAATGATGATGCCCTAGATTTTCTAAGGATGGCATCAATCCTTAGCTGATTCCCTAACTGTCAATAACCGCTCAAACCCACAGGAATCACATAGGTTAGCGGTTTTGGACCTCAAGGCCTAATCGGAAGAGGACATTACAGTCCTCCCCGCTTGAGATTGCTTGTCCTCAAGCAACTTCAAACTGGGATGCTGCAATACCTGTTCACCTTCCCAGGTGGCATCCTCTGGCGATAGTTCTTTCCATTGAACCAAGTACTCTCTAATTACCCTGTTCCTAAGCTTCCTTTCTCTAGTCTGTATGATCCATTCGGGAATCAGTATCAGCAGTCCTTCATCATCTAAAGGAGGCAATTCTGTAGATGGAGCAATGTGTTGCCCAAGGGTCTTCTTCAGATTAGATACATGGAACACATTGTGAATTTTGCTTTCCTGTGGAAGTTCTAGTTCATATGCCACCTCTCCCACCTTCATGATTATTCTATATGGTCCATAGAAGCGGGGTTTTAACTTCTCTGCCCCTTTCTTCTTAAGTGAGGACTATCTGTAAGGTTGGAGCCTTAAGTATACCAAATCCCCTACCTCAAAGCTCCACTCAATCCTGTGTTTGTCGGCATACAACTTCTGTTGATTCTGGGCTGTTTGTAA
>LPNX010908126.1:32592-74289 GCA_001517045.1 Pseudotsuga menziesii
TCTAAAAATGTCTTGACTGTCCTGTATCCAATCCTTAGCCTTAGGAGCCCTACTATCTCCAAATGTCAAATCTGCATAGTCCAAGGCCTCATAACCATATAATGCCTTAAAAGGAGTCATCCTAATAGACATGTGATAGGTAGTATTGTAGCAATACTCCCCTAGGTGTAGCCATTTGATCCAGGTTCGTTGCTGCCCTGCTACATAGTTCCTTAAATATCCTTCGATCCACTTGTTGACTATTTCCGTTTGTCCATCACTCTAGGGATGATAACTCGTACTAGTAGCCAGTTCGATCCCCACCAATCTGAACAGTTCCTGCCAGAAGGCACCTATGAATCTGCTATCCCGATCACTGACAATGGTATTAGGTAACTCGTGTAACCTGAAGACCTCCCTGAAGAATAACTCAGCTACTTGAGCTGTCGAGTAGTCTGATGATATCGAAAAGAAATGTGCAAACTTGGTCAGTCTGTCAACTACTACATATAAACAATCTCGCCCTTGGACTTTGGGCAATCCTGAAATAAAGTCCATGGAGATGCTTTCCCACTTCTGTTCTGGAATCGGTAGTGGCTGGAGTAACCCTGCCGGATGGGTGTTCTCAATCTTGTTCTGCTGACAGATGCTACATTCCCGGACATGCTGCATAATTTCCCCCTTGAGGCCCTTCCATGAGAACTTCTCTCAGATCTGCCTGTAGGTCTTTAAGAAACCTTGATGTCCTGATAAAGGAGGATCATGGGCTGCCTGAATGATCTTTTTCCTCAATGTGGATTCTGGAACGAGGTATATCCTGTTTTTGTAATAGATGATGTCATCAACAATCCTGTACCTGTCATCCTGAATTTGCCCGTCCAATAATTCGCAAGTGAATTTATTTTTGGAGTATTCTATTAAGAGAAGTGCCCTCCAATCTGTGGATATACTACTGAGAGATAATGAGGCGGGACGCCTAGATAATGCATCAGCTACTACATTATTCTTACCTTTTACATACTCGATCTCGAAATCATAGGCTTGTACTTTGCTGACCCATTTCTGCTGTCGCTCATTCAATTCCTTCTGCTCCAGGAAATACTTGAGGCTGTTATGATCGGTTTTGATTTTGAACTTACTGCCCACCAGGTACTATCTGAATTTTTTGAGAGCATGTAAGATGGCTAGCATCTCTTTGTCATATATGGAGTAATGGCGCTCGTAGTTCTTCAGTTTACGGCTCTCGAATGCAATAGGGTGATGGTTTTGCATCAACACTGCTCCTAACCCTTCCCCTGAGGCATCACATTCTACTACAAAGGGTTGTGAGAAGTCTGGTAATGCTAAAACTAGACAGAAACTCATAATAACCTTCATCTCCTCAAAAGTTTTCTGTGCTAAGTCTGTCCAAGTGAACTCTCCCTTCTTTGTGAGATCCGTGAGGGGTGCTGGAAATTGGGAGAATCCCTTAACGTACCGTCGGTAATAAGTACACAGACCCAAGAACCCTCTCAATTCTGTAACTGTTTTTGGCGCGGGCCAATCTCTGATAGCTCGGATTTTCTTTCTATCAACCTGTACTCCTTCTGCATTGATTATGTGTCCTAAGTACAGCATTTCCTTCATGCCAAACTCACACTTGGACATTTTCGCATAAAGCAAATGTTCTTCTAAAATACTCAGTACTTCGTCCAGGTGTTTCAGAGGCTCTTCCCATGTTTTGCTGTAAATCAGGATGTCATCAAAGAATACTAGCAAAAACTTACGTAGCTGTGCTCTGAAGGTGTGGTTCATGCATGACTGGAAAGTGGCTGGAGCATTGGTAAGTCCAAAGGGCATGACCAAAAACTCATAGTGACCATAGTGACAGAGAAAAGCTGTTTTGGAGATGTCTTGGTCCCTTACCCTGATCTGATGGTATTCCGAGCGAAGATCAATCTTGGAGAAGTATTTAGCTCCCCAAAGCTCATCCATGAGTTCGTCAATTCTGGGAATGGGATACCTGTTCTTAATGGTCTTTTTGTTGAGTGCTCGATAATCGATGCACATTCGCAGTGTACCATCCTTCTTTTTGACCAATACTACTGAGGATGCGAAGGGGCTAGAACTGGGCCGAATATATCCAAGCTCCAGTAATTCTTTGATTTTTTTCTCAATCTCATCCTTGTATCTTTTGGGATGCCTGTAAGGAGTAGTGATGACTGCTTGTGTCCCCTCCTCTAGCTCAATGATGTGTTCAAAACCTCAGTCTGGCGATCTACCTGATGGAAAGTCACTAAAAACCTTTTCATGCTTCTGTAGCAAGGTTTGAATGTCACTTGGGTGTTGTGTGCTGGTCTCTGGAGGTTTCCTAAAGGTGACCAAACATTCTGCAGCCCATTCTATATCATCCTGTCGGAGTACTGCCTCCATTCTCTGAGACGAGACCGGTTTTGGGGGATAAGTGTTCATGCCCCTCAAAACTACCCGTTTGCCGTCTGGCCCTTGGAATTCCATTTCCATCGCCCTGTAGTTTGTAGTGTATTTCCCTATAGAATAAAGCTACTGAACACCCAATACTACATGAGTATCCGATACATCCACTACATAGAAAGAATCTGTCATCTGATAGTTACCTAAGGTGACATTCAGTTTTGGAACCCAGTAGTTGCACTCGATGCTGGAGTTCCTGGCTACTGCTACAGTGAATCCTTCGAACTTCTCGGTCTGAATACCCCTCTTGGCTACCCAAGCGAAGTCAATGAAATTGTGGGTGGCTCCCCCATCAATCAATACTCTGACTCTGTGACCCTGTACTACTCCCTTGACCCTGAGAGTATGGAATCTTGGTACTCCAGATAATGTAGCAATGACTCCCTCTGGTGTATCACCCTGGTGTGATTCCTCCTCAGCTACCCGTAGTTCTTCTGTGGCTTCCTGCTCATAGTCATCCTCATCACTGTCTGAATATACCTCAATGTAGTGAGCCTTCGCCTTCCCTGCACACCTATGTCCTGGTACCCATGGTTCTTGACAAGTGAAGCATAGTTTCTTCCTTCTCAAATCTTTCCTAGTGTCCTTGTCTAACCATGTTTTCTTGGGAACATCCTGCTGGAAAGGTTTCTTGTCCTTGTCCCTAACAGGAAAATTGGTTTTCAGCGGGAACTTGTTTTTGGGGACAGAATCCTGAAGATCTCTGGCTCTGCTAATGGCATCCTGCAGAGTGAGGGGTTTGTAGGGTTTCACCCATCCCCGTAGTGGCTCTGTGAGGGCCTCCGTGAATAACATAGTCAACCTGCTCTCTGACACATCTGTTACCATGACTGCTATCCTCTGAAATTCTGAGATGAAGGCTTTTGCACTACCGGTCTGTTTGAGTTGAGCCAACTCCCTGAAATGTATCTCTGGATCCTTCCTGTCAAACCTCTCTATGAGCTTCTGAGTGAACTCACCGTAGGAGTGTATGGTGTTGTGACCCAATGCCACCAATCCGTGGTACCACCACTCGTGAGCTTCTCCGTCCAGGTGAAGTGTAGCCAATTTAATGGCATCTATCACTGTCATGGGATTGAGTTGGAAATAGGTATCCAACTTTTGAACCCATATCCTCGCTGATCCTCCGCAAGTCCCATCAAAGTTCGGGATGGTCTACCTGCCCAAGGTCTTCTGCAACTCATAGTTGTGATTGAAACCCTTGTTGAAATTCCTGGGTCTGTTCCTACTCTTCATGTTGCAGAAATCTAAAAAAAACATCGCAACATGAAACTCATCCCCTAAGTCTCTATACTCCTGTAAATAAGCCCTAAAAGGCTCGCTCGGTTCTACCCGCATGACCGGACCACCTACTGTATCTGCCAAGAAGTGAGGCATGGTAGGCATGTTGGAAGGTCTGCTATATATGTGCGGAGTATTTTGAATATTAGTGTACGCAATCTTTCCACTGCTGCTTGTAGATCCCCGATCTACCGGTGAGGGAGGTGTACTGTTGATACCTATTTCCGGTTTCGCCGATAATCTGTTGATTGCATTGAATACATCTTTTTGCCCTTTGGCTAAGTCTTGGAATGCAGAGACTAAGCTGCGAAACTCCATCCTATCCTCTTCTTCTCCCATTCCTTTTCCCCTATCCGAGTGTATACCTGTTTGATCCATATTTGAATTGGTATCTTCTAGTTGGATATCCTCAAACTCCCCTATGTATCTACTCTTCCTCCTCCTATAGGTTACAAAAGGGTCTCCTTCTGTATTCATCTAAGTTTCATTTCTTAATCCCACAGCTGGCCAAGAAGATAGCTCTGATACCACTGTAATATCCCAAATCCCGATATTTTCTATTTCTAAGCAAATATGCTGATACAACCGGACATGCAAACTGCCATGCAAAAAATCCCTATTTTATAGCAAAAATTAGGGTTAGGGTTTGTGAGATAGAATGAACACTTACCACTGATAAGCCGGCTAGACTGCTCCTGAGAGAGTATGCAAGCATCAAGAACTGAATTGGAGATGGACAGATATCCTCTACATCCGGCGAAACCCCAGCAGCAAGAATCCAGATCAGATAAGGGTGACGTTTTCAGTGAAGGAGGTGTCCGATGAAGCTGCCGATTTGCAGGACTGATAGCCTTCCCGTGCCGGAGAGAATGCCTTGTACATGCGGAGTTTCTGAGGTCTCTAGGCAGGCTAGCGAATTGTTCCAGAGAAGCAGCTACTCACGCCCCCTTAATCCCGAAATCGCTGATAACCACTCCGGATGAGCACGGTCGGATCTGATAATCACCGGATGCCGGAGTAAGATGCTGATGATGAGAATGGTGCCTGAGTTTCGAAGTAAAACTAAGATCTGAAGACCCAGCAACTGATTAGGGCTTTCTGGCTGAAAACCCCCCTTACGGCTGCACACGTGTTCCTGCAACAATCTATACCGTATACTGGATAACTATGAATGAATGTAAGAGCAAATGGTGAGCCTGTATGGCTTACCCTGAATGAGACTAGGGCAGATGTTTCACTGCCGAAACCCCGCTAGCTGAAGACTCCGTCTCCAACCCCAACTGCTGTGCGGCACGATATGCTGCTATCCAAGAGCTCCCAAAATAATAATAATCAAAAGTGAAGTCTCCTTTCGCTTTATCCTCCTTTTATAACTTTCAACTGCGAAAACCCTAATCTTTGACCTAATTAGGTCATTTTATCTTCTAATTTGCAGTTGACTTGCATGCATGCAGATGGAGACTTAATGAGTGCATGCATCATTAAATAATGCTTGGATGGCATGCACAAAGGTGGCATTTGGCCCTGGTGGCCCTTCTTGACCTAATGATGATGCCCTAGATTTTCTATGGATGGCATCAGTGCTTAGCTGATTCTCTAACTGTCAGTAACCGCTCGAACCCACAAGAATCACATAGGTTAGCGGTTTTGGGCCTCAAGGCCTAATCAGAAGAGGACATTACAGAAAACATATAATAGAAATCACACCAATAGAGACAACAATATTCTTGGGTATGGAAACCCCCGGAAAAACCCAAGATGGAAAAAACGGTGCAGCAATCTCAGAAGATATTTTATTAGCAAAATATAGAACAATACAATCCAGAAATCGATTTAACACAACCTGAAAAAATCGTACAACCGAAACTCGCTGGGGAAAAACCCCACAAAGATCACACGAATCCCCTACGTCACTACCTGCGTCACCTTCACGCCTCGGCGTCAACCGTAAGGCCTCTGAGTCTTCTAGAAAGAAAAAATTAATTGTTTAATGAGAAGAGGTTGAACTTCTAAAACTATAAAAGGAAATATCCTCTCTCATTTCATTTTGTTGGTTGTTGGTGCTACAAGAGAAAGCTATCTTTGTACAAGAAATTCTATAAAAAAAATCTTTGGCTTTGGAGATCCTATCTTGCAGCTTCTCATTGGTGATGGTATTCTTCTTGTTCATGGTTCTTCTATTGGAGGTAACATTGTGCTTGCCTTGTGTTTTATTTATCTTGAGCTTTTTTAGGGGCAATATTGTCCAAAGAGATTGGATTTATGGTAAGGCTTTATTAGAGGTTCAATTGATTTTCTTGCATAGAGAAGTTTTTCTTTGTTATAATCCTCATCAAGATTTTGCAAATCTAACCCCTTCTAGTGTAGGGTTTCACTCAACTAAGAAGTAGAGGAGGATTCCATTCTCTCTTTGTGATTTGCATGTTGTAACTTCTAATACATCTATAAAAGGTTTGAGCACATTTCTTCTTAGGTGATCTTTGTGGAACAAGTCCATTGGAGAATTTCTTTGTCGACTCCATAGCCCCCAAAAAAAGGTAAGGCACTTGTCTCTCTTTTCCTTCCCTTGCAACCATCCATAAAACAAAATAAAATTTCTTTTATTTTCTTTATTTTAGTTGGTGAAATCTTACCCTAAAAGAAAAATCCAAAAAAATATTTTAGATCTCACTTGGATCTATTCGTAAATCTTGAATATCTTAAATAGATCTTTTTATTTATGAATTTTTATTTAATAGAAAATTTATTAAAATATAGAAAATTGTGATGTTCCATGGGGAAGCGTCCCCTAGGGTGGGGAACGTGCCCCCTCGCTCCCCACGCTTCCGGGACGGGGAAATTCCTGGGGAAACGTTTCCCCACATCCCCTTTTTGGGGGAAACTCGGGGAAACGTGTTTCCCCACATTTCCACAAGTGCAGAATACGTTTCCCCCTACGGGGGGCTTCTAGGCGCCCTCCCGTCACCCCGTTATCCCCTAGGGGAGGGGGCTTCTAGGCGCCCCCCTATCCCCCCATTATCCCCTAGGGGGGGGGCTTCTAGGCATCCCCTTGTCCCCCCAAATTTTCATCTTTCACAATAAAAATAAATGCAAATTAAAATATTAAAAAAGTGTTTAAAAATTAAAACATAATTCAACGAAAATTAAATTAAATCCTAAACTAACCTAAGAGTCTAAGACCTTCCTAAACGCTATCCTCTCACGATTTCATTTCATATTCATATTGCAACTAAACTTGGAGCAGTGGTCACTGTTCTAAGTTCTAACTTCTCTATGTTCATTGTTCGGTATCTATTTGACTACTTCAGACTTCAACATTTGTTGCATTATCGTTTACAAATTTGAAATTTGAATTTAGATATACATTGCATAATGATAATTATGATATTTAGTTTTTTAGTTTTTACATGGGTATAGTAACATAGTTCAGTATCATTTACAAATTTGAAATTTGATATGCTAATAACTAATAGATGTACAACCCTTAGTGATGAATTTAGATTTTAGTTTTACTTTTTATATGGTAATAGTTACTATTGGAATTTATCATTTTTATATTTTAATTAGTTTTTATGGCTCCGACGTCCCCCCATTTCCCCGAAATTTCCCTAAAAATTGGGGTAGCTTCCACACGCCCCCCTTGTGCGTTTCCCCGCTCCACGCTCCCCCGCCCCGGAAACTCTGTGGAACATTGGAAAATTGTTAAGTATTCCTTGGTAATAGCTTGGATAGATTTTATTTTGAAAACTACCATGGAATAAAAATCTAGAAATAACTGTTACTGTTTACCTTTCATTTTCAGAGATATTTTTCATTAAAAAAATTATAAAAAATTAAAATAAATTTTGCATTTCATTGAATATCATCTAGATTGATTGATTTAGTATTTATCTCATGATTAGAAACTATAAATGAATTTTTCTTGAGGTATTTAATGCAATTTCTACAATCTGGAATTTCCTAAAAAACAGGAAAATTTCCAGATTTAGTAATTCTAAAAAATGTTACTATTTTATCTAAAGATTTAGAAAGAATTACTTGGTTGCAATTTTCTGCATTTTCCAGCAATATACAACTCATAATCTGTAGTAGGCAACGGCTGGTTAAGAAAAATTACATAAGTTCAAGTGTTATTGTTAATATTTTCCTAGCTCTTATAATTTTGGAATTTTCTACAATTTCATCATTTTTAGTAATTTCCAAAATTAGTTTTCCTTGGCATATGCTAAAAAAAATAATCATGAGTCACAAGGAGGAAATTTCCAGTGGTTCTAAACCACTAACCCTCCGAATTCTAATCACTAAGAACTAATAATCTGTGTTATTGATTGTCTCTTGCATTTGGGTTTATCTAACCTAAGTGGTTATTGTTATTCTTGCTAAATCCATGGTTATTGTGCCCAATTGATAAATCATAATTGATTTAGTTGGATAATTAAGACACATTGTTAAATCATATCGATAAATCCTAAACGATATATCTTAAATTGCAGATTTGGTAAATTGTGTTATTCATATTGGCTTTAGTTCTTATTGAATATATTGTGAAGAATTGCTATCAAATACTATAAGTAAATTCATTGGCTAAGTTCGAACATCTATTGTTAATGATCATCTTACATGTTTTCTAAGCTTTCTCTAATTGCATGAGCTAAACTTACATTATATATTGTGCTTAGCCTAAAATAGATTAATGATAATATTGTCATATATTCCATTTAGACAAATAAATAATTAATTAACTTGGAGTTGGGAGACCCCCTAATCTTAGGTTTAAAGACAAAGCATGAAGTAAAAGGTTGTGAGTTGAGGTGACAGTGACAAGCAACCTTTGTTTCCATCTAGCTTGTGTAAATTTCCTTAAAACTCAATCTTGAGCTACACAGTATATTTTTTCTTATTACTGTTAACCACAAATGAGTTTCTTCACAAATAATGCAGCGAAAAATAAATACTGAAAAAACATATAATAACAATCACATCAATAGAGACACCAATATTTTTGGGTATGAAAACCCCCTGAAAAACTCCAGATGGGAAAACCGATGTCGTAGTCTGAGAAGATATTTTATTAGCAATATTTTGAACAATACAATCCAGAAATTCGATTTTAGCCAACTTGGCAAAATCGTACAACCAAAACTCACTGAGAAACCTCAACAGGATCGTATGGCCCCTACGTCAACGTGTACGTCCCTACATCAGCATGTACGACCCTGCATCAGCGTACAGCATCCTCTACATCAGCGCACAACCTATGTGTCACTGTCACAGTCTCTGCAAATTGCTTGCGTTGACCTATCGATCTTCTTCAAAATGATCTTCAATCTCACTCTTTGAAATTCTTCTGCAAATTTCTCTATCTCCCTCTCCGGCTAAAAAGCTGAGCAAGAAATCTCCCTCTGGCAATGTGAATGCCAATGCAACTGTGTGTGTGTGTCATTTCCACCAAATCAATCTCCTTTTAACTCAATGGCCAAGCAAAAATCCTAACTCTCACTATGGATCAATCGATGAGATCTTTCGATGAGATCAATGGCCAAGATTAGATTAGCCATCAATTAAATTATATTTCACTTGAACTTTATAAAAGTGTCTCCATTAAGTCAATTTAAAATTAGATCATATAATGCACTTTTCCTAAGTCTAAACTTTGGATAAAGGCAATGATCAATCTAGCTTCCTGTTTTATGTCTTCTACCAAGCAAGGACACATGCAAATGATAGAAGACCTTCCTTGTTGCCACTTTCTAACACTCCCTCTCAACGAGGAAGTGATTCGGTAGCAACTCCAACTTGTCTTTCAACTTCACAAAACTGTGTCTGCAACCACCTGCTCGTTTGCCTAAATGTACTCCAACCGAATGGTTCCTCTCTATACACAGTCTCTCGGGAAGTGATACCGAATATAAATGTGCTTGCTTCGATCACGGAACACTGGATTTTTAGATTGTCTAATGCCACTTTGATTGTCACAGTGAACCACTGTAGCCTCTAGCTCACACTCAAATAACCCTGAAAGCAACTTTCTCAGCCAAATTCCCTCACATGCAGCTAAACTAGCTACCATGTACTCAGCCTCTGCCAAACTCAATGCAACTGACTTCTGCTTCCTGCTAAACAAAGAGATAACTCCTAACCCAATGCTAAAGCAGCAACCAAAACTGCTCTTCCGGTCTTCTACACATCATGGTCAGTTAGCATCTGTGAAGCCTGCTAACTATACACTCCCATTGCGCTCATAAACCAACCCGTACTCCACTGTACCTCTAATGTAGCGAAGCACAAGCTTCGCAGTTGTCCAATGTACTTTCCGAGGGTCCACCATGAACTGACTCAAAGAGTTGACTGCAAAGTTAATGTATGGTCGTGTGTTAACTAGATACATGAGCGATCTGATAAGTTGGCGATACAATGTAGGATCAAACACCTCTGACCCTGATGCATCAACTTCCTCCAGTTGGAAACTAGAAGTATGGACATGGGCTTGCAATCTTCCATCCTGAATCTCTTTAAGATCTCTACTACATACTTCCCCTGTTTAATGAAGAAGCATCCATCTCTTTGCCGAACCTCCAAACCTAGGAAGTAATGCATCAACCCAAGGTCTTTCATCTCAAACTCAACTACAAGGTTGGACTTGTAGTCGTCAATCAGCCTCTCATATCCTGAAAGAAAGAGATCATCTACATACAAGACCAGTATGAGAGGTACCACACCTGACAAGAAGTACAGGTTGTGGCTAGCCTCAACTGCTAGAATCCCATCTCCCGTAGATAGTCGTAAATCCTTGAGTACCATGCCCGAGGTGCCTGATTGAGCTCATAAAGAGCTCTCTACAACCTACATACATGCGACTCCCTTTCTTCGCCTCGAACCCCTTGGGATGCTCAATGAATACCTCCTCCTCTATAACTCCATTGAGGAAGGCAGTGTTTACGTCCATCTGATGAACGCGCCAACCCATCTATGTTGCTAATGAGATAATAGTCCGAATAGAAGAATATCTGGTGACAAGGGCGAAGGTCTCCTCATAGTCAATACCTTCCTTTTGTGAATACCCCTTTGCCACAAAGTGCGCCTTGTACTTCTCCACGCTTCCGTCTATTGCAAGCTTTACCTTGTAGATCCATCTGGATCCAACCACCCGTTTTCCCACTGGCATCGGCACAACCTCCTATACCTGGTTTTTCATAATGGGATCATACTCCTTAACCATCGCCTCTTGCCACACTTCATGTAGTGCAGCCTCCTCGAAACTAGATGGCTCGGATTTAATCAACTCTGTCATCAGTCCCATATAGTGTTGAAATATTGTAACTTCAAAGGATATTCCAAATGTATTTTACTGATGTAACCCAAGGGAGATGTTATTTTTCCTCCGATGGGGTGTTACTATTGTATTTGGTCATCATAGAGTCATGAGGTAAAGCCTCCACTTGTGTCGAGTCTTTAGCACCCTAATAAATAATATAAAATACTGTTTTTGAGTATTTCTAGGTGAAGTCAGCCCAGACAGTTTATTGGGGTCGACTTGTCTGGTGAATAAGTCAAGTTGACACATGTGTATAAATAGAGGAGTTGTGGTTCTTATCTGAACACAGACTCACTCACTTGTGTAGAGCTTAGGGGAGAGAGAGAGAGAGACAGAACAGAAGGAGGAGAACACCTGTTTTTGGGGTTGTCTTTTATACATCTTATACAGAGGAAGTTTTGTTTGGTTTTCTTCCCCTTGAGGGTTTCCCAGGATAAATGTTGTGTCTATCTTGTGATTGTGTTTCTATCAGTGATTCTTGATATGCTGTTGCTGTGATTTTGAATTCAATACTATTGAATCTAGTCTAGCATTTAACATGGTATCAGAGCTAACCCGATTAGAGCAGCTTTCACAAGGTGAAATTCTCCCTCCTCCCTTATTATTTTGTTCAATCTCTTACAAGCATATTTTGTACATATTGGTCCATTTGCTTAAAGTATTTTACATGCGCTAAATGTGGTTACTTGATTATCGTGATGAATGAATAGTTTAGTGTAATTTGTATATTTTGGCAAATTTTGTTGTATCACTATCTTCTATTAACTTTGTGACTCCATAACCTGAACTAAGTAGGCAATGGTTATCTTTCTCTTGCAATTGTATTTGGTTCATGTACAAAGAAGGATTTGCTTGTCATCATATTATTGCACACTTGCACGGTTGTTTTCCATTTAACTAGTGGAACATTAATAATTTACAGCTCCTAATTAAACTTTACAAAGAAACTTAGTAAGTAGGGAGTACCCCACTTAACCTTTTGGGAGTTGGGATCTAAACGGAGGAGTTAGGCATCAAGGTGACATTGGGTTCTAAACTCATAGTTGCCCTCAAGAACACACCTAGCGTTTGGGAGACTTATCTGTGGTGAGGTGTGTTTTAGGCAACAACAGTTGCTATGATACAGTTTCCCATTTGAAGCTCTCTTCCTAGTTTAGAATTTCAGCTTGTCCCAACTAGATAGACAACAAGGCCGGTGCATGGGTTAGAGAAAACATGGCCAACGCAAATAGGTGAGACTTGAGAAAAATGAGAGTTATATAGAGTTGAGGGCTCAAGCCTTGGGAAAAGGTTGGCATGCAGGTGAGAGGGAAAGAACAATGCACCCAAGCAAAGTTCATGCAAGGCCAATGTTTCAGATCCAAGTGTAGGGACAGCATGCAGGTGAACAGGCAAGGGTCGACCTCAGAACGGAAGGCAGCGTGACATGTAGATGAACAAGCAATCTCGACACAAAAAAGAGCAAGCAAGGGTTGATGTGCAAGTGAAAAGGCAAGGGACAACCTCAAACCTGATGGAGTGTACAATGCATAAAGGAATACGCAAGGTTAGCATGCAAATAAACAAGCAGGGCCGGTGCACAGCTGAACAAAGAAGGGACAACATAGAGTTGAATGGACAAAGGCAGAGAGATCTAAATAGGAACCTTTTTATCTCCTTTCCAAAACGAAGAATGGCAAATCCACAAGCCTAGATGGGTTACCATGTGAATTTTATAAAATCATGTGGGATATTGCTGGTAAAGAAGTTTTCAAGATGAGATGTCATTTTTGGGATTATTTACATAAAGTCATAAAGTACAACCCATGTCTCATGAGCATTAATCAGAATGACCAAATTTCTCATGATATTGAATTGTCCACTTATTATTCATTGCATCAAGTGATGCTCACGGGTGAAGAAGTGGAATTGAAACTAGCAAAGTGACTCATGTGACATCAATCATAACCTCTGGGGCTTACACCTAGTAAGCAGGAATTTCTGAGAGGTCACCCATCCCATGACTCCTAGGCTATGGGCTACTTAAGCACTTCTTCTGCAACTTTGGGTGTTGTTGTCAGTGATCACAAGCTGGAGTTCTGGCTAGTTGGAGTTGATTGAAGCCTCTCCATGGATCCCGTAAATCTGGTATCCCTTTCGAGGATATATTTTCCCATTCAACTATGTGGAGCTTAGTGCTTGGACAAATTGCAGGTCAAATTACATGGCAGGTCTAAGAGTAAAACATATGAGAATTGTCATTCTATATTAGCCTTTATATTTATGAATAAATACTTAGTTTTCCTTCAAGCAACTCATATAAAGAAATGTATGCAGTTAACAGAAACAATAAACAATTTCAAAGATTTCTATATAACCTTCAATTCCTTAAAAAAGCAAAAACAAAATCCAGAGTTTGAATGTCCAAGTAGCAGGCTCTGGTGCAATATTCATCCTGCACAGCAACACTTTTCACTGACCAGTTTACCAATATAAACAAAACAATATATCATTATATACAAGTGCCTATTCAGATTTTATTTCTGTTCTTGTTGCTATGAGGAAGAGGATGTAAATATATTGCATATATACCCTTCCAATATTGTTTTCCCCTTTTCCTGATGTAAATATATGTTAATATAAGAAGTATTTTACAAAAAACAAAAAATAATTACTCCAGATTACTTTAAAAATCTAGGTTGCATTGGAAATAGTTTACATTAAATCAACTAATAGTAACAAAGCAGAAAAAGCAAGATGGAAATATGTAAATTACAATAGGCTAAATGTGGATTGTTCCAGCTTAGTCTTGTGAGCCATATGTGCTTCTTGCAAAAATAGCAGTAACCCAACCAAAACAATTATATCTTACATTTTCAAATGACGCTGTTCCTTCCAGCATAAAAAAATAATTTAGAGCAAATTGATGATGTCCAAGTTCCATATATCCATCAGCAACATCAGATATCAAATCAGCAAAATCCTCAGCCTGCTCTGCGTGAAGATCCTCAAAGAATTTCTATAATTAAAGAAAGAAGACTGTTCGGTGTTAGTCAGATGCCTATTGAACATTTTTTAAAAGAACATAAAATTCTCAAAAAAAAGCATAAAATTGCAATTCTTCAAAACGTAAATTAAAGAGATAGAGTATATTAATAAGAACAGGCCTAGACTTTAAGCAAAGCTGTTAGAAAATTTCAAACTATGATTAAGGCATCACAATTGAAAAAGGTCGCCATGCACATAGAGCATACCTCAGCTTCTTCCACATTTCCAATATGTGCTCGACAAATACCAGCTTTGACAGCAAGGTCCAATGGCAAGCCTTGTCCTGAACAGTAGATCATGCGTGCATGCTCAATCTGCTGAATTGCTTTAGAGTAGGCTTTGCTTTCCATATGTAGTGCAGCCAACAAGTTAACAACTGTCAAATCAGCCTCTGATGGATGCTCGACAATAAACTTTTCCAAACCCTCTGTAGCAAGTTGAACCTGACCAATTTTGTGGTGCATCTAGACAAACACAAAAGAAAATGAGTGCTGTATAAAATATTTTGCCTAAACTTGGAGGTGATGAATCACTCATAAACTACTGTTTCTAAATGTTTACAATCCCAAACCAACGAAAATGAACATAAATCTAGATATTACATGTGTAATCACTCCATTCCTACATGTTACTACTAAGAAGCAGTGTTGCAAACATCAGCGCAGCGAAAAAATTGACAGGGTCCAGGAAACATCGTTTCGGGATATCTTGGGAGCACATCGACAAACATTGACAATAAATCGGCAAACTTAAAAAATGCAAAAATATTCATTTTCACCTTTAGAAAAAATCAGGGAAAAATCGGCAATATCTCGGGAAAAAAATCGGCAATATCTCGGGATAAATCGGAAAAAATCAGCAATTTCTCAGAAAAAAATGGGGCCAATTTTTTCGTCAATTTTTTGAGCAAACATCAGTGAGCTGAAAAACTCGCGATTTATCGGAACATCGCAATAAATCGGCCGATGTTTGCAACTCTGCTTAGAAGCAAATCTTGTATGCAGTCTAAAATCTGTAATGTACCAAACACTCGATCACAATGACTAAATCACTGGCAGTTACCATTACATGTTTGTATATCTCCAATGTAACCATAATTTTAATGTTTGATTAAATATATTAACAAGAGGACTCATATGTATAAACCAAGGCTGTTGGGAGTGAGGATCAGCAGCACGAGTCCATTGGTTGTAGCTTGGGTGGTTGGGAGAAATGAATGTTACCCTCCCCACCCAGGTTCAATTCTTATAAGTGACATGTATGCTCTTGTTGAGCCTCTATGTAATGTATGAGTTATGAATGATTGTCATCTTCATTCTGGTGCTGATATGGCAGGTGGATTAGCCCTCTTAAAACAAATGGTGAACCACCTCACAAACATTTTAAAAAAAAAAAGCAGCACGAAGCGGGAACAAGAGTGGGAGTGGGAAGTGCAATTTTCAAAAAGCTTCCAGGAGCAAAACTTTCTAGGAGAATTTTTTATATAATACATATTTAGTATATTTTGATGCATATATATTAAAAAACAATTAGCTGCAGAAAACATGAAAACAAAGATCTAATTATTGGATTAATGATGATCATTAAATGATCAACAATTTAGTACACATAGCATCAATCATCTAGCAGTTATAACTTATAACATTGTAATCAAATAATCAATCATCAACCACAACATCAATCTTCAAGTTTCAACATATGAGATTTGCCATCAACAAACTCTAACAAATAATATCAACAACAAAATGAAATAGAGCAACATATTCATTAACCAAATAGTTGTAAGATGCAATCAATAATTCAAACTTCAAAAGTGGGTTCAAAGTTCAAAATTCAAACTTAAACTATATCATATAATGTTTATGAAATAGGCCATAATAAAGACAACGTACTGTCTACTAAGGTTTCCTCTTCCCACAAGAAAATTCCAATTTCTTTCCCCATGATCTCTGAACAGGAGTAGGAGCAGCTGAAAGTGTTTGTGGAACACGAACAACGGGGACATGAGCCCCACGCAACAGTTGTGAAGCTAAAGGTAAAGCTCCTACAGCTGAAAACCTGCTGCTCATTGGGGGTGGCATCTATGTTGCATGAATCTGATCACCATCATGACCACCCAACAGTTCAGACTCCAAGCACTCTAAATCTAGAGCTCCATCCTCCAAATTAGTCTCCTGTGGATTGTTGTTTCAAGTCACAAATGTTCTATCATTTTTTGCCACCTCACAATAATGGGACAACAACCTCAAGTTGTAGTGCACATAAACCAAGTTTTCTGCCCAGTCTACATTCAAGATGTTTCCCTTCAAGTTGTGGATAAAAAAGTTGGTGCTCCAACATCTCTCTACAAAAGAAGTGTCAACCACCTATGAAATCACTCTCACCGCCAATTTATGCAGATATGTCATAGAGGAGCCATACATGCACCACCATTTGATAAGATTCAACCTATCTCGATCTTCAGTTGCATGCAGGTTAGCAAAGAGTCATTGTGTTGATTTTTGTACCTAGGAAAGTGTTTCCCTAGGTGACTTTAGCCTTAGTCACTTAAAAGGGGGAAATAAAGTGACTCTTGCATTAAATGACTTGAGATGAGAATTTAATTTGACTTTACAGAATAAAGTCATTTTTTGGAAAAATTTAAGTGAGGTGAGTGAAATTAATTTTAAATGAGATTTAATGAGCATTTAATCTCATCCACTCATCTTATCCAATCTCAACCGTTGGATTAGAAGACCATTCACTTACCCTAGGGTTTTCACCAAAAAGGCAAGGAAAGGCAAAATGCACTCACTTTTTGAGAAAGAGAGTGAAGGAGAGCGCTGAGAGAGAGCAGAGCCATTTTTCTGAGAAAGAGGAGAAAACACCAACAACAGCAAGCTTTTTCTCTTGGCATGCATTTCAAGGAAAGGACAACAACAAGAGAGGGCACGAAAAACGAGGAGAGGACAGCAGCATTTATTGTTGGTTCGTATGGTACGGTTTTCAGTACATCAGGCACGACTTTCGAGGCATATTTCTGGGCACAGATTTCGAGGTCTGTACAGTCCGTACAACGACACAGAAATTAGGGCAAAAAACAAAAAATTTCTAAGTTTGATTTTTCCTATTTGGCTCGAATAACGAGGCAAAAAATTTTCATCCGATTGAGGTAAGTTGGTCTGAAAAATTTTCTGAGTTTTGCTGTAATTTTTTTCTTGTAATCTCTCTCTCCTAACAGGTTTTTCCTGGGCAAGTTTGCCAAAAAGATTTGAGTCTGAAATTTATAGTGTGCATTTATTATTTTATTTTCTGTCGGTAAATGTGAGTTTCAGCAGTGTTTTTATCAATCTGAAATATTGTGACATTTCCAACCTTTATAAAATCTGGGTTGGCCATTAAACAAAGAAAATTTTGACATTTAAACCGGTGGCTGAAAACTGAGAAAAACTTTCATGGTATCAGAGCAAGGTTGGGCAGAAAATTAAAATTTTGCAAACAGAAAGTAATTTCCAGAACACGGAAAATTTTCTTTTGACAATGGACAGCCCTTGTTGAAACTTGAACTTTGGAGAGATAATGGCTACTGGACTTAGGATGGAGGATAGGCTTGATGCGGCTGGGAATTTTGTCACATGGAAATCTAGGATAGTGCTGATATTGAAGGAGAATGAGTTGTGGGATGAGGTGGTTCATAACACTAAAGCAGTTGCTATTGTTATTCCCCCTACCACCGATGCAGCAGCACTTACCGCCTTCAACAAGAAGGACATAAACGCTATAAGAATAGTACTATATGCAATTAAAGACCATGTGATTCCTCACATCTCGAGTAAGACTCGTGCATTTCAGATGTGGGATGCTTTGACCGGCTTGTTTCAAAGCTCAAACAAGAATAGGAAGATGGTTTTGAGGGAGAAGTTGAAAAGTATCAAGATGGTTAAAGGCGAGGCAGTGATACCTTACCTTACTAGGATCTCTTAGGTGAGAGATGAGCTTGCAACAGTTGGGGAGGTTGTTCGTAATGCAGAGCTAGTGCGGACAGGCATGAATAGGGTTTCAAAGCCTTGGGCTGTGTTTGTGGAGGCTTTGGTAGCTAGGGAGAACTTACCTACATGAGACAGGATATGTGATGATTTTGTTCAGGAGGAGACTCGGAGGGGTCTTGTGCAGGGCAATGCTTCTACTAGTAGGGAGGATGAGGAGAATGTGGCTTTGACAGCAAAGGGGAAGAAGAAGTTCAAGAAGGGTCTCAAGAAGGGTGGGGCCATGCAGTAGGATGGGCAGAAGAAGGATCTAAGCACTGTGAAGTGCTTTGATTGTCATAAGATGGGGCGCTATGCTGGGCAGTGTCCGCAGAAGAAAAAGAAGAAGCAACAGATAGCAACTTCGGCAAAGGTTAAGGATTTTGCAGCTAGATTTGAGAGAGAGTTTTCTCTTTGCACTGGACATGTTGATAGAGAGAGAGCATCCATCATCACCAGTGCGAATATAGGTAGTGAGAGGGAGTATTCCTTGTTGACTGACCATTCTTACAGTGCATCCACTTCCAACACATGGTATATTGATAGTGGAGCTTCAAGCCACATGACAGGTGCTCAAGAGATGTTCTCCGAGCTTTCACAGGAAGAGACTAATGTGGAGGTAGTGTTGGGAGATGACTCTGTTGTCAGAGCAGTTGGGCGTGGGACCATTACCTTTCAGAGGGAGTCCATGAGTCCCATGGTTTTGAGAGATGCACTGTATGTACCTGGGCTGAAGAAGAACTTGGTTTTAGTTTCCATGATTGAGTACAGGGGTCTTGGGGTGTCCTTCCTGGATGGACACGTGCGTGTGTTTCCCAAGAAATTAGGACCATCTGCTTCATGCACCATTGGAGTCAGATGTGGGAAACTGTACAAGCTCTTGTTTCAGCCTCAGCATGCCTTGGCACATAACAGCGGCAGCGAGCTTTGTGAGTTGTGGCATAGGAGGATGGCTCATCTGCATCATCCAACTTTGTGTATGTTGAGATTTATGGTTACAGGGTTGCCAGAGTTCAGCACGGAGCACAGTGAGGTATGCAGAGGGTGTGCTTTGGGAAAGTACACAAAGACTGTTTTTCCTAGCAGTGATAGCAGATTAGCAAGGGTTCTTGACTTGATACATTCTGATTTGTGTGGACCTGTGTCATTTGTTTCTCTGAGAGGATATGAGTACTATGTGACATTTATCGATGACCATTCCAAGAAGACTTGGATCTACTTCCTGAAGAGCAAGAAATCTGAGGAAGTCTTGCAGAGGTTCCAAGAGTTCAAAGCTCATGTGGAGAACCAGATAGGGAAGAAGATACGGGCTCTCAGATCGAATAACGGGGGTGAGTATACCTCTAAGGAGTTCGATAGATATTACAGACAAGAGGGCATTCAGAGGCAGTTGACGATTTCATACACTCCAGAGTAGAATGGAGTGGCAGAAAGGAAGAACAGATCTATTGTTGGAACAGCTAGAGCTATGTTACATGATCAGTCACTTCCTTTCTTCCTTTGGGCAGAGGCATGCAATACAGTTGTTTATCTTCAGAACAGGAGTCCCCATCGTGCCGTGGGGAACATGACACCTGAGGAGAGTTCACAGGCAAGAAGCCTGAGGTGAGCCATTTTCGCATATTTGGTTGTTTGACTTACTCTCATGTCCCTTCTGAGAAGAGGACAAAGCTAGAGCCCACCGCGGAGAAGGGCATCTTTGTGGGCTATGATGAGACTTTGAAGGCCTTCCGTATTTATCTTCCTTATCAAAGGAAAGTTGTTGTGAGAAGGGAAGTGAAATTTGAGGAGGAGTGGGCCTTCAGGAAGTCTAGAGATTCAGAGCAGGGAGAGCAACAGATTCCCGCACCTCAGGTAGTTTCACAGGTACCGTCAGTGCGGCAGACAAGTTCATAGGTTCCCAGAGTTACAGGACCACACAGTATGGGCACAGGTTCTCTAGTTTCAGTGGTTCAACCAGCAGGATCTTCGGGGACAAGTTTTGGGTCTCAAGTTACAGGTTCACCGTACAGAGCATCAAGATCACAGGGTTCACCAGTTGTTGGCACTCCAGTTTCTGGTTCACATGTTACTGGGTTCAGATGAGGACAGACCAGTGTGGGAGCAGTCTTCAGGGAAGAAGAAGCCTAAGTGGCTTCAGGACACCTTAAAGGAAGCACAGGAGTTTGGGACACCCAGGGAGCCAGTGACGACTATTTAGATGCCAGACAGATTGGGTATGGCACTAGTGGCTAGTCTTCGTGATTCAGAGCCTTCTACTTTTGAGGAGGCCTCCCAGCATCATGTTTGGTGAGATGCCATGACGGATAAGTACCATTCCATCATGAAGAACAATGTTTGGGAGATATTTTCGAGACCTGAGGGGAAATCAGTGGTGACTTCTCGTTGGCTTTACAAGCTAAAACATCCTGCAGATGGTAGTGTGGAGAAGTACAAGGCTCGGTTTGTGGCGCATGGGTTTTCACAAGTTGAGGGAGTGGACTATGATGAGACCTTTGCTTTGGTTGCTCATTACACTTCGATTAGGGCATTGATTTCCATTGCTGCGAAAATGGGTTCCGATTGATCGGATGGGATCAGATTGATTGGCTTCACAGATTCAAATTGGGCAGGCAATGTGGCAGATCGGAGGAGCACTTCCGAATGTTCTTTCAGTTTGGGCTCGGCAGCAGTGTCGCTGTTCAATCAAAAGCAAAAGTCTGTTGCTTTGAGTTCTGCAGAGGCCGAGTATATGGCAACTAGTCAAGCCAGTTGTGAGGCACTGTGGCTTCGCAAGTTGCTGGTGGATTTATTTGATCAGGAGCTGAGGCCTACATTGATTTACTATGACAATCAAAGTTGCATCCAGCTCTCTGAGAATCCAGTTTTTCATGACCGGTCAAAGCATATTGAGATCAGGTATCATTTCATTCAAGATTATGTTTAGAGAGGTGCAGTGACTTTGCAGTATATTTCCACTAATGAACAGGTTGCAGATATTCTGACGAAATCTTTGGGGAGGGGCAAGTTTGTCTTCTTCAGAGACAAGTTGGGAGTGGTGCAGAACACCTTCCTCGGTAAGAGGGAGTGTTAATTTTGCAATGTTCCCCAAAGTTTCCGGGACGGGGGGACGCGGGAGCGAGGAAACGCACATTCGGGACGCGTGGAGACCACCCCCAAATTTAGGGATATTCGGGGGGGACGTGGGGACGTCTCTAAAATTATAAAAATAAAATAAAATATCAAAAATAATAATTCATTTGATGTATATTAATGATTGTGCAATGTGAATACTAAATATATCAGTTTATTTTCTAAGTAGTACCAAGTAGGAATTGTAAAATGTGAAAATAATGGGAAAATATTAAAAAAAGAATTCACAGGGGCATGGTTGGGGAGGGAATGTTTCGCCCAGGAGTCCCCAAGTCCCCGGGACGCAAAAAATGTGGAAACGCGTCCCCGACCCTGCGGGACGCGTCCCCGTGGAACACTGGATTTTTGTACCTAGGAAAGTGTTCCCCTAGGTGAATTAGCCTTAGTCATTTAAAAGGGGGAAATAAAGTGACCCTTGCATTAAATGACTTGAGATGAGCATTTAATTTGACTTTAGAGAATAAAGTCACTTTTTGGAAAAATTTTAAGTGAGGTGAGTGAAATTAATTTTAAATGGAATTTAATGAGCATTTAATCTCATCCACTCATCTTATCCAATCTCAACCATTGGATTAGAAGACCATTCATTTACCCTAGGGTTTTCACCAAAAAGGCAAGGAAAGGCAAAAATGCATTCACGTTTTTAGAAAGAAAATGATGGAGAGAGCAGAGAGAGAGCTGAGCCATTTTTCTGAGAAAGAGGAGAAAACACCAGCAGCACCAAGTTTTTTCTCTTGGCCCGCATTTTTAGGAAAGGACAGCAGCAAGAGAGGGCATGAAAATCAAGGAAAGGACAGCAACATTTATTATTGGTCTGTACAGTCTGTACGGTATGGTTTTCAGTACAGTAGGCACGATTTTCGAGGCAAATTTCTGAGAATAGTTTTCAAGAAAAAAAATCTAGGCACAGATTTTGAGGTCTGTACGGTCTGTCCATACAATCTGTACAACAGCACAAAAATCGAGGCAGAAAACAAAAAAATTGAGTTTGATTTTTCTTGTTTGCCATGGAAAACGAGGCAAAAAAATTTCATTCGGTTGAGATAAGTTGGTCTGAAAATTTTTGTGAGTTTTGTTGTCATTTTTTTCCTGAAAATAAAAATCTCTCTCTCCTAACAAGTTTTTCCCTTGTGGATTTTTCCTGGGCAAGTTTGCCAAAAATCTCTGAGTCTGAAATTTATGGTGTGCATTTATTATTTTATTTTCTGTCAGTAAATGTGAGTTTCAGCAATGTTTTTATCAGTCTGCAATATTGTGCAATTTCCAGCCTTTATTAAATCTGGGTTGGGCATTAAACAGAAAAAATTTTGACATTTAAACCAGTGGCTGAAAACTGAGAAAAACTTTCACATTGTTCATTGTTGTACTTGCCCAATTTGCTTCGTACTTGAGTATCCTCTTCATCAAGGACCTACTCATCTAATGCAACCATATACCCACTTTATACCTTTGGATCTATGTGTGGCTTTCTCCTAACCCCACCCCTAGGTGTTGGTTGGGCCAACCAAGATGGAGAATAATATTTAGGTGTAAGGACATATGGTAGGGAATGGAGTGGAACATTCATATTATCCCACCTTTTGACCACATGTTTATGAATATGATCATACAAGATTGCATCTCTCTACTCCCCAATGTCTTTGATTTGGCTTAGCATGCCATCCATATGTTCAACTTCATACACCTCCCCAATCACCAACTAATTTGTACATGCAAACTAAATCATACTATAAATGGGTTTGGTTAATGTAGAACACACCTAACCTATTCCCAAAATGAACCATCAAGAACAATGTCCTCCACCTCCTAAAATTCATGTCTATCAAATGTGGAAGCAATCTTGTCTTTCAAACCATGCCATGAATCGCTTGAGACCATACTAGTCAATGCCTCTCGAGTCTCTTACCTTCAAAAGGTGCCTGAAGGTGAGGTAATAACTAGCAACTCTAGTCAAATCCTCTCGAGTCTCTTACTTTTTTTACATTTTGAATTTTTCCATTTAAACCATTGAAAAATGGCTTAAAAACGGAAAAATTTATTTTTTCTCGGAATCAAACGAAACTCTAGGGGGTCCTAGTACATGTTCATACGACTCAATCGGAATGCCTAGCATGTTGAAAAACACTGGCACGAAGGCTCTAATAACCTCCCAAGACCGAAACACCAAGACAACTACTCCAGCTTTGGAGGTGTGAGTGAAAAACTCAGAAATTTTTAGGCGTTTGTTCAACAACCAATAATAACCAAGGGAAAAAAACACTTTGGACTAGTCGGCTTGATTCTCAAGTCCGGGAAGCTGAGCCTTTTATAAAAAATTAAATGCTAGGACATTTTTTACAATTTCCCCAAGGGGGTATGAACATGTATTTACAAAAAATAAAAAGGCTAGCCAAAGACTGGCTAACCCTAGAGCACACTGAACTTCTGAACTCTGGAGATGAGCATTCATCATGCTCAATAACTGGCGGCTCAATAGGAAGTTCAACTATTGTACAAAATAATTGGTAACAAAAAGAACATTCAAGATTCAACATTGTGGAAGAAAATTAAAAACAAACAATTAGTGGGCTTTAGAGCCTACCTATTCAACTCCAATGGTGGTTGGATGTGACTATGGCAGCCTTCAATCTCCCTAACCAACTCTCCCAAACAGTAGCCCTCAATCTTCTTTCAATCTCTTACAATTTTGCTCATCAACATCTAGCAAATATCCCACTCAAAACCCTAGCAAAGACGAGTGAAATGAGTGAAATGAGAAATAAAATGAGAGAAAATGGAGTGAGTGAGTGTTTTAATCCACTAAAGAAACCCTAGCCATGCCTAAATAAATGATTGGAACCTTGTCTTGGACCTTGGTTCCCACAAGCAAGAGAGGAGGAAAAATAACTCCCAACCCTTGAGATCAAACGAGGTGCACTAAGAGAGCGATTTTTTTGCTCCTATGAGAGACACTGCCTCGACGCTCCCTAATCACTCCTTGTTTTGGCAGGGAGCAATTTTTTCCCCAGGGAAGGTGCTTCAAGAGGGAAAATCTAGGGGGGGGGGAGCACTCCCCTATAGCATAGGTGTTAATGATTGTGCTATAAGACTATCATTGTTTGCATTATCTTTAATATTACTAAACGTTCTTACCTACAAATTTAAATCACATCCACGGGTAATTTTTGTTTTTAATCTTTACTCTAAATTCAAAACCATGGGAAAATCTATGTTGCACATTTTTGGTGGCTCTATAGTTTGACATAGGGGCATTAGGTTCCAATTAATCACAATAAGAAATCCATGACAAACTATATGGGGTCACTATTCCCAATTCTAAGTACAGAGTGTTGACATAGGAGAGATTAGTGGCATGATGAAGAATCCCCCAACAATATACAACAATGGTGGGATTTCCTAGCTAAAAAATTATAGTTTGGAAAGGGACACAAAAACTCAACAAACATGGGTAAAGATCGAGATTCATTTTTGATAATGAGGCTGAGTCATTTTTGGTAGTGGTTCCTAGGTTGATTGAAAAGAAAATTGCAAGGATGTCAAGAGCATAGCTACATATATTGGCAACATTAAGAATATATTGTGATATGACTGCGGTCACGATATACGATAAATCAGCACCTAAAAATTGTGACACGTGATATTTTGAATGTGTCACAACACGTTCATTAACTCGAAATATGTTATAAATTTTTCAAGAGTCGAACGAAAATATCACCCTACTCATTGAAATTATGAGAAAATTGGGATATAAGGCTACCGGTCAGGTTTTTTGGACTCATTGTGCATTGTCGAAAAAGGGGATTGGCCTCCAAGAAGGTTTGTGACCATTTTACATCGATAGAACAAGAGGAAATCAAGGGTTCTCATTTCCATTAGCGAAGCAATTATGGAGTGGGGAATCTTCTATTGTTTTCCTTCAATAGAAGATTTGATCATTCAACTCATTTTCAGGCATTATTTTCAAAGATTCAAGCATTCATTTGTGTTTAAATTCAATTTTTTTTGTGCCATAGCTTTAATCTCAACTCAACACAATGCCAAATCCATTGGATCCAATGTGGGCGTATAGTGAGCCAGTTGACCCTCATAATTTGTTACAATTTTGAATTTATCATCATCCTCTAACTATGGCCCTCATACAAGTTGGATATTGAGCACCCTAATTACATGGTTTATGTCTAGTACAATCTAAGCCTGCAGGTGAAGCAGATTAACACAATACCCAACACATATGGTATTTTAGCGGATGAGATTGGCACTGCCAGTAAATGGAAGGTGGATACTAAGGAGCCTCCATTGGAGGAGGCACCTAAGTGATTTGAGATAGAGGAGGATGAAGATGCAGATGTGTTGGAGGAGGGGGGGGGAGGAGGATGTTCCACTTCCAGAGGATGAGGAGGAGACTATTATTCCGATGCAGCCAATGTCACCACCTCTGCGGAGACATGCAACTAGGACTACAAGGAGAAAACTCACATTGGCTTCCACCTTAACCCTATTACCTTCCACCATAGCCTGAGCATTTGGAGCTTCCAATTCCACCCCATGCTCATCCAAAGCACCTATACGACCACCTACTATTTCCAAAGGAAGAGTGGTGGCCCTTGCATGTAAAACAGGTAGAGGGAATCGATGATTCCTATTATTTATCATTGTACTATGTAGTATTTAGACGCCTCATGAGTCATGATGATTCATCTCATCATATACATTTATTTTGATCATTTGATGTGATTTTGTATCATCTATCAGGAACAGATTTTAGAATTTTCAATTTAGTGTCAATATCTGATCATGATGTACCATTTGACATCTTATGCATCCTATATATTAGTTGTATTTTCAAATTAAGTAGAAACGTGTTTATTTGATGTTGTTGCCTAAGATGTTAAAAAAAATTGAAAAAAATTGTTATATTTGTATTTTTTTTAAGTTTCCCAATATTTTCAGATATTTTCCCCAATACTGGCAATAAGTTATATCCTGGACCCTCGACAAATATATTCCTCGACACGATATATGTAACTATGGTCAAGAACATGCATCCGGTAGGCCTAACATCCCTTGGACAAAATAAAATGAACTGTGTTTAAAGATAAGATGTCTAGTTGCCCCAAAATGAGATTGTGTTTGTGACAATTGAGATAATCTTAGATTTTTGAACAATGTTGCTAAGTTACCAAAAACATATAGGAAAAGGGCAGATTCATCATTGCACATTTCAAAAACTGAAACAAACAGGATATAGCTTGGAAATGGCACCGAACCATTTCGGGATTGTATCGAAAGAGCAAAAACAACATCTCTTGAACCTGATACGGCAAACCCAAGATTTGGGATAACTCTAAAATGTACCCTAACTTTCTAAAATGTTTCAACCGCTATAGTGCACGTTACAAACAAGGAAAACAAAATCTTCGACATGAAAAAAACAGTCCCTATAAGCAAGGAGTGAAACCCTAACCCTAAAATTGAGCCTCAAAACTTACAAACAAAGACCGCAACCCTAGCGCTAACTTGATGAACCATAGTCTAAATCTTTTTTCTCGTGATTTTTTTGCATACACACACATGTTTGTTGTTTCCCCA
The DNA here is from genome assembly GCA_001517045.1 of Pseudotsuga menziesii. Taxonomy (NCBI): domain Eukaryota; kingdom Viridiplantae; phylum Streptophyta; class Pinopsida; order Pinales; family Pinaceae; genus Pseudotsuga; species Pseudotsuga menziesii. Next base: position 59,392 of record LPNX010908126.1, read on the forward strand.
TTGTTTCGTATGACCTTTATGAAAATTTGTTATATCCACTTCCCCCTTCTCCATATCCATATCGGTATCTATGACGATGCAACTTATCAGTATTGAGAATCAATGAGTTACATGCAATGAACATTGCAGTTCTTCATTTTGAAATGTTAGATACTTTCCTCTTTTCTATTTGTTTGAAAAATTTTGAAAATGCATCATATATTCATTGTTAAGTTTTCTTATTACTTAGATGATATTCTAAAACAATTTAAGATGGTAGGATCACTAAAAGAACAACAAGTACAGTCACACAAGAGAACAAAAGATTTATCCTGGGAAACGCGCGTGGGGGAGAAAACCCAACAAAACTTCCTCAATATAGAACTCAACCAAAACAATGTAAAACCCCAAGATAACTGCTTCTCGCTTCTTTCTGGCACACTTCTTCTTCTTCCTATTGCAAACTAGCTTGAGTGAAGTGAGTATAAATGAAGGAGGTGCCTCCCTATTTATATTTGACTCTTGACTTGTCCTAAAACCTAACTGGGCTGACATGTCTAACTGACAAGACCGACTTGATTAGTCGGACACCAAAATAATATTTATTATAATGACTCAAGGGTACTATTGACCCGACTTACATCCGGAGGTTTATATTGATTCTTTCAATGACTCTTACATGAACAATTACATCAATGACAACTCCCGAAGGAGGAATACAATCAGCACAACTAGAATTTCTTCCGAAGTTACAATATTTCAACATTCATTACTAAACATTAAGAAGTAGTAAGTACATCAAGAATTACATCACAAAGCCAAAAGTAGGGCAATATAGGTTACCCCTCCCTACATATTCTAGGAAAGCTAGTATGCCAACTTTTGCTCCAACCAGTGTTTTAAAAATTGGTCAGTTCAGCTGGTTTCACCCTGAAAGAATGCCAAGTAAGCACCCAATCGAGGTCAAGCAACAAGCAAGTTAACTAAAATGCGCAAATCCATCATTGATCATCTTCCATACATCAATCCATATTGGATCATATGAGGGTTGAACATACACCATGTACCCCAAATCTCATGGAGCACCCCCAAACATGGTGCAGACACTTTCAGAGCAACCTGAAACCTAACATTTTGCACTAAACTAATCACTTCAATATGGAATCAATCAAATCAATTGGTTTAACCAGTTCTACTATGAATCGGCCTCGTCTTGACTACAAGAAAAAAATAAAACAATTAAGCACAAAAAACAAAAACAAAGAACCTTAAACCCCTTAACATGCCCCCCAAACCCTAAAACAATGTTATATAAGGGAAGGATGGGTTTGGATGATGATCCACTAATAGCACCAAGCATGGCATGCACTAGCCACACTACTACTAGTACTATAAATATCTCTAAGGAATTTGTCAAGATCAAACTAGAGGATGATCTTGTATTTCATGATGAGGATCCCATTCCTAGGAGTGGTGATGAGTTTGATGATTGATCATGTTGATCATTAGTATGTAATAGCTTGTAGCATGTTGTTTTTTTACTCTATAGGGCATTTAGAGCCTATATGTTTATGTATTTTGATTCGTATGTGCATTGCACTCGATGCCATCTTGCTATACTTACCCTTCTAAGGTATATACATAGCAGACTTTGCATATTTAGACCCTAATGGTTTGTATTTACATTGATGTACATGAAAATATATATTTTTTCTTAACATTTTCATATTTTATGTTAGTACACTAGTTCAAAAACCCAGTCGTCGATCAATTCCCATCAAACTCCAAACTGACCCTTGGACAATTCCCACTGTAAAATATTTGATTCGAATCTCAAGAGGATCTAGGTCTTTCATAAATATGTCAATCCTAGCTGAAATTTGTATAGCTAAACATAGATCTAAACATGGTATCGGAGTCTCTATCGATGCAAACCCGTGGGAGCACCCCCAGTCCCAGAGTTCCCAGCGGCACAGCCAGACTGATGATCCTGACACTTGTGCACCAATCACACCTGAGACCTGTGACCCTGTACTCTGAGATGTCGTCACTTGTGGAGTAGAAACCTGCTGCTCATCCATCTCAAACTCCTGAGATCTCCTAAAGGCCTGCTCCTCCTCAAATCTTACCTCCCTCCTCACTACAACTTTTGTCTGTGCAGTAAGGTATATGCAAAAGGCCTTTGAAGTCTCATCATACCCAACAAAGATTCCTTTCTCTGCAGTAGCCTCCAACTTTGTCCTCTTATTAGAAGGGACACGTGAATATGTAAGGCATCCAAACATGCAAAAGTGGCCTATCTCAGGCTTCTTCCTAGTAAACATCTCCTTAGGAGTTTTACTCCCCAATGCACGGTGAGGATTCATGTTTTGGACATAAACAACAGTACTGTAGGCCTCAGCCCATAGAAAGAAAGGAAGACTCTGGTCATGCAGCATGGCTCTCGTCGCTCCCACTATCGTACGATTCTTCCTTTCTGCAACTCCATTCTGTTGTGGAGTGTAAGGAACTGTCAACTGCCTCTTTATCCCCTCTTGTCTGCAAATAATCATCAAAATCCTTGGAGGTATACTCACCCACATTGTCTGAACTGAGTACTCTAATCCTTCTCCCTGTTTGGTTCTCCACAAGAGCTTTGAACTCTTGGAACCTCTTCAATACTTCTTCTGACTTCTTGCTCCTCAGGAAGTAGATCCAAGTCTTCCTGGAATAATCATCAATGAATGTGATGTAGTACTCAAATCCTGTAAAAGAGGCAGATGACATGGGACCACACAAGTCTGAATGAATCATGACAAGCACTCCCTCTGATCTGGTGTCACTGCTTGGAAAAGCAGTCTTGGTGTACTTTCCCAAAGCACACACCATACACAGACCACTGTGCTTTGTGCTGAAATCTGGAAAACCTGTAGTCATGTCTCTCAACATCCTCAAAGTTAGACGATGAAGGTGGGCCATCCTCTTGTGCCACAACTTGCACAACTCACTGCTACTACTAGTGTGTGCCAATGCATGATGAGGCTGGAAGAAAAGCTTGTACAGTTTTCCACATCTAACTCCAATGGCATATGAAGCAGATGGTCCTACTACCTTGGGAAAGACATGAGCTTTCCCATCTAGGACATATACTCCAAAACCCTTGTCCTTAATAGTAGAAACGGACACAAGATTCTTCTTCAACCCAAGGACATACAAGACATCCCTCACTGTAATGGGCTCAATGGACTCCCTCTCAAAACTAATAGTCCCGCGCCCAACAGTTCTCACCACTATCTCATCACCCAACACCACCTCCAAATCCAATCCTATCTCAATCATCTCGATGAAAATGTCTCGAACACCTGTCATATGGCTCAAAGCCCCACTATCAATATACCATGTGGAAGGAGTGATTGACGCACTCAGTGAATGCCCAACAATCATGGAATGCTCCGTCTGGTCCTCAATAACACTGTTGGTGATAGATGATGCTCTCTCGATACAACCACCAGCAAAGAGAGAAAACTCTCTCTTAAATCTTGCAGCATACTCATCAATCTCAGTTGTTGTTGTTGTCTGTTTTTTCTTCTTCTTCTTGTTTGGACACTGCCGAACATAGTGCCCAAACTTCTGACAAGTGAAGCATTTCCCTTTGCTCGTGTCTTTTTGCTCAGTTGCCTGCTGCTTGGTCCCACCCTTAGGACCCTTCTTGGACTTCTTCTTTCCCTTTGCTTCCAAGGCCACGTTCTCCTCCTCATCTTTGTTGTGAGACGTACTCCCCTGTATAAACCCTCTCTGGATCTCCTTCTGTATGAAATTGTCCCAAAGACAATCCCAAATAGGCATGTGCTCATGAGCAACCACCAATTCCACAAATATAGTCCATGGCTTTGTCATGCCATTCAAAGCTATACGAACCAACTCAGCATCCAATACTCTCTCCCCCATCGCTCCAAGCTCATTTGAAACCTGTGTAGTCCCAATAAGGTAAGAAACCATGTTCTCCCCCTTGTTCATCCGAGTACCCTTCAGCTTCTCCCTTAACACCATTTTCGATTTTCATCGGAACTCTGGTATAGGTTGGTCAAAGTTGTCCACATCTGATGAGCACGGTCTGAAGATATTCTTTGTATTATTATTATTATTATTATTAGGTACTTTTATTATTCTGCCTTTCAGGGATGTTTTCCCTCAGATCGGAGATGTCACTGATGTAATCGGTCATGTAAGATTCAAGGTAAAACCTCCGTTGTAAGTCAGAGAAATAGTCCCCAAAAGAACAAGTGTAAAGAGTATTTTTGAGTCTCCCTAGGAGAAATCAGCCCAATCAAGTAGAGAAGTCAGCTCGGCGCTTTCCCTCATTTGGATACACAGAAAACACAAGCAAGATCACTCCAAGAGAGAGAAAGACAAGTTCGTTGGGGAAGAAGAAGAAGAAGCTACAAAAGTCATCTTATCTTTCGATTTTCTATCTTGGTCTGACATTCTACTAAATGACGAATCTATACAAAAGAAGTTGTTGGGTTTTATCCCTTGTGGTTTCCTAGGATAACATCTTTCTGTCTTTCTTTTATGTTGTGCTTGTCTATCTTTCAGAGATCCTATTGAATTGGATTATACATCTAATATATTTGAATTAAAGTGAAAAATCTAACATGGTATTAGAGCCACCCTGAAAGAAGGCACTATCCAGCTGCGGAAACTAGGGATTCCAAGATCCAGCACTTTTCTCCACAAACTTTCCATAAAAGAAGGCTAGGCTAACTCACCTCAAGGAGGCGCATCTTTTGGTGGAGAAAGATTTCAGTTTGAAGAAGTTTCGTTTTTTACCTCATCATTACTTCTTGGAGAAGCTAAGGCATAAGATTTTTGGACCTTCCATCCACCAATTTAGGAAAAGGACACCACTGGACAACTCACCTCAAGGAAGCGCATCTTTCTATTAGTGGGAACTCCTGGACAGTGACCTCAGGGCGCCAATCTCTGTTACACCTTAGGGTGTATTATGAACACAGTCTCAGAGACTCCATTCAGCCCACACATTCCTTGCGGGTAGCCGTGAAGGTTTATTTTTGGACATACTCCAAGTACCCCTCAGGTATATCTGGAGTCCCCCCCCTCGCCTAATTTTAATCAACTCATATTTCACATTAACTTAAAACATACCAAGAGGCAATCGCAAAACATTCACTACAAGAACATGCAAGTACATTGATTATTTTACGACTCCATTGTAAGGCACTGGCTATTTTCTTTCTCTATATATATATTGTGTCTCAGCATTGTGCTTTTGTGTGCTCATTTTTTATCTTGTCATCTATGGTTGTTTATGGTTAAATTTCAAACTCCTAAGTAACTCATTCAGTTTAACATCATCATACTAAATAATTTTGCCTTAGTAACTTAATAGGGTCCACCCCCCTTGGCTTCGTTAGGAGTTTAGCCTAAACAGAGGATTCAAGAACAAGGTGACAGCCTTGACTCGAGACTTGCCCCCAAGGACACACCTAGTGGCTTAAAGATTTCTGCCACGTTCCCCCCCCCCCGGGGTGTTAAAGGCGGCAACACTTTTTGGCGCCGTTGCCGGGTATAAATCTTTTTATTCCCGAGTACAACTTAGCTTAACTTTTTTCTAAACAACTAAAAAGATAAAAAATTTGATTGATCTCGTCTTTAAAAAATATAAAAATTAAAACTCGATCCATCTGGCAACTCCACTATCTAACAATCTAACATCCCTTCAAGAATTTCTACCCGAAGAAACCACCGACAATTATTCAATCCTCTCCTTGATCCCGAAAGGTTTATTAGATAAAGATTGAATAGGCAGACTTCTCATAGAAACCTTGAAGATTTAGGAGACCAATCCCTCTCAGATATCCATCACATATTTGTAGAGAGTCATATTCACCAATCTCAAGAAATGACGGAATTCTTCAAACCCCTTGACTTTTCTCAAATAGCAGGTGCTCCCCATGCCATTCCAAATGATGCTATCAAGAAGCTCCCCATATTTTAGGGCAATAATGCCATCACTGCCAAGTCTCACCTTCGAAAGTTTGAAAAGCACCTGGTCAGTTATTGCAATGATGTTGCCCATGACCATGACGATGTCAAAATGAAGCTCTTTGCTTTATCCTTAGAAGATGTGATGCTGGAGAATGGTACTTCGACCTAGATGATGATTCATATAAAACTCTTAGTGAATTCCAAGATGGTTTTTATAAGAAATGGGGAGAAAAGAAGGAACCAAGACATTTGCTCGCTGCCCTTCATAGCATAAAGAATATGGAGAACGAAACCATGGATGAATTTAACACTAAATTCAGGCGTGTGGTTGCGGACCTTCCTAGAGATATCAAGCCAAAAGATGCCTCTATCCTCATATCTTACATTGAAGCTTTCACCGGTGACTTAAGGTACCAGTTGAGAGACAAGGAACCGACCGACCTAAAAACTGCCCAGGAATTAGACGAGAGAATAGAAAAGAATATGCAATCTTCAGGCAAGTCCAACCATCCAGGTTACACTAGGGGAAACACTTCCTACAACAAAGAGAAGGGTAAAGCCGCTGAATCAGAAGAAAAGGGAACTTCTAAAGATCCCATGGAAAAGGTGACAGACATGATAAAAACTTGGTTACTAGTCAAAACCAACTAATGGCAAATCATTATGCACAATTGAATCATATGCAAAATAAAATAATCACAATGGAAAGGAATAATGGACCTAGGAACTTTCAGCCTAAACAGAATCAGATGTATCAAAAGAAAGCTCCTCAGCAAGAACCTAGGATTCCAAACCAGCTAGACTTAGCTAACATGGTAGAGGAAGTAATTCCTTGGTGTAGACCTTGTGAACAATTCCACCAAGAAAGCACTTGTTATGTTGCAAACCAGGTTATGGAACATGGACTTCCCAAGGTCAGTAATCAGGAAACAACGTCAAGCGAGTCTGATCATGTGTACATGGTAGGCCAAACCTACCCTTTATCGAACCAGCATTGGCAGCAAGCCACGGATTACAGTTATGAGAAGGACCTCCTTTCCAACTTATATGGTGAAATGCCTACTCCAGAAAGAATTCAGGAAATGAAGAAGGCTAGATTCAAGGGTACAGTTTATCAAAGAAAAGAGAAGCCATCACCATCTAAACAGTACAAGCCGAAGGTAACCACTCCTCCTCTCCCAGATCCTCTTGTTATCCCTGAATCAAATATTGACATGGGAGAATGGATAAGTAATGCTAAGATTCATGTTTATGCAACTGATGTCCTTAAAATTCCCGGTCAAAAAGAAAAGTTGTTCAAAGCCATAGAGGATAGTCAAAGTAAAACTCATAATATTGTCAAAGAGGATCCTCTCCATAATAATAATGCTATATTTGAAGCCGACCATATTGAACCTATGGATATGCCTATAGTCCTCAACAGTGTTGATCCAAGAAGAGATGACCACCCGCCTTTTTATGTCTCTCTCTTAGTTGATAACCTTCTCCTTCATAACTGCATGTTAGATTCAAGTGCTTCATCAAATATCATGACAAGAAAAGTAATGGAACAGCTAAATCTAAGGGTCACCCGACCTTACCACAATGTTTGTGCAATGGATGCAAGAGAAGTTGAAGTGGTAGGGATAATCTTAAATCTACATGTTAAGTTGGGCAAGTATCCTGACATTGACATGTCGACGGATGTGGTAGTGATAGATGTTCCAGATAATTGGGGTATGTTGCTATCCAGAAAGTGGGACGCAACTCTTGGTGGATACATTCAAATGGATTGGACATATGCTACTATACCTACGTCAGAAAACAATAGGGTGATTCTCCATAGAGAGAAGCTAAGGAAACGGCAAGTAGAAAACCCTAAAAAGCCTGGAAATGAATTTGTTCATTTCACTGATAACTTTGGAAACTATGCTATCTTGTCAAATTTCATGGCCCCTATTAAGGAAAACATTAAAGATGAAAAGATAGATGAAATTTGGCAAATGTACTTTGACGGGGCTTATTCCAAAGCCGGAAAGGGTGCAGGCATTGTGATCATCTCTCCTTCAAATAAAGTCTACAACTTTTCTTTCAGGTTAGAGTTTGAAGCATCAAACAATGTAGCTGAGTACGAGGCATTGCTTCTAAGGTTAGAAACTGCTAAAGACATGGGGATAAAGATGTTAAACATAAAAGGTGATTCAGACTTAGTTGTCCTCCAGATTAAGAATCAGTATCAGTGCAAAAATGACAGACTAAGGAAGTATACAAATGCCATATGGGACACCATGGAATGGTTTGATGCACTTAATATTCAAAAGATCTCTAGGGAAATGAATGGTTTAGCAGATAAGTTGGCGGTAGCAGCATCCACCCTCCAGCCATCAGATGAAATGATTAGTGGGAATGGAAAAATGGAAATTAATTTTAGACCTTCAATTCCGAATAATGTAGATCACTGGCAAGTTTTTAAAGATGATGAGCAACTCTTGAGATTCATCCATAATCTCCAAGAATTTGAAGGTTGCAAGATCAGTTATCAGCAAGAGGGTAAAGAGTATCAGGAATGCGAGGATAATGAAAGGAATCACATCCCAAGTAGCCTTATAGCTTTTGAAAATCTGTTTGATCGACAGGATCATCATAAAAACAAAAAAGAAGAAATAAAAATTGGGGATTATATGGAAATAAACATAGGAACCGATAAGGACCCCAAGTTAATAAAAATTGGAAAGGTTACTTCGGAAAAGGAAAGGAACAGTTTGATCAACTTAATCAAAGAATATAGAGATGTGTTGGCCTTTAGTTATGATGAACTTAAAGCCTATTGGAAAGATGTGTTTCAACACACTATTCTCCTCACAGAAGAGGCTAAGGAGGTCAAGCCTTTCCGACAAAAACTTAAGCAAATAAATCCTAAGCTGGCCCCCATTGTGCAGAAGGAACTTCAGAAGATGTTAGCAGCAGGGATCATAGCACCTACAAGACATTCATCGTGGTGCTCCAACTTAGTTGTTGTCAGAAAGAAGAATGGGTCAATTAGAGTATGTATAGATTTCAGAAATCTGAATACATCATGCCTTAAAGATAATTACCCATTGCCCGACATGGAAACATTGCTTCAAAGAGTAACGGGATCAGGAATGATGTCCATGTTGGATGGCTTTTCCGGTTATAACCAAGTGTTGGTAAATAAAGAGGATCAACATAAAACTACATTCACCACACCTTGGGGCACCTATAAATTTTTAAGAATGCCTTTTGGCTTATTAAATGTTGGTGCCACCTTCCAAAGAGCCATGGATTTTGCCTTCAAAGAACTTATACACAAAACAATCGAAATATATCAAGATGATTTAACTGTTTTCTCAAAAGAAAGATCTGACCACATAAGTCATCTTAGGCAGGTTTTCATAAGATGTCGAAAATATGGTATTTCCTTAAACCCTACCAAGTCAATCTTTGAGGTTGATGAAGGAAAGTTGTTGGGACACATCATTTCTAAGGATGGTGTCAAAGTCGATCCTGAGCGAGTTGAAGCCATTAAGAAAGTCCCCTTGCCTCAGAATCTTAAAGCTCTCCAGTCTTTCAATGGTCACATAAATTTCATAAGGAGATTCATCCCAAATTTAGCAGAACTAATGAAGCCTCTACAAAAATTGTTAACAAAAGATGCTAAATTTGAGTGGATGGATGAAGGGAAAGATGCTTTCAAGTCTATCAAAAATGCCATATCCAGATCCCCAGTCTTGATCAGCCCAAATTATTCCAAGGAATTTCAGATATTTTTCTTTGCCTCAATGGACACCATTGCTGGTGTTTTGCTTCAAAAGAATAAGGAAGGACAAGAGCAACCTATAGCCTTTATGAGTAGAGCCTTGCAACATTTAGAGTTGAAGTATACCACCATGGAGAAACAGGCTTATGCTCTTGTCAAGTCCCTTAAACATTTCAGAACTTATGTAGGATACTCCAAAATCATTGGGTATGTACCCCATGCAGCTGTCAAGGATATCATGTCTCAACAGGATTGTCTTGGAATCAGGGGTAAGTGGGTTTCAAAGATTCAAGAGTATGATTTAGATATAAAACCTACTAAGTTAATTAAGGGACAAGGTCTTGCAAAGATGTTGACCCAAGGAATGAAAAGGCCTTAGGAATAATCTGCCAGAACAGTGATTCAGAACAAAGTGTATCAGACGAGCTTCAAAGATTAGAGAAGCACCCTTGGTATGCCAACATCATCTTTTTCCTCCGTAACCTTACATGCCCTGATCACCTACTTGGCCATAAAAGAAGAGCATTAAGGTTAAAAGCAACTAAGTATTGTTTAACAAAAGATAATTTGGGTTGGAGAAACCCCGATGGTTTAATACTTAGATGTGTCGATGAACCTGAGTCCAAAAAACTCATGGTTGAGTTCCATTCAGGATTTTGTGGTGGACATTTTGCAGCAAGAACAACCACCCATAAAATCCTTAGAGCAGGCTACTATTGGCCGAAGTTCGAACCTCTTTTCAAATGTGCACAAGTCTGTCAGAGTTTGCCCCCAGTGTCAGTTGTTCACTAGAAAGCAACAAACGAAAGCCTTGCCTTTAAACCCAATAGTAGTCCAAGCCCCTTTCCAGCAGTGGGGGCTTGATTTCATCGGTAAGTTCAAGGATAAGTCGTGCAATGGTTATTCTTGGATTCTCACCACCACTGATTATTTCACTGAGTGGGTAGAGGCAATACCCACCAAGAAGGCAAGCCGATGCTGTAGTCATGGATTTCTTAGAAGATAAGATTATCACAAGATTCAGTGTGCCAGCCAGAATCATCACAGATAATGGCCCGTGCTTTGTTTCCTCTGAGATGTCATCCTTTTGTTTCAAGTACGGCATTGTCCTATCCCATTCATCCAACTATTATCCCCAAGGAAATGGTCTAGCTGAGTCAAGTAATAAGAACTTAATGACCATAATCAAGAAAACTGTTGGTAATAATAAAAAGGCTTGGGATAGCAAGATCAAGTTTGCATTATGGGCCAATAGAATCACAAAGAAAAGTTCAACCGAAAGGAGTCCTTTTGAACTTGTCTATGGCCTAGATGTCACCTTACCTGTCCACTTAAAGCTTCCAATGTATCAGTTTCTCCAAACCTTTAGCTCAAATCAGGATGCCATTCAAAACAGAATCAACCAGTTGATCAAGTTAGATGAGAGTAGAAGAAATTCCCTTGACCAAAGTATCAAAAATTCAGACAAAGTCAAGACAACCTTTGATAGATCTACCCGGCCTGGATCCTTTCAAGTAGGTGACATAGTCTTGCGTTGGGACAAACGGCGGAAGAAACCTGGGACACACAGAAAGTTCGACAGCTTATGGTTGGGGCCATATATCATTGATGAAGTAGCAAGAACAAATTCTTTCTATCTAAATGACCTAGAAGGAGAAAGGTTAAGCCTACCAGTGAATGGCTTTCTCCTCAAGATGTTCTTCGCCGAGACAGTTTGATGCCTTTATTGGCATCAGTGGTTTCAGGGCCAATTTCTAAACCTTGCCCTGCATGTATTTTTAAATTTCATGTATCATATTGTTGTATTATAGATATTGTTGTATTATAGATGTTTTGTACCATAGTACTAACCTTGAAATTTTTCTTTTGTATATTAATCTTGTAAAATATTGCTTTTTTGTACATCATAGACTAATTTTGTACATTAATCTGCTTTTACAGTTGATTTCTTTTATATACATGTTACTGACAAGCTTTAATTGCTATGCAGGACCCAGAGATTCCGGAGTTCTCACATCCTCTTCTTTGATCAAAAGATTAGTCAGAACATGTGTCCCTAGATGGAGCCAGATGTTACCACCTAAGTTGTACTTAGTGGTTTTTTATCAAGTGAGCCTGGTGAACTGGACAAAGATGATTTGTTCAGACTTCAGAAGACCTTCGGAAGTGCTTCAGGGAAGTGCTTGTTGTACTATATCACATGTTCATACCCCATAGGGAAGTTGTAATAAAATGTTCTAGCATGATAGTGTCTGTAAAAGACTCGGTCTCTTAGACTTTATTTTTCAATCCGATCAGCCCAGGATGTTTTTTCCCTTGGTTATTATTGGTTGTTGAACAAACGACTGATAATTTCTGAGTTTTTCACTCAATAACTCCAAAGTTGGGGTGGTCGGCTTGGCATTTAGGCCTATTGAGGTTATGAGAGTCTATGTGTCAATGTATAAACATGCTAGGCATCATGGTTGAGTCATATGAACATGTCTAAGTCCCCCTAGGTTTTCATTTTTTTAATTTTTTAAGTTCTTTTAATTTTAATTTTTCCACAAAACTTAGGCTATTTTTTAATAGTCTAATTGGAAAAATTGGTTTTGTAATAAAAGTGGGCTCGGAAATCAGTTTCAGTCATGGGGGTGCTCATTTTCAAGCTAAGAGCACCATGTAAACCCATAAACCCACTTTTTCTAAGTTTTGAGTGATTTGTCCATCACTCAGGTCAAAAATCCCTAAAAATCAAATATTGATTATTTAATTGATAAATTAATTAAATAATGGAGAAAACCCCAAATCCTAAATCATTGGGATTTGCTCTGATTTGACTGAAATCAGTCTCATCGGCTTGGTATTGACTGGATCTGACCATCCCTTGACAGAAGGAGGTGATCTAGGTTGAACAGAGAGTACATTTATGCATGCAATCTTGGGAATTGTGCCCTCCCTCTCTCCTCCACACGTGTGGGCTCATTTGGATGAGTTTTGGTGGATGCTTTAGTTAGCAGGTTGAGGTGTCAGTCAGATCAACTCTCCGATTGACAGCTGCATTCCGTGAGACTCAAATCAGACTTAGATAGACTCATATCAGGCTCAGATTCACTCCACATGTAGCTGCAGTCTCTCTCTCCTTGGGATTTATGCCCCCCCGGGCTAGATCTCATGTTTTTGCTATAAATAAAGCACAGATTACCTCTTCCAAGCTAGTTAGAATTGGGATTGAGGTGCTGTAGCTATTGTACTGTTGCTATTTTTCATTTGAAATAAAGAAAAGCTTTGGAGGCAAGATGGTGTCATGCTATTGTGTGTGTGGATGAACATTGCCATGTTTTACTGAGGTAACCTGTATCTATGTTCATAACTTGCTCATTTTTTGTGGATACAATACTAAAGATTGATAATAAGTTTATTATGATCTTGATAGGAAAGGAGTTTGTTAATAAGTTTATTGGCTATCTCTTTCCTTTTTATGCATGTTTAGAGATCTAGATTCAACATGTTTTATAAGTTTATATGCATGCTATTCTAATATCTCTGTTTATGTATTAACCGGATCTCACAAGCATTTTGCCAAGCCTTTGGATTAAGTTGCAAGTTCCTAGCTTGGAGAGGGCGCTGATCTAGTTTGCTTCCTCACTTTCTCCAAAACTTTCTCAAAGGCATAGCCCCTTAGCATTCCACCGGAAATATCCACGGTTGATCTTCAAGGCTTCCAGCACTCTTTCTCTCTCTTCCTCCTTCTAAAAATCCAAATTTTACCTGGTTACTTTGTTTACAAGCTTTGTCATTATTTAGATCTATCATCTTAAAGCAAAACTTACATAGATCTATTATTTCAAGGCTCCTAGTCTAGATCTCATTCCTAAAAGGTTTCATTAAGCATTCTAGATCTAGTTTAGGGAAATCGTCCGTTTTGCATGGCAACTTAAAGAGAATCCATAGTTTGCATGCATTAGATATATGTTTCTGTTTTTAAAAGATAAAATCCAGCAATCAGTGCACATCTCATTGGCTGCCCAAACAACAAGCCAAGATCCCAAGGAAAGCTTGCTTTCCTTGGTTCCTTTTTTGCCATTTTAACTAGTTTTAACTTAAGTTTTTTTTGTTTAAAAGTAGGCTAACCCAAAGGTACTTTCAAAGTGCTTTTGGGCATCTTTCATTCTAATAAGCTCGTTGTCTTTTAGCAGGCATAACAGAAAGAGGAGAAGCTGTTGTTCGAAAGTGACTTTTGGATCATCCGAATTCCCCCAGGGGTCTCCCTTTTGACTGTAATTTTAATTTTGGGCATTTGTAAAATCTTGGTTTCATCCTGTATAAGAGCCAAGAGGATTCAGATAAGTTTACTGATATTGTAACAACAGATAATAAAAGTTTTCTCCGAATAGGCTCTTTCGAGCCCATTCCCCATCCCCCCTGGGGGGATTCGCGCCTTTTTTGTCGTTTTTTTGTATTGTCTTATTTTTGTTCGCTTTAGATTAGTTTCATTCATGCAGAATAACTTGCTTTGATTAATTTATCATATATTCCATATTACAGTATCAAAGTAACTTGAATATTTACCCCACGACTTCCCGATTGACCTGCAAGGGGAAAGAGATGCGTGGTAAGAATAATTAGAGAACCTGTGGTTTGCTTCTTTTCTTTTGCTTCTCATCATTAATTTCTGTAAACAATTGTTCTAAAATCAACCCACTCCTTGATTCCCCGATTGAGGTCCACTTGGACCGAAAGAGGTTCCTAGAGGGTTTTTCTTTCTAAGAAAACACATCCTTTAAAATTCACTAAAATTGACAAGACTCCGGTGTGTATGCTCTGTACTTGGCTGCGGTTCGTCCGATCAGTCAAGCTGCATCAAAAGCAACGTGAGCGACTAGATTAATTAGTTTTCACCTTCCCTAATTAACCACCATCAGGTGAAAATCCAATGCCTTGATCAAACCATAAACAGTGGAAAAATATCCAAAGGAAATGGGAACTCCTGGACAATGACCTCGGGGCGCCGATCTCTGTTACACCTTAGGGTGTATTATGAACACAGTCTCAGAGACTCTATTCAGCCCACACATTCCTTGCGAGTAGCCGTGAAGGTTTATTTTTGGACATACTCCAAGTACCCCTCGGGTATATCTGGAGTCCCCCCCCTCGCCTAATTTTAATCAACTCATATTTCACATTAACTTAAA
>LPNX010908126.1:74476-105539 GCA_001517045.1 Pseudotsuga menziesii
TCATCCATGGAATACGCACCGGTAAGAAACTTATCAAGTTCAGTCGATTGTGGGAGGAGTGCAACCAAGAAGAAGCTCGACTAGTATCAAGAGAAGAAAAGATGGGAGCTAATGATGACCAAGCGCTAACAGCTCATGCAAAGAAGGATAGAAGCAAGAAGGAGGATCAACCTCACAAAAGGCCTAAAAGATTTCAAAAGAATCATAGATCTAAATGTGACTTCTCTAGTCTTAGATGTTATACATGTGATGAGAGAGGCCACTTTGCAAAAGATTGCCCCACCAAACAAACAAAGATAAGTGTTTAAATTATTACTTCCTATTTACGTAACTGCTTAAATAATATTGCTCAGCTGTGTACGTAACTTTCATCATCTAAAGAACTCCTAGACGTAGAAGGCCCAAAAACCTGTGTACAAGAAACTGGTGAACCAACAACTGGTGAAATCTGTGATTTGGTAGATATGTATGAACCTCCGACCTGAGAAACAAAACCTATCCCCGAAGTACCTATTGGGTGAACCATTGAACTTAAAGATCCTATGCCTGTAACATGTGGCCCAGTAACCCTGGAAACCTGTGAACCTGTACTCTATACTGAAGGTACCTGTGAAGCTACCTGAGGTGGGGGAACCTGCTACTCTTCCTGCACTGACTCTCTGAACTTCCTGAAATCCCACTCCTCAAATCTCACTTCCCGCCTCACAACAACCTTCCTCAAGGCTAGAAGATAAATGTGGAAGGCCTTTGAAGTCTCATCATACCCACAAAGATGTCTCTCTCTACAGTGAGCTCAAGCTTTGTCCTCTACTCAGAAGGGACATGTGAATAAGTCAAGCAACCAAATATGCAAAAATGACTCACCTCAGGCTTCTTGCTTATGAACATCTCCTCAGCAGTCTTGCTCCCCACGACAAGATGGGGACTCTTGTTCTGAGGGTAAACATGCCTTGGCCCAAACAAAGAAAGGCAGTGACTGATCATGTAACATGGCTCTCATTGCTCCAACAATAGATCGGTTCTTCCTTTTCGCCACTCCATTCTGCTCAGGAGTGTATGGTATTGTCAATTGTCTCTATATGTCCTCTTGTCTGCAATACTCATAGAACTCCTTGGAGGTATACTCACCCCCACTGTCTGATCTGAGTGCCCAAATCCTCCTCCCAGTCTAATTCTCCACAAGAGCTTTGAACTCTTGGAACCTCTACAAGACCTCCTCAAATTTCTTACTCCTCACGAAGTAGATCCAGGTCCTCCAGGAATGATCATTGATGAATGTCACATAATACTTGAAACCTTTCAGAGAAACAAATGACATAGGACCACACAAATCAGAATGGATCAAATCAAGCACTCCTATTAGCCTGCTATCACTGCTTGAAAAAATAGTCTTGGTGTACTTTCTCAAAGAACACCCTCTGCATACATCACTATGCTCAGTGTTGAACTTAGGCAATCCTATAACCGTGTCCCTCAACATCCTCAAAGCTGGATGATGTAGATGAGCCATCTTCCTATGCCATAGCTCATAAAGCTCACTGTTGCTGCTATCTGTCAAAGCATGTTGGGTTTGAAATAAGAGTTTGTACAGTTTCTCACATCTGACTCTAATGGTGTAAGATGCAGATGGTCCTACAGTCTTGGGGAATACACACACGTGTCCATCCAGGATAGACACCCCAAGTCCCCTATCCTCAATCATGGAAACTGATATCAAATTCCTTTTCATCCCATGTACAAACAACACGTCCCTCAAGGCCATGGGACTCATGGATTCTCTCTGAAATGTAATAGTCCACAACGAACATCTCTGACAACTGTGTCATCCCCAAACACTACCTCCACATCTATACCTGCCAGTGAAAGCTCAAAGAACATCTCTCGAGCACTTGTCATGTGGCCCGAAGCTTCGTAGTCAATATAGCAAGTGCTGGTGGTGGATGCACTGAAAGAATGGCCAGCCAACAAAGAATGCTCCCTCTCAATCTCAATGTCTGTATTGGTGATGATGGATGCGCTCTCTCTCAACATGCCCAGCACAAAGAGAAAACTGTCTCTCAAATCTAGCTGTAAACTCATCAACCTCCACTGAAGTTGTTGTCTATTGCTGCTTTTTCTTCTTCTGTGGGCATTGTCAAGCATAGTGCCCAAGCTTCTTACAAGCAAAGCACTTTACAGTGCTCAAGTCCTTCTGTCCACCCTGTTAGTGCCCAAGCTTCTTACAAGCAAAGCACTTTACAGTGCTCAAGCCCTGCCTTTCTTGAACTTCTTCTTTCCCTTGGAAATCAAAGCCACATTCTCCTCATCCTCCCTGCTAATAGAAGAGCTCCCCTACACAAGGCCTCTCCAAGTCTCCTCCTAAACAAAGCCATTCCAAAGTCTGTCCCAAGAAGGTATGTTCTCCCAGGATACTATAACCTCCACAAAAACAGCCCAAGGCTTTGCAACCCCATTCACGTTTGTTCGCACTAGCTCAGAGCCATAAACGACCTCCCTGACTGCTGCAAGCTCATCTCTCACCTGAGATATCCTAGTAAGGTAGGAAGCCACTCCCTCAACCTTGGCCATCTTGATACTCTTCAATTTTTCACTCAACACCATTTTTCTGTTCTCATTTGAGCTTTGAAACAAGCTGGTCAAAGCATCCCACATCTGATATGCACGGGTTTTGGTAGAGATGTGTGGGATAACATGATCTTTAACTGCATCTAGAATAATTCTTCTAGATTTTATGTCCTTGTTGAAGGATGAAAGTGCTTGTGGATTGGTGGAAGTGGGAACTATGACAGAGTTTGCTTGTGTACTATGAACCACTTCATCCCAAAGTTCATTTTCCTCCAATATAAGCACCAATCTGGCTTTTCATGGAACAAAATTCCTAGCCGCGTCTAGCCTATCCTCCAACCTAAGTCTTGTTGCCATTTCACTGTAAATTGAAGTCCCAATAAGGTGCTACCCCACTGACAAAAGAACTCACTGACAGTCTGAAATTTTCACTATATTAATTCTGCTCCTTCACTAACTTATCTCTGATACCATGTAAATTTTTCTCATTCCCCAACTCGGTTTCAAGCCCATCATTGTTTAATGCCCAACCCAATTTACTTTCAGCTGCAAATTAGTTCATTTTTCTCATAAACAATATTGACTAAAACACATAAAGAATTTACAACTTTTAACTAGCAGTAATAAAAACACAATCACACATCAAAATTCAAACTCATAAATGTTTGGTCAATTGACCGAGGAAAAACCCCAACCTCCAGGCAAAACCTATTCTTGAGAGAGTAATTTATTTATTCAACAAAATATTTTAACAGCAGAAATTACAACTTATCTCAACCCAAAAACACTCAAATGTTGCCTCGAAATTCATGCCAACCCAGCAGTGTACGGACTGTGAAAACAGGTTGTATGCACCTTGATTTTCGTGCCCAAAATTTCCTCCTCAAAATTCGTGCCAACCGCACCAGCATTTAATTTTTCTCCCTCGAAATTCGTGACAGCTCTAACCTCGATTTTTGTGCCCAATAAATGTTGTATGGATGCTGTACGGATTTCGTATGGACCTCGAAATTCGTGGTGTTGTCTAGAAAACTGTGCCACTATTTTCTCCTTGAAATTCTTGCTCATTAATTGTTGTACGGATACTGTAGGGACTGTTGTATCCTTCTTGGTTTTCGTGGCTGCAAATTTCTCTCTCACTGTCTTTCTTCTCCTCTTTCTGCTCTTCAAATCTCATGGAAAAAAAAGAATGAGTCTCTTGTGCCTTCCCTTGACTTTTTTTAAATCAATGAAGAAGCTGAATGGTCATCTAATCCAAGGGCCCACAATGAATTAGATGGATGGATGTGATTAAATGCACATTTAATTTTCACCAAAATTAATTTCACTTGCCTCACTTAAATGTATCAAAAAGTCAATTTAATCTCTAAAGTGAAAATTAAAAACTCATCTCAAGTCATTAATTGCAAGGGTCATGTTATTTTCTCTTTTTAAGTGACTTGGGCAAAAATCACTAAGGGAACACTTTCCTAGGTACAAAAATCAACATTGCTCACAAAAAATATTTTTTGTTTTTCT
Organism: Pseudotsuga menziesii; assembly: GCA_001517045.1. Taxonomy (NCBI): domain Eukaryota; kingdom Viridiplantae; phylum Streptophyta; class Pinopsida; order Pinales; family Pinaceae; genus Pseudotsuga; species Pseudotsuga menziesii. The sequence continues at coordinate 78,560 of LPNX010908126.1, forward strand.
TCGTAAAAAATGAGAAAAGCTTAGTGGAGTCGCTAAATGAAAAATAAAGATCTACTCTAAACAATCATCAAACAAAGCAAAAACAAAAAAGAATGAAAAACAAAGTCATGTTCCAAGAATAGAAAGATCTATCCTCAGCAACGGTGCCAAAATGTTGCCGCCTAATTCGCACCTCAGGTCAGATGGCAGAAATCTTCAAGCCACTGGGTGCGACCTTAAGGGCGAGTAAGAATCAAGTGTTGTCACTTGATCTTGAGTCCTCCGTCTAGGCTTACTCCTAGCGATGCCAAAAGGGGTAATCCACTCATTTAATAATTAAAATTTACAAACCGAGACATTGCAATACTTTCACCAAGACCACACTATGAACCTTTATACACAAGCAATCTTTTCACTGGCACTGGTCTACTTTATTTTTATGCGTAAATCAATTTTGCAAGTGCCTTGAATGGTTTGTATAATTGCTACATTGTTAAAGTAATTTATTGGCAGTGATTGGTGGGTATTATTTTAACTCATCTCATCTTAACTCCTATAATATTTGTTTTTCCTTTCATAGATTAACAACCTTAGATTATTATTATAGGAACCACCCCCCTTGGCTTCGCTAGGACAAATCCTAGACGGAGGAGTCAAGATCAAGTGACAGCACTTGACTCTTTCTTGTCTCCAAGGTCACACCCAGTGACTTGAAGATTTTTGCCACATGACACGAGGTGCAAATTAGGCGGCAACACAATCTACAGGCCCGTAGGCTGTGATGCCATCCTTCTCAGCCTACAAGACTGTGTAGGCCAGTAGTCTGGCATTGATGCCAACCTATAGGCATGTAGGCTGTGATGCCAGCCTACAGGCCTGTGTAGGCCTGCAGTATTTAAAAAGAAATTAAGCTAGATTATAAAAGGAAAATTGCCAACTTACCTGAACTTTGAATGCTGAGAGCCTGAGACCTCCTTCAGACAGTGGCCTCCTTGAACTCCTTCACAAAGCAGCCAGCGATAAATTGAAGCCTCCTTCACAGTGCACACAACAGCCAGTGATCACTGATGATGATGAAGCCTCCTTCAATCACCTTCCTAAATGATAATGAACTCGGCTTCCTTACGGTGACAGTGCACAGCAGTCATCTTTGGATGAAATGGCTCTTGAAGATCTATGGAATAAGAGAATGATGGGAGAAACGTTTTATTAAAGGCTTCTACCCTCTCAAATGCCTCATTCCCTCCTAAAACTCCCTCCAAAGAACTGTTGAAAAGTCAATCTGTCTTTCACAGGTGTGGAGGGAGTCTTGCTGGAGGCTAAGTCGGACTCAAGAGTCTGGCGAGTGTGCTGAATCTGCAGAGTGACAAGTTTGCCAGATGATTACTCAGCCCAGAGCTGACTCAGCCAGACTTGCCAGACTCGGTGTGTCTTGAATGAGTTTGGTAACACTGCTTTGTGAGTAAAAGCAGTAAATGATCCTGTAAGGGTGAGTGACAAACATTTGACCTCGATTTGTTGAGACTTCCTCCACCTCTGCCTGAACTGCTACTATTTATTGGGGCATCTAATTTTTGGTTCAGTTTGTTGACTTCGCATTGTAGTAATGGAGTATTGTGGGAGCATACTGTGGAAGTTGGAACCCAAATTACTGAAGCATTGTGGTACTCCTCTGGAAGCATGTTGGAGCAGAAATATGTGGCAATGGAAATCGATTCTTCAGGACGAGTGCTGCTAGTGCTTTGATACCACTTGAAGAGTATTAAACACAGAATTAAATAATACAAAGGAAATAATAGTATCTTGATGAACGTTTAATGGATGATAGTAGATAGTAGATACATTGGTATCCATGCCCTTTATGTATACAATGATTGACTTGATATCAGGATTCTACAATATTGGGACCTATCACAGACAATCAAACTAACTAACATTGCCACAGTACAGTGATTCACGGTTTCACCACAGGTTTCCCTCAAGAGCATTTAGATCATAGATGTCTAAATTGTCTCATCAGTGAATTTGTAATAAATAGAGCAAAGTGAAAATATTTTGGAAGACACTTTTTCTTCTGATATGGTGTTCCTTGGGGTGTCTAAAATCTAAGAACATCCATCTTTTGAATCTAGAATCAGCTAAATGCATGGGATAAACGCTGGTATAAGATTAATATAATATTATAAATCACAAAAACAGGCCAGAGAGCTTATCTTCCTGGAAAGATTGCCATGCATATGACAAACTACTTAATATCAAACTTTATTTGACATTTGTTTGTTTTATTAATTATCGTTACCAAGATGCATCAGTATCTGACATCTGTGTTTTTTATTTTGAAATAAGAAGCATTATTTGCAGAAACAATTGCTCTACTAAAACTTAAAACATATTTAAGAAATAAGGATGAAATGAAACAGGTTAAAGGAAATAGTGAATTGATCATTTTTCTAAGAAGGTTTAAGGTGAACAATGCCATACCTTTGCAGCCATCTTCCATGCTTCAACATCAAATGGGCGGGAAGCTACAATTTGGTCAAACGCTTCAGCTGCCTTTTGATAATCTTTAAGTTCAATATACAAAGAAGCACGATCCCATTTTACCCTTGCATCCTCTGGATCAGCTTTCATCGCTTTAGTTAGACAGTAGATGACCTGGCCAGTATTTCCTTGCTCCCTTCAAAGTTCAGACATTCAATATAAATTATTTATACATTTATTAGTCCAACTAAAGGAAGATAGCCATACGAAAATGGAAGATAAACACACCCTATCCACCACCAAATTGTGTATCATCCGACAAAGACAGTTCCAACACCTCACTTAAAAAAGTACTCATATCAGTTCTGCATTAAATAATAACCAATCAAGTTTTACATGGCAGAACGGACCTAAAATCAGTTTGAACTGTGGACAGATCACTGAGCTAATTATTAGAAGGGTATTGACACCAATTTATCCCAAAAATACTGCATAGACAGACTGCCATAAACAAGAACAGGTTCTGCCATAAACATTCTAAGAATCTGCTTAGAGGTACCCAGAGTACTGCAGCAGTGACAAAAGCAGGGACTTTTGAACATTGGCATTGGCCATAAGTGCTTAGAGATCTATACAACACGGCCATGAAGGATACTTACATCACCTTGGTGGTAATATCCACATCTCTTGTAGTCTTAGCTAGGTTTTTGCCAAAGGTGCTTGTGGCTCTAGTGAACGAACTGATCTGCCAATGTATTTCTAGTTGTTGACTCTCATTAGGGACCATTCTCAATGTGGACAAAATAGTTAATTTTCTTAGCTATTAAAGTTTAGATCTTAGGATAGTTCTGCTTTTGGTCTTCTTTTATAGGGGTGACACCCTTGTGCTCACATCGTGTATTTATTAGATTGTACTTTGCAATCCCATTGACCTAATTGTGGTTACTAGTTGGACATTAATAAAATAATATTATCTTATCTTATCTTTCATCAATTCATTGAAGAAACACTGGATGGGACAAAAGAAGGCAGAAAATTTAGTCTACAATCATAGCAGACTTTGTCTCAATGCTTGAGAAGTCCCATAGTACAATGTACAAGGAGGGCCCCTCCAAGAAAGGGGGCCAATAAATAAATGATGCAACATGAGTGGACAAGGAGCCACAACCAAATGGCCTTGTCGAGCTACTTCTAGTTACAATCTCAGAAGAGAAAACTATGTTTGACAGCAATGATTATCTAGAGAACCTATGGACCAAGCATCTAATCAATGATGATAATGCAGAAGCATAAAACTTTAAGCTTTGAGTGCTCTCGTATGTTTTTTTTCATTTTTGGAAATGCCATTGAGCAATTTTTTAATGTACCCAACTTAAGACACAGGCTATCGATGAGAATGATCAAGTTTTTCTAATCCTTGTTTAATGTTGAATATCAATTAATGAATGATTAAAAGATTTAAATCTGAAAATGAATCTAAATCATTGCTGATTTACATAAATTTTAGTTCAAATATATAAAAAAAAATTCCATGTATCCCTGACATATCCCCCCGTCTTTCAAAAACTATCATGCCCATACCTACATGCCCTGGAAACTTAGCCTATTACATATAAATGTTGTCATTCTGCATGAAAATGTCCTACCAAGATTACCTTCTACTATGATGACTAAGAAATCAGATTTTGCCATTCATACAATCAAGTATTATGCATGACAATGAAAGATAAGAATTAATCCATCTGGCGGGCTCATAGAAGCAGAATTAAGAACAATCTGATAGCTCATAGAAGAAAACAATTCATTTCAGAAAAATTGAGAACTCCACATATTGCAAGTCCAGTTTGATTGCCACAAAAGAACTTACATGGACCATGTGGCAAGACGCTTCCAAAGGTAGGCATCTTTAGGTGTAAGATGAGCAGCTATCATGTAAAAATTGATTGCTTTTGTCTTATCATGACATGTATTGTAGACAAGTCCAAGTGTATGGTATGCATCCGGGACATTAGGTGCAAGGCGTATAACCTCTTTTAACAGTTCTATAGCCTGCACAAACGACAGTGACAATGTTACACAGATCAATTATTAATAATTGAACAACCATGTAAGGATGCATCAAGGAGAACACAGATACACTTAGTCTTTAGGCAATGGTATTTGGTTTTTCCACTAAATTCTATCATGTCATAAAGAAACAAACATGAGATAGGAAATGGGGATTTGTCAATTGATTCCCATTCTCATAGAAACAGCATGAAATGGTGTAAACCAAGGGTATAATTGGCAACAGGTTTATAAATTCAAATGCACAAGCAATCTCAACGGAAAGACCTTCAAATTTTATGCAATAATGTTGTAATTTCAATTGGATACAGGTTAAGCACATGGCCAAAGCACAACATTTTCAACAAATAAGCCAGAGCTATGTATCTAGTAGGAAGGAAAATTATGCAGGGTAGAGAAAATAGTAATGGATATCATTTATTATATGCTCAATGTGGACAAAATAGTTAATTTTCTCATCTAAAAGTAATAAGCTTGCATATTTCAGTGGTACAGGATAATAAATTTCTTTCAAATTAATTCTGAAAATTTGTGTGTAAGGTTACCAACATATTTGAGGTTCATGTATATTCAAGCTCCAATAACCTGGCAAGAAAAAAGTAGTTGTGTTCCCAAACCCTGTCTATGGCTCCAAATTGCCTTGCCTAACCAGTTTTGAGAATCCTAAATGTACAGTAGCATCTACTTGTTGCGCTGAAGAGGCGCATTCTACAGCCCAATAGGGGGAGATGTGTAACTCCTTCCTTGCTCATCCTAGAGCGGACACATGTCCTTTTTAAAAATAATAAAATATTATAAAAAAATAACATGTCGGCTAAAATAAGATTTAAAACATTTAAAACTGCATATATATAACACTACACAAATTAGATAAATTAAACGCTTCCTCAACATTTACACTCTAAAAAGGGGTTTGCAGCTCAAGAGATTTGATCTCTCTCGGCGCTTCATAGATCCCCTTTTAAGATGGATGGATGGTTAATAATAAAAATTGTTGCACCGAAGAGGCACATTCTACGACCCGGTAGGGGATGTGTAACTCCTTCCGTGCTCATCTTGGAATTGACAAGTGTCTTTTTTTTAAATAATAAAATACTATAAAAAATAACATGTTGTCTCAAATTAGATTTAAAACATTTAAAACGGCATATATATAAAACTACACGAAATAGATAAATTAAAACCCTTCCTCAATATTAGCGCTTTAAAAAGGGATTTGCATCTCGAGAGATTTGATCTTTCTGGGCACCTGGTAGATCCTTTTTAAAATGGATATGCTGGTAGTACTAGTACATTAGTCCTACATATAAGAAACTCTACTTGTTGGGCTGAAGAGGCGCATTCTACAGCCCAGTAGGGGGAGATGTGTAACTCCTTCCGTGCTCATCCTAGAGCTGACACATGTCCTTTTTAAAAATAATAAAATATTATAAAAAAATAACATGTCGGCTCAAATTAGATTTAAAACATTTACAACGGCATATATATAAAACTACACAAATTAGATAAATTAAACGTTTCCTCAACATTTATACTCTAAAAAGGGGTTTGCACCTCGAGAGATTTGATCTTTCTCGGCGCTTGATAGATCCCCTTTTAAGATGGATCTATGGTTAATAATGAAAATTGTTGCACTGAAGAGGCACATTCTACAACCCAGTAGGGGATGTGTAACTCCTTCTGTGCTCATCTTGGAATTGACATGTGTCTTTTTTTTAAATAATAAAATATTATAAAAAATAACATGTCGGCTCAAATTAGATTTAAAATATTTACAACGGCATATATATAAAACTACACAAATTAGATAAATTAAAACCCTTCCTCAATATTAGCGCTTTAAAAAGGGATTTGCATCTCGAGAGATTTGATCCTTCTATGCACCTGGTAGATCCCTTTTAAGATGGAACTATGCTGGTAGTACTACATATAAGAAACTCTACTTGTTGCGCTGAAGAGGCGCATTCTACAGCCCAGTAGGAAAAGATGTGTAACTCCTTCTGTGCTCATCCTAGAGCTGACACATGTCCTTTTTAAAAATAATAAATCATTATAAAAAACTAACATGTCAACTCAATTTAGATATAAAACATTTACAACGGCATATATATAAAACTATACAAATTAGATAAATTAAACGCTTCCCCAACATTTACACTCTAAAAAGGGGTTTTTCACCTCGATAGATTTGATCCCTCTCGGTGCTTGATAAATCCCCTTTTAAGATGGATCTATGGTTAATAATAAAAATTGTTGCACCGAAGAGTTACACCCTACAACCCATTAGGGGATGTGTAACTCTTTTCGTGCTCATCTTGGAATTGACATGTCATTTTTAAAAATAATAAAATATTATAAAAACTAAATTGTCGGCTCAAATTAGATTTAAAACATTTACAACGACATATATATAAAACTACACGAATTAGATAAATTAAAACCCTTCCTCAATATTAGCTCTTTAAAAAGGGATTTGCATCTTGGGAGATTTGATCCTTCTAAACACCTGGTAGATCCCTTTTAAGATGTATCTATGCTGGTAGTACTACATATAAGAAACTCTACTTGTTGTACTGAAGAGGCGCATTCTACAGCCAAGTAGTGGGAGATGTGTAACTCCTTCCGTGCTCATCCTAGAGCTAACACATGTCCTTTATAAAAATAATAAAATATTATAAAAAAATAAAAAGTCGGTTCAAATTAGATTTAAAACATTTACAACGATATATATATAAAACTACACAAATTAGATAAATTAAACGCTTCCTCAACACTTACACTCTAAAAAGGAGTTTGCACCTCAAAAGATTTGATCCCTCTCGACACTTGATAGATCCCCTTTTAAGATGGATCTATGGTTAACAATAAAAATTGTTGCACCGAAAAGGCACATTCTACAACTCAGTAGGGGATGTATAACTCCTTCCGTGTTCATCTTAGAATTGCATGTGTCTTTTTTAAAAATAATAAAATATTATAAAAAATAACATGTTGGCTCAAATTAGATTTAAAACATTTACAACGACATATATATAAAACTACACGAATTAGATAAATTAAAACATTTCCTCAATATTAGCGTTTTAAAAAGGGATTTGCATCTCGAGAGATTTGATCATTCTAGGTGTTGTCCGTCGAATGCACACCGTCAGCAGAAATCTTTTGGGCTGTTGTTTCCCTGAGCGGGAAAGGTGTGGCCTTGGGGGCAAGCAATGAGCTAGGTACTATCACCTGAATCCCAGCTCCTCCATTTAGGCTAACTCCTAACGAAGCCAAGGGGGGTAGTCCCTAACAAAGAGTTGTGTATGGCTCTATGTTTTTAAGTGTTTTTTGGTGTTGTGATGCGGATGGGTGTTGTTTAGGAGTTTTTTGAGATACAATAAAATACGCAATCCACGTTGCAATTACAAAACACAAATATCAAGATGAACAATATATGACGACTTGGAATTTAAATAAGCATCCACAATATAATGATTTTAACAATTAAAGGACAAATGGTCCAAATCAGGGTAATACATGTAAGGTTTGAAGACCAGTGCCAAATGGAGTCAATGAGTGCTTGGGATGCAGCAGATACAAGTCTCGATATAATTTGTGTGATTGTTTTGAAATTGTTCTTGGTTGATTTTATAGTATTTTAAGCAATGTTATCGGAACCGGACCGGAACCAGCAAAACCGGCCAGTCTGACCGGTTTACAAGGTTGGCCGGTCCGGTTAGCAAAAAAATTTCAAAAAACCGGAATTTTTTTCCAGACCAGGTACGGAACCGGCTGGAACCGACCAAAACTGGCCGAATCGGTCAAAACCGGTCGAACCGGCCGGTCTGGACTGGGGACTCACGAAACTCAATTTTTTTTTTAAAACCCAAAAAATAAAACTTTGCCGATGTACTTTGGAGCCTCTTTGTTAATGTACTTTGGTTCAGAACCTCAGAGATGTATTGCACTAGGTGCTATTTTGGATATTTGCACCCATATTTGTTATATATATGAGAAACTTTGCATATTTCTGTATTAATGGTTTGGATTCATATGTATGCACATGAATATATATGTTTTTTACAAAATATGAATATTTTATGTATTTTTTAGTCAGCCGGTTTTTTACCCGGTTTTTTGCCGGTTCTGGTCCGGTTCACATTTTGGGCTTCGTCGGTTCGATGACCAGTCCAGTTCTGATAACATTGATTTTAAGTAATCTTGTTTTTAGGTGACTATGTAAATCTAACCGGAAATACTTTCAGTGGCTCCGTTCGAAGACATGTCGATGTCGGTCTGGCTCACAAGCTAGGTGTTCAAAGAATTTAACCAGCAAGCGTCCAGATTGAGCAGCCAGGCGTCCCCACTTGGAATTTGCCCACTACCAGAGTATTTATCGAATCAACGTCGATTCGTTGGTTATGGGGTTGAAAGTTTTATTTTGTTGAATCTTACCTGATTAATCAGTCCAATACCGTTTCTGAGTGTACTCCAATTTTTTTTAGGCTGGTCAGAGCATACTCTGGCAGGGAAACAAAGAATAAATTCAAATTTTATTAAAGAGGAGTGATGAGTTGCGAATTTTAATTAGAGCACACAGATGAACCTCTCCGACAGAGAGTGCTCTTGACTTGTCTTATGACAGAGGTTCAAGAGACTTTAACTAATCTATATGCTAAAATGCAGTAAAAGTGCAATGCTTATGCTCTCCGACAGAGTGTTCTTGACTCGTCTTATGACAAGTTCAAGGGTCTTTGGTTCCTTTTAAAGATAGATAAAGCATACACAAGGAACACAAGTGATGGCTCAAATAATAATAACAAATGCAAAAAAATGAAACTAGCAATTAGTGGAAAGTAAATCTAAGCTAGCAATTAGTGTTCTAAAGCAAAATGAAAAGGTCATCTAAGTACTAAAAATGAAACTAAGCTAAAGAACACACCAAGACACTCTTACCCAAATGGGGAAGAAACAAAAACTATGGGAGGCTGTATCCCACTTAGCCTTATTTCATTAATATTTTACAAGATAAGGGAATATAACCCTTGAAAATGAAGAAAGTGGCTAAACAAGAGAACTTGACTTGTTGGGCCAAACCCACAATTTACCCATCCCTTAATCAATTCATTTAATAATTTAAAATTTACCAACCGAGACACTGCAATACTTTCACTGAGACTACACTAGCAACCCACATTTGCAAGCACTCTTTTCATTTCGGCACTGGTCTATTTTGTTATTTTTGCATAAGTTAATCTCGCAATGTGTCATTGAATTTTGTGTATCTAATTTAAGTTAAAGTGTTGCTAAGGTTAATCTTGTTGGCAGTAATTGGTAATTTTTTAATTTTATCCATTCCATATTAAAAAATCCTAGAATTAATTATTTCTCTCGTAGAGTAAACACCCTAGATTTTACTTTTCATTAGGGTCCACCCCCCTTGGCTTCGCTAGGAGTTGGCCTAGACGGAGGAGCTAAGTATCAGGTGACAGCACTTGGCTCGAGCTTGCCCCCAAGGTCGCACCTAGTGGCTTGAAGATTTCTGCCACGTTACCCGAGGTGCGAATTAGGCGGCAACAAGACTTATGCCTCAATTAAATAGGAAAGCAAACTCCGATCTTTGCATGCATGCAGGTGCATGCAGATTTGTGCCCTAGAAAATACTAAGATGCTATAAAATAGGAGAAATCAATGCATGTACATACCAGTATATAGATCAGCTGATGGTGAAGAGGATGGTCCCTGCATGCAAGGATTCTGCCGGAGGAATAGGGAGATAAACCAAATCGTCCTCCACAGGTGAATGCGCCCTCCTCTCAAGCTATATATGCTCCAGAATAATAAATAAGCCGCCGCTAAGGCCCGGATGATGTGCACTAGGGTTATAATTCCTCTCTGATGGTTATGGAAGCAGCATGCAGAAGAAATGATGGCACACTAGCCCAAAGCGTGAATGTCCTCAAATCAATTCACCCATGCAAAATAACATCCTCCAGAAACGGGAGCATTGTTGATAACTCACTTGATACTCAAGCTGAACGATCCTTTTGTTAATTTTTATTGTAACTCAGTAGGTCCTTCACCGTTTTTGTAGTGTCTTGGTGGGGACACAGTTTTGTATTTTCCTAAGTTCACTTTATGTTATAAAAAGTGACTTTATATTTATAAAGTGAAAGTGACTTTATTAAATGATGTGAATGTAATAAATGACATTAAATGATTAAAAGGACATTTAATGTGCATTTAATGAGAGTCCTTAGATCTAATTTAATCGTGACCCTTGAAAAGTAAGTTAGGGTTACGGTTTCAGTTAGTTAGGGTTTCTAAGTGAGTTTTTCACTTATTTAATGAAGCTTTGGGAAAAGAGATGAGCATCCACAAGAGAGAGAAATTTCAGTTGGCACGTGAGAAAGAAGGAAGATTCCACACGTGAGAGAGAGAGAGTTTCATTTGCAGAGGAAAGAGATCAGATTTGTCAAGCTAGGACACAGAAATCAAGAAAAGGGTTTGCAACACGTTTTTCAAGGGAAAACCGTACTGTACGGATTGTACAGCAGGCCGTACAGAAGGTACAGGCCATACAGCAGAGATAAAGACTGAAATCCGTACATTGGCACGTTTCTCAAGGTTTTGTACTTGCTGGTTGTTGGTTGTACAGTGCACAGAAATCGAGGGACAGTTTGGCACGAGTTTCAAAAGGAAGAGGGCCGTACAGCAACATTTATTGCTGGTATTTTTTTCTCTTGACTGTTGCACATTTTCCAATGTAATTTTTCAGATTGTTCTAGCATGATAATCTCTCCTGTAAAATGACTCTTCTCTCTCTAATAAATTTCTCTGGGTTTTACCTCACAGAGGTGAGGGTTTTGCCCTGGGCTTGGCCCTAAAATTCTCTGTGTTCTCATGTGTATTTTATTTTCAATTAGATTCATTGGGTGTATGCTTGAGTATTTATGTTCAAGTTATCTGTAGATTTACTATTCAAAAATCTAGTAAATCATAACTCTGATGAACATTAAATCTAGTTTGCATACAAAGTGTTTGACGAAATGTCACAATGAGAAGTTGATGTTTTAGTCAGATTTTCTTCATGGTATCAGAGCTTAAAGGTTGCTGAAGATATTGTACATGTTGTGTAGAACATAGAAGAGAGGGTCTTGCAGGTGGAACTTTCAGTCCAAGCATCATGGCAGCAGCAGGATTGAGGTACGAGGACAGACTGGATGGATCCAGTAATTTCAGTCCATGGAAAGAAAGAATCACGATATTGTTCAAAGAGCAGGCGTTATGGGATATTGTGGGAGCTTCAGCTAATGTTGTAGTTCCCACAGATGCTGTACAGAAGGCTGAGTTTGAGAAAAGAGACATCAAAGCTCAGAAGATTCTCTTTCATTCTATCAAGAATCATGTGATTCCCTTTATTTCTGGAAAGACATACGTGTTTAACATGTGGGCTTCCTTGTGTACCTTATATCAGAGCAAGAACCAGAACCGGAAGATGGTTCTTAGAGAGAAGCTGAGAAATACCAAGATGATGGAGACTGATACAGTGACTACTTATCTCACCAAGATTACTCAAGTCAGAGACGAACTGGGTGCAGCCGGTGAGAAAGTAGAGGATGAAGAGCTTGTGAGACATGCTCTTAACGGGTTCTCCACTAAATGGCATTCCTTTGTAAAAGGGGTGGTGGCTAGAGATAAGCTACCAGACTGGACAAGGTTGTGGGATGACTTTGTCCAAGAAGAATCAAGAGAGGGGATTCTTCAGAGCCCTCCGAGTGGAGAAGAGAATGTAGCTCTTGTTGTTGCTGGGAAAGGAAAGAAGAAGAAGGACCTTAGTAAGGTTCGATGTTTTGCTTGTAACACTTTTGGTCACTATGCATCTCAGTGTCCAAACACTGAGAAGAGGAAAAGTAGAGGTTCGGTGTCAGAATCTTCAGCTCAGGCTAATGTAGCAGATTTTGCAAAGACTTTTGAGGAAGATTTTGCCCTTGTGTCTTTAGCATCCAGTATTGGCAGCTGCAGAAAGATTCTTGATCATGAATGGCTCATTGACAGTGGTGCGACCAAGCACATGACTGACACTCTGAGCAAGTTCATGAGTGTCACAGAGATAGGTCCGGGTCACTTTGTTCAGCAAGGAGACACAGTTCGAGCAGTAAAGGGAATCGGTTCAGTACGATTCATGTTATTCTTTGGTGAAACCCTAGACTTGCATGGGGTTCTGTTTGTATCAGAACTGAGAACAGGTTTGATCTCAGTCTCAGCTCTGGAGAGTGAAGGTTTTGGAGTACTGTTCAAGAGGGAGCACGTATTCCTAATTCCTGTTGGAGATGTGGATGGCACCATTCTGCTTGGTAGCCAAAAAGAGAGTTTATATACATTAAAAGCAGCTAATGTATATCCGTGTTCTGGATGGCTTTCAGGATCCGGAACAGATGTGGAAACTGCAGTGGCGCCTATTATTCAGTTTCCTGAGAACAGTAGTTCTCTTGTGAGTACTGGTAGAAGACTCAACCAGTATGAGGGATTTGAGCAGGAGGATGCTGAAGAAGATGCAGATTCTTACGAAGCATTCAGAGTGGTCTACAGGTCACAGATCCAGATTCAGGAGCAAGAGGGAGTTCCAGCAGATGAAAGAGGAAAGTGACATAGATCTTGTTTTTTGAAGGACCTTCCTCGTTAAGAGAGAGTGTTAATTTTTATTGTAACTCAGTAGGTCCTTCACCGTTTTTGTAGTGTCTTGGTGGGGACACAGTTTTGTATTTTCCTAAGTTCACTTTATGTTATAAAAAGAGACTTTATGATTTTAAAGTGAAAGTGACTTTATTAAATGATGTGAATGTAATAAATGACATTAAATGATTAAAAGGACATTTAATGTGCATTTAATGAGAGCCCTTAGATCTAATTTAATCTTGACCCTTGAAAAGTAATTTAGGGTTAGGGTTTCAGTTAGTTAGGGTTTCTAAGTGAGTTTTTCACTTATTTAATGAAGCTTTGGGAAAAGAGATGAGCATCCAAGAGAGAGAGAAATTTTAGTTGGCACGTGAGAAAGAAGGAAGAGTCCACACGTGAGAGAGAGAGAGTTTCATTTGCAGAGGAAAGAGATCAGATTTGTCAAGCTAGGACACAGAAATCAAGAAAAGGGTTTGCAACACGTTTTTCAAGGGAAAACCGTACTGTACGGATTGTACAGCAGGCCGTACAGCAGAGATAAAGACTGAAATCCGTACATTGGCACGTTTCTCAAGGTTTTGTACTTGCTGGTTGTTGGCCGTACAGTGCACAAAAATCGAGGGACAGTTTGGCACGAGTTTCAAGATTATTTGCTGAAGGAAGAGGGCCGTACAGCAGCATTTATTGCTGGTATTTTTTTTCTCTTGACTGTTGCACATTTTCCAATGTAATTTTTCAGATTGTTCTAGCATGATAATCTCTCCTGTAAAATGACTCTTCTCTCTCTAATAAATTTCTCTAAGTTTTACCTCACAGAGGTGAGGGTTTTGCCCTGGGCTTGGCCCTAAAATTCTCTGTGTTCTCATGTGTATTTTATTTTTAGTTAGATTCATTGGGTGTATGCTTGAGTATTTATGTTCAAGTTATCTGTAGATTTACTATTCAGAAATCTAGTAAATCATAACTCTGATGAACATTAAATCTAGTTTGCATACAAAGTGTTTGATGAAATGTCACAATGAGAAGTTGATGTTTTAGTCAGATTTTCTTCACCTTTTTCCAAGGGAAGGGTAATGGAGGTGCTCTGGGATGAATGGAAGTAACATGCGGAAGTTATGAACCTTGTAGATAGGAAAACGAATTGCTTTGTCTCTGACCACGGTGACACGGTGTGATGGTGGAACTCTCCGGCTAGATGAATAATCAACCTCCCAAAATCACTGTTGAATGTAACCTGATGATGAACTAGTGCTGAACCTAGATGATCCAACCTGATGATGAACTGGGGTAGATAGATTTCGCTGCCAAAATACACCAGTTAGCTGATGGAGACTTAATCGGGTGCATGCATCATTAAATAATGCCCAGATGTCATGCATGCAGGTGGCCTTTGGCTCTAGTGGCCCTCTTCGACCCGATGGTGATATAATATTGATGCCCTAGATCTTCTATATATGGCATCAGTCTTCGGATGATTCCTTCACTGTGAATACCCACTCGAACCTACAGGAATCACATAGGTTAACAGGTCGATTCTTAATGCCTAAGCAGAAGAGGACAATACATCTTCTGAGAGAGGTTCAAGAGACTTTTAACTAATCTATATGCTAAGATGCAGTAAAAATGCAAAACTTATGCTCTCCGACAGAGAGTGCTCTTGACCTTTCTTATGACAAGTTCAAGAGTCTTGGTTCTTTTTAAAGACAATCAGATTGTAAGCAAAGAAACCAAATGATAGCTCAAATAAAGTAGAAACTAATCTAGCAATTAGTGTTCTAAGCAAAAATGAAACTAATCTAGGTACTTGAAGCAAATCTAAGCTAATCACACAAGACACTTTTCCACAAATGGGGAAGAAACACAAAAATGGGAGGCCTTATCCCACTTAGCCTTGTTTCATTAATACTTGACAGGATGAGGGAATTTAGCCCTTTGAAAATGAAGAAAGTGACAAATCAAGAGAACTTGAAGCCTTATTATGACTTGTACAAAGGAGAATGATTTTTTGAGTTTGGATCATCTTCTTGGTATGGTTCTTCGTTTTAGCTCTAAATCTTTTGGATTTAGCTTTGCTTGATTTTGCTCTTCGTTCACTTATAAGTAAGAGCTCTAAACAGCAGCTAGTAAGAGTGTTAGGAAACCAAATTTTAACTTATGACTCGAAAAGATGAAAGTGAATAAGATGACAAATGCCTAATGAGATAAATAAAAGCCAACAAGACAAAAAACCAGACCTTGGAAATGAGAGGAAAAGCTTGCCTCCTATGATGCAAAATGCGTGTTTTTCAATGAAATTACTTGAAATTTTTGAGAAATAAAATTTTAAAGATTTTTTAAATATTTTAGGCTAATTTCCAGAACTGGAAAATACCATAAAATTGCAAAAAAATTAGTCAAAAATCAGTAAGCTTGAAATGGCATGCTTTTCGCGAAAATGATGAAAAAAAATTTTAAAAAATGAAAAATTTTCGAAAATTTTCTAATTTTTAGGCTAATTTCCAGAATTGAAAAATAGTTGAAAAATGTCAAAAAATCAACAAAATATAGCAAGCTTAAATTTGCATGTTTTTCGAGAAAATGTACAAAAACTTGAAAAAAGCTTAAATTTGCATGTTTTTCGAGAAAATGTACAAAAACTTGAAAAAATAATTTTTTAGTAGATTTTCGAAAAATTTCTGTTTTTTAAATGAATTTCCAAAATTGAAAATAAATGAAAAACACAGAAAAACCAGCAAGCCTAAAAGTGGAAAATTTGCACGTTTTTTCGAGAAAATTCATGCACGTTTTCCAAGGCGAAAAGAAAGTCAAAATTGACTTTTAAGCACTAGTCTTGAAATTTCCAGCTAACTGAAAATAGTAATACGCAAGAGATAGTGGGGAAAGAGAAGTGACACGCAAAACAATGCGGCAATTGAGAACAAATCCCAAGGTACTTCTCAAGACAAAAGTTTGGCAAAAAGAATGATGGATTTACAAGATTGTAATGGAGCTAAGATCTTAGATCTAGTAAAAATTTAAGATTTGAAAATAGTAGATCTAAACACAAGCAAGTAGATCAAAGTGTTGATCTCCTTGGCCAATCATAATGCAAGATCTAGAGATATGAAAGAATTGAGAAATATTGCACTATTTTGAAAACAAATCAAAAGATAAAAACATGTGAGTGTAGTAGATCGGCTTTGTAGTAACCGATATAACCAAGAGATTTTAGAAATAGTTTGTTTGATGGATGAGGCAAGCAAGCCCTTTGTTTCTCCATTTCTTAAAGTAGAAACCTCCTTTGGGAACTTGTAGGATGAATGTATAAACTAAGCAAAAGCCCTAGCACCTAGGATAATACCTAAAAGCCACAAAACTCAAGAGAAAAGCATAGATCAAATAATATTGTGCTAGATTGTTAGCCTTCTAATCACAAGATCATATACTTAAGAATCAAAAGAAATGAGCTAAGAATGGTATCACCTTAAACAAGATGAAGCATAGCTTACAAAGAACTCCCACATGGACCTCCAAACTCTTCTTGCTTTATTCAAATTCAAAAGATATTACAAATTTCTCCAGAGTGTACTTGCATAAATTCTCCATGAATAAGAGAGTGTTACCAACTTTTTGTACCTTAGTTGGGTTACCTGAGGAGCCGCCGGTTAACAAACATGTCCAATGTTTGATTCCAGTGTATTAGTTGATCCGTCTTTCTGTCTAGCCAGTTTTTCATTTGAATAATTTTGACCATGGCCCCGCGGGGTTTGTAATAAAATGTGCTAGTAGGGTGTTTTGAGTGGTTCGGTCTCCTAAGACGTAGAATCTCAACTAAGGTATTCCAGGGAGTTTCTTGCCCTTGACAATTATGCTTTGCCTATAGCCGAGTATAATTGAAGGAGTTTTCTCCCACTTCCTCCAAAGCTGGAATGCCCGATTTTGAATTCTGGGCCTTGGGGGGTTATTAGAGCCCAACTAAGTGTATATAAACCTACTAGGCATTGTTAGAGTAGAGCATGGTCATGTCCTAAGTCAATAGGACCATCAAAAAAAATTATCGAATGCGTTAAAAAATTATTTTTTTATTTTTTAATTATTTTCCTAAGTTTTTTTATTAATTTTTCCATAAATTAAATGGAAAAATCCCATTTGTAATAACTTAGTCATCCGGACCCCGAAATCAGTGATTGAAGGCTCTAACCTTAAGTCAAAAATCCTTCTTGATCGGTCAGCCAGGCAAACCAACTTTCTGATCATCAATCGGACACATAATGCTCATTTTCTCAAAAAAAAATCATTTTTGGGGAAAAAAATGATTATTTATTAAAAAATGATTATTTTGGAGAAAATTCAAAACTCTCCAAATTAATCCAAATTCAGTGAAATAAAAGGCTAAATGACATGTCAATGGGCATTTAAGATGAATGGAGTTATCATAACTCAGCCTCAGTCAGCATTCAGTGAGAAATAAAGATATATTCAGTTAATAGACTTGTCATCTCTAGCTAAACTCCTGAATTGTATCAGATGGACAGCACTCATTGGTTTGATGATTTGATCGAGGCAGGGACTGATGATCTACCGGCAGTGGCTCCTCCAGACCTAGCAGCAACTCTTCCTTACCTAGCCCACACTTCTCTTCAGCTTGTTCATGCCCCTCTCTTCATCCTCACGCCCCTCTTCCTCATGAAGGCGTCATCACATGTGTGGGGTGATCTGGGGCTTGTTTGCAGTGGTGAGGGTGGGAGTGGGGGCACCTTGCCTAGGTGGAGGCCTCCCCTCACTCTTAACTCCTCAGTTGCGGTCTAGAGCTCTCAGTTATTTGTCGATCCAGTTAGGTCTGGTTTTCTGGTTTTAGGGTTTTGGGTTCTTCTTTCATTGTATAAATAGAGGCTTCTTTAGCTCTATTGGGGGGGATCTTTGATTGTAAACTTACTCTGTAAGAATTTGTAATGGCTTATGCTCATCTTTTGGAATAAAATCAAGACTTCGAGGTCCATGCAGCTCAGTACTTGGGGCAAATGAATGTTGCGAGGTGATTTATGTCCATCTATTTCATTTTAAATGCGCATATATGATCTAATCAATTAGTTTTAGAAGTCTACTGTTTAGAATGTAAAATCTTCCATTTACAGTTGTTAAGTTGGTTGATTATGCTAGTTTCTTTAAAAGATTTCATGAGCAAGACATATTCGGTTATATTAATGTTAATGAGTCTTTATATTTATTAGCATGCTAGTTGATTGATCTCACTGGGCGTTTGAAGTGTTTTGATCTTGGACAGGATCTACCATCTTGGAGAAGGGTATGAGCTCGGTTGCATCTAGCTCATCTTCAAGATCACAATTTTTTCTTTTAACATTGGTTTCTCTGCAGGATCTACAGTAACTTGGACGTTTCCAAGAAGAAGACTTTAAGAGTCTTTGTTTGCTTCAAGTTCCATCTCATAAATTCAAGATAAAAGTTCTTTTGGTTACCGATTACTTAGGAAGCCCTAGTTCACTTCTTTCTATCCTTTGGCTTCCCTTTCATTGCCTTGTTTGGCTTGCCTTTCCTCCTTCTTCTTCGCTGCCCTCTTTTCACTCAGTTTTGCAGCCCTCTTTCTTCCTTTTGGACAGCCTTCTTTTTACTTAGTTTTCACCCCTCTTTTCATGTTTTGGATAGCCCTCTTTTCTTTCTTTTGGACAGCCCTCTTTTGACTGTTCGCTGCCCTCTTTTTCAATGTTTTACAGCCCTCTGTTTGTCTTTGGACAGCCCTTTATTTCCCCTTTAGGACAGCCCTCTTTTTTGCCTTTTATCCCTCCCTTTTCATGGTTTTTCTCCTCTCTTTTTCCTCCTCTTTCATCGCTGGTTTTTACCTTCTATTTTGAGTTTTTAGTTTGTAGTTTGTCATTAAAATTTCAATTAACACATAACGTTTGAATTGTTTAGAGCCCTTATTTGCAGGAAAAATCGAGAAAAGCCCAAAGGCTAAAAGCAAGCAAGAGAGGAAGCAAGCAAGAACAAAAAGACAAAACTTCCCTTTTCTCGCCATCCATTTCTCTCCCTGTTCTTCCAAGGCAAAGGCAAAAAAGCAAAACCATCAAAATTGTAAAAATTAATAAAAAAAGCGAGTGGGATTACGGCTCCCACACTTTTCTTCCCCCATTTGGGGGAAGCCTGTATCGTCTCATTGTCATGCTTTTCATTTTTTTGTTTAAATTGCTAATGGTAGAATAGGGTAGGATAAGTTGCATAATCATAATCAAGTAGTTCATGTTTTGATTAATTCATTATGTTTTGAAAATGAAGTAAAAGTATTGATTTGACTATTTGATTAGATATTGCATAAGTTCTTATTGTATACTTACCCCCTTGCTTTCCCGATTAGGGCCTTAAAAAGCCTAAAAGAGACTCTTGGGTAGTTAGATTTTTTATGTTTTCTGTCTTTTTCAAGTTTAACAAATTAAGTAAAACTCTTGAACTTGCAGTAACACAAGTCAAAAACACTCTCTATCGGAGAGCATTCATAGAATTGCATACCCCTGCATTAGGCATCTTAGATTAGATAAGTCTCTTGAACCACTGTCATAAGACAGGGTCAAGAGCACTCTCTGTCAGAGAGTCCTAATTAATAAATTTAATAAAACTTGCAACACACACCCCTTAATTAATTAACTTCGTTCTCTCCTTGCCGGAGTATGCTCTGACCGATCTCAAATCGGAGTACCCAGAAACGGCACTAGATCTTTAATCTTGCAAGAGTAACTTAATAAAACTTAAAACCCCGTAACCAACGCACCGGCGTTGCAGAGAACCTTCTAAAGTACTTCTTAGTAGAGGCGCTGGAATCCCGCTGTCTAAGCTTCTCAGCTAGCTAGTCAATCTTTGCGATTCCAGCCTGGGATACTGGGTGGGCCCGACATGTCTTCAACGGAGTGAACTTGGAATTTTCTCTTGGCTTTTGACAAACCTTCGTTGACACCCTAATCAAGAGCACATAAAATTCTTATAAACCTAGCAAGAGCACTCGCATAATTTAATACTCACTAGTTTGATTTCTAGACTTGTGTTTAATTCTCTTGCGCATTTCAGTATTATTGACTCCATAAGGCACTGGTCCTTTCTTAATCTGCATAATTATCTTATTTTGATCAATTATCTGTGGTTTATTTTAATTTCTTTCTCTGAATGCATAATTAAAGTCTAGAATCATTACTCATCGTTTAAATCTCTTGCTAGCAACGTGGATTGCTTTTGATTAAGTGTCATACTCATAATTATAATCATAATAACTCCTAAATAACACACATCCGCATCCGCAACTAATTAAAACACTTTAACCACATTGAGCCTTAGAAAACTCTTTGTTAGGGACTACCCTCCTTAGCTTCGTTAGGAGTTAGCCTAAACGGAGGAGCTAGGAGTAGGTGACAGTACCTATCTCTGTGCTTGCCCCCAAGGTCACACCTCTCCCACTTTCCTAAGTGAGGAGACAGCTTTCATTAGATTTCTGCTGCTGGTGTGCAATCGGCGAACATCTTTTGGCGCCGTTGCCGGGGACAAATCTTTTTGTTCCTGGACGACCTTTGTTTCTTTTAGTTTTTACCTGTTTTCCCCTTTTTGGTAGATTTTTAGTCCAATCACTCTCCCAAATTAGACTTAAGTCCACCTGGCGTCTCCACTGTTAGTTAACACCTCAAGGTATTCTACTAGAAGAAAATCTAAAGGTTTGTTCGATTTCATCCCTGACCCTGAAAAAGTCTATAGGAGGAGACTGAACAAACTAGCTTCTCATAGGATCCTTGCAGAACTTGGATCTGAGTCTGTTTCAGACATCCACCTTTTATTTCCAAAAAACTTAGAAAATTTGCAAAACAATAACTGTTTCCTTGACACAGTGGGTGAGTTCTTTACACAACTCAACTTTACTTAGATACCAGGTCAACCTCATGACATTCCTGAAAAGGCTATCGACAAACTTATGACCTTTAATGGCAATGATGCCTCTGTCTCTGCTGAGCAACATATCATAAATTTCTCTAGGCACTACGGTTCTTATGTTAGGGGTGTTGATAAACATGAAGATGTATACATGACCTTGTTTGCTTTGTCTTTGGATGGCAAGACTGGCAACTGGTATGATAATTTGCCAAACAATTCTTTTGCCACCATAGCGGATTTCAAGACTACTTTCCTTGGAAAGTTTGGTAGTAAAAAGGAACCTAGACATCTAGTAGCAGCTTTGACTAGCATGAAGAAATCTGAAACTGAAACGATGGATGAGTTCAATAATAGGTTCGCCGAGTTGTCAAATTCCATCCCTGCCACTTATTTTCCTCCTGCAGCTTTCGTTTAGGATTATTATATTGAAGCATTAAGTGGCAAGATCCAGTACCAAATTAGAGACAAGGAGCCAACTACTTTACTTCTAGCTTAGGGTTTGGCCGTCAAAATTGATAAAAATATGCAATCTTCAGGAGAGTCAAACATCCAAGGTTACTCTAGGTCATCTGTTCCTCTAAAAACTGTTGAACCTAAAGGGAAGGAGTCGTCAAACGAAGCTTATGAGAAGAAGCTCACAAACCTGACTGAGAAAATGCAAGAAATGGAAAGGAAATACTTAGCACAGATTAAGGAAGTTCAGAATAGGGTCATAATAGTTGAAAGAACGCAACTTGCGCCACCTCCTAGAACTTTCCCTGCAAGACAAACATGGCAAAGGAAGAATCCCAACCATGAGCAGAGGCCTCCTCATCAGCTAGAGGCTACTAATGTGGTTGAGCCTTACAAACCATTTTGTAGGGCATGCAAAGATTTCCATGAGGAATCTGGCTGCCATTATGCATGTTATGTCCAGGAGCATGGTTATCTCGAGGGGTGCGGTCCTAGTACGTCTGCAAACGAGCCTGAATTCATTCACAATGTAGGAGACATATATGTTGACCACAAGGATAGTTGGAATCAAGCTAACCAGTTTCATCAACAAGTTGATTACTTAACTGAGTATTACGGGGAAATGCCTTCAAATAGTAACAATGTTCAAAATTTCAAAGGCATAACATATCAAAGAAGACCTAGGGAAGGACCATCTACCCAGACTGCTCCAAAGGTAACAATTTCTGACATTCCTCCTGAAATAAATGATAAGTCAGATTCTGTTGCTCTAACTTTTGATTTAGGTAGTTGGTTAGCAAACTCTAAAGTCCCGGTTCCCTTGCTTGAATTATGTAAAATTCCTGGTCAAAAGGAGAAATTGTTGAAAATGCTTGAGCCTCAAATTAATAATGATCCCCTTCCTACCTCAAAGATAATTGCACGTGAAAAACCTATAGCTCCCAAGAAAGTAACTTTTGCCAAAACTATAGAACAACTTCCTTTTGGTCAGGAAAATGTTTGCGGAGACCCCCCTGTAATCTTGCATACTAGGGACCCAAGAAAAGAAAATCACCCGCCCTTCTACATGTCATTGATGATAGGTGATTTTCTCCTGCACAACTGTATGCTAGATTCAGGTTCAGGATCAAACATTATGACTAAGAAAGTCATGCAGCAACTTGACCTTAGAACCACTCACCCTTACCAAAATGTATGTGCCATGGATTCTAGACCCGTCAAAGTTGAAGGTATGATCGAAAGGCAGAATGTGAGATTAGCCAAGTATCCGGACATCCATGTTACCATGGATATTCTCATCATAGATGTACCGGATAAATGGGGCATGTTCTTATCCAGAAAATTCAGTGCAACTTTAGGGGGATCCATCCAAATGGACTGGACTTACGCCACTATACCTGCATCAGAAGATTCATTAATTAAGTTACATACTGAGAAAGAACGAAGACATCATGTAGAAAGCCCAGGGAAACCATCAAATGAGTATGTCAACTACTCAAGTGAACTAGGGATGTACCAAATTAACTCCACTTTCTTAGAGCCTATCCATGAAGAAATTAAAAACGAAAAACTTAATGAATTGTGGAGGATGAACTTTGATGGAGCCTATTCTAGAGCAGGAAAGGGGGCTGGGATAGTCCTTGTTTCACCCGAAAGTAAAGTTTTCAACTTTGCTTTCAGATTAGAATTTGAGGCAACTAATAATGTAGCAAAGTACAAGGCACTTCTACTAGGCATCGAGATTGCCAAGGACATGGGGATCAAATTGCTTAGTATTAAGGGTGATTCTGACTTAATTGTACAACAAGTTAAGGGTCAGTTTGCTTGTAAGTGTCAAAGACTAAAAAAGTATAGGAATGCAGTATGGGATACAACGGAATTCTTTGATGCCCTTAATATAGAAGCAATCCCTAGAGATAAGAATAGTGCCGTCGACCAACTAGCGTTTGCAGCTTCAGCACTTCTGTAATATCCAGAATCCCGATATTTTCTATTTCTAAACAATTATGCGGATACAACTGGGCTTACAGACTGCCAGGCAAAAATCCCTATTTTATAGGAAAAATTAGGGTTAGGGTTTGTGAGATAGAATGCACACTTACCACTAATAACTGGCTGAACTGCTGCAGATAAAGTCTGCAAGTACTGAGATCTGGATCGGAGAGGAACTGATCTCTCCTGCCTCCGGTGAATGCTCCAGCAATAAGACGCCCAACCAGAAAAAAAGGTGACGCCCTCAAGGAAGGAGGTGTCCGATGGATCCGCCGATTTGCAGGGCTGATAGCCTCGCTGTGCCGGAGAGATTGACTAGATTATGCTGAAGATCTGACACCCCTAAGCAGGATAGCGTCTAGGTTCAATGAGGCAGCTGCTCACGCCCCTGTAAACTCGGAAATGCTGATAACGGCTTCGAATGAGCTCAGATGGAGCTGATAATCAAGGAGTGCCGGAGTACGTAGCTGATGGTAAGAATGATGCCTGAGTTTCGGAAGGAAACTGAGATCTGAAGGCCCAATAGCTGATTAGGGCTTTCTGGTGGAAAAACCCCTCTTACGGCTGCATCGTGCCACTGCAACAATCTATACCCTGTGCTATATAACTGATGAATGTACTGAAGAACAAGTGGTGAACCAGTATGGCTTACCCGGAATAAGACTAGGACAGATGTTTCACTGCCGAAATCCTGCTAGCTAAAGACTCCGTCTCCAACCCCAACTGCTATGCTGCTATCCAAGTGCTCCCAAAATAATAATAATCATAAGTGAGGTCTCCTCTTGCTTTACCATCTATTTATAAAGTTCAACTGCGCAAAACCTAATCTTTGACCTAATTAGGTCACTTTATCTTCTAATTTGCCGTTGACTTGCATGCATGCGGAGGGAGATCTAAAAGAGCATGGTCATGCATGAAGGTGGCCTTTGGCCCAGGTGGTCCTTCTTGACCCAGTGAGGATGCCCTAGATCTTCTATGGATGGCATCAGTCCTGATCTGATTCGCTAGCTATCAGTAACCGCTCGAACCCACAGGAATCACATAGGTTAGCGGTATGGGCCTCAAGGCCTAAAAGGAAGAGGACATTACAACTTCAGCCGTCAGATGAGATGATAGAGGGGGATTGTCTTTTAGAAATTAACTTCAGACCTTTTGTTCCTGATAATGTAGAACATTGGCAGGCTTTCAAAGATGATGAACAAATCTTGAGATTTATTCACAATATTAATGAGTTCTCTGACTTTAGAATGAACGAGCAGGAGGAAAATAAACAGTATCCTGGAGAAGGTGATCAGTTTAAAAACCCTGTCCCACGTGGTCTAATCACTTTAGAGAACATTTTTAATAGGCAGGGCAGAAAAAAGAGCAATGTTGAGGAAATGAAACCGCGGGATTACATTGGCACAGAAACAGAACCTAAAATCATAAAAATTGGAAAAGGTACTTCCGAAAAAGAAAGGAACAGCCTCATTAACTTGGTCAAGGAGTATAGGGATGTATTTGCCTTTACTTATGACGAGCTCAAAGCCTATAGGGAAGATGTATTTCAACATACTATTCCCTTAAAACCATAATGTCAAAAAGGCAAGCCTTTCAAACAAAAACTTAGGCAAATAAATCGTAAGTTAGCACCAATCATTAAAAAGGAGTTAGAAAAAATGTTAGCAGCAAGAATAATAGCTCCGACAAGACATTCAACGTGGTGTTCTAACTTGGTTGTGGTTATAAAGAAGAACGGGAGAATAAGGATATGTACAGATTTCAGAAATCTAAACATAGCGTGTCAGAAGGACAATTACCCCATCCCCAACATGGAGACCCTCCTCCAACGGGTCACTGGATCAAGCATGATGTCTATGTTGGATGGTTTTTCTGGCTATAATCAGGTAGTCATTCACGAGAAGGATAGGCATAAAACCACTTTCACAACTCCTTGGGGCACTTTTGAATATCTGAAAATGCCCTTCGGTCTTTTAAATGCCGAAGCTACTTTTCAAAGGGCCATGGATTATGCTTTCAAGGAGTTGATTGGCAGAATCATTGAGATCTCTCAAGATGATCTCACTATTTTTTCGAAAGAAAGATCCAGCCATGTTGGTCATCTCAGGCAGATTTTCGAGCGATGTAGGAAGTATGGCATTTCTTTGAATCCGGTTAAGTCAGTTTTGGGCATAGAAGAGGGAAAACTCTTAGGACACATCATCAATAAGGACAGTGTCAAAATTGATCCTGAAAGAGTAGAGGCCATAAGAAAGATTCCCCTTCCTAAGGAATGTAAAAGCCCTCCAATCCTTCAATGGTCATATAAATTTTATCAAAAGATTTATCCCCAACTTGGCCGGATTAATGAAACCCATGCAGGCCTTACTTAAAAAAAATGCCAAGTTTGTGTGGACCATTGAAGGAAGGAAAGCCTTTGATGCTATAAAGAATGCCATTACCAGGTCTCCAGTCTTAGTCAGCCCAGATTACGCGAAGGATTTTTTCTTTTGCTTCGGAAGACACTATTGCCGGTGTGTTGCTCCAAAAGAACTTCGAAGGGTTCGAGCAACCTATAGCATTCATGAGTACAGCCTTGCAAAACTCTGAACTAAAGTATACCATTATGGAGAAGCAGGCTTATGCCTTGGTTAAATCATTGAAACATTTCAGGACCTATATTGGGTACTCTAAGGTTATTGGATATGTTCCCCACACTGCAATAAAAGATATCCTATCTCAAAATGATTGTTTAGGAATAAGGGGTACATGGGTGTCCAAGATCCAGGAATATGACCTTGAGATAAAACCTAGTAAATTGATCAAGGGACAAGGCCTTGCTAGAATACTTACTCAGAAGAATAAAGAAGCCATTGAGATGATTGCAGAAAATGACATCCCTCAGCCTGCCATGACTCCTACCCTTCAAAACCTTGACAATCATTGGTATTCCGATATCATTTTCTTCCTTCTCCATCTCACTTGGTTGGATCACCTCAAGGGTCACAAGCGTAGGGATTTGAGACTTAAGACTGCTAGGTATTGCCTTACCCAAGAGGGTTTGGGTTGGAGGAACCCAGATGATATCATACTTAGGTGCTGTTATCACATACATAGTAGCCAGGCTACCATATTCTATTTTTTAGACACAGTACATTTTTCAGCCAGATCTCTTACATATGAGATGCTGAGATGAGCATTTCTGATGGATCATTTTTGTATTAGTGGACTATTGTACTCTCCAATGCCAGGACTGAGTCTCAGGACACTCAGATTTGAGGACCGATATAGCCATTTATGTTATTTCAGAGCAGTAGTGGATGCCCAGTGTTATATCAGTACTTTCTCATTGGATATATGGTGTTTAAGATGGATTATATTGCATGGATATGACTCAGTATTTTATATGGTGTTATGGTTATTATTGCTCTTATATTGATTCTTGTGACATATATTGACTTGTGGT
>LPNX010908126.1:105768-127908 GCA_001517045.1 Pseudotsuga menziesii
CGTTATAAATCAGCAAGTCAATAAAATACTTCGCTGCCCCGTAAACTGTGTAAAACGAACCAGCAAGACAAACTGCTGCCCTCTCTTTGCTGTGTAAATTCAGCAATAGAAAAGTTTTACTACGCTGCCCTCTCTCTCTCAAAACTGTGAGAATGATTATATTATTTAATAGACAGCAGGTGAGATTAATTTATAGGCATAAATTCCAAGAGGACTCGTTATGCAACTTTGACTTAACTTGAGACTTAAAAATAAAACTTTAATTATTCTTTTAGATTGACGCAGATAACTTGGGTGCATGGAAAGACACATGAGATCAAACTAAATCTAAAATTAGATACTCGAGTTCACAACTGGCAGAAACTTTGAGTTCGTAACTGAAAGACAAGTACACGGAAAGCTAACTGAAAGTTACTTCAGTTCTCAACTGAAAGAGTCTTTGAGTTCTAGAAATAGTTTAGGCAGTTAACTGAAAGTTACTTCAGTTCTCAACTGAAAGAGTCTTTGAGTTCTAAAAATAGATTAGGCAGTTAACTGAAAGTTACTTCAGTTCTCAACTGAAAGAGTCTTTGAGTTCTAAAAATAGATTAGGCAGTTAACTGAAAGTTACTTCAGTTCTCAACTGAAAGAGTCTTTGAGTTCTAAAAATAGATTAGGCAGATAACTGAAAAGATACTTTAGTTAACTAAAATAATGAATTGTAAATTAATTTAGATCTCGTATTTTCTTTAGTTAACTAACTCAAAACTCCACGAGACTAAAGCATGGGAAGACAACTCGACTTGTCATGACTTAACTGAAAGATGCTCTCAACATCGACTTAAGACTTAGACTCAAAGAGACATATTCATGGTGGATGAATTTATTCGTGCCAACGCACTAGATCAATACATTTATTTGCATAAGGAAGATTGTTTGTTTCTAGCTCATAGGAATTTTACATTCAACCTAACTTTTGCTAGATGCCTTGGCTTTTGCGAAATGCTCACAAGGCTTCCTGTCTTGACTTTTGGCGTAGCTCACAAGGCTTGTTCGTTCGCCTTGACTTTTGCTATGACCTCACAAGACTTACGAAGGCATTATCACTTTCGTTCTGACTTTTGTCTTGGCTCACAAGGCTTGTATGTTCACCTTGACTTTTGCCATGACTCACAGAACTGGTTAATCTCCAAGTCTCCCTGGCTAGCTTCAGGGTGGTCACTTATGACCTCAGACCTTGGAGAATGCCTACTGATGCTGATTTCAACACATCATTTCATTGTCTTCATCAATCCATTACCTTCCAGTTTAATTTTCAACCCGACTGACTTCTTGACTTGTGGCATGGAGGACCTTTTTCCCCGCTAGAACCTTTGTTGGACAAGCCTCCCTGTTTACATTGTGTCTCGGCTCTGAATTGGTGACAAAACTTGCCTATGGTAAGTTGGATAGTATGCCTAAATCATTCTGGTCGGTTGTCCCGATGTTTGGCACTGTGCAGAATTCCCCCTAGTCACTTGAGATGTTGATAGCTAAAACTGAAAGCTCATGTACTACTTTTATTGAAATATTAAATATGCGCCAATGGAAAATGAAAATTGTAAAACCGTGTTTCTTAACATATGTAAAAAGGGCAAGAGCAATGAAATGCTAAAATACTCCTTGAAGAGTATAAGAAAAGGTCCAAAAAGCAATGGTTAAAAAATGTTATATCAAAGAATTGCTGACCTTGTTAAAAATAAATATGGCCCGGATGAAAGCTGCGATTAGCTGTGCTTTTGAGCACTGGTGAAGTCCCAAAGGGTTCATATAGGCCAAAAAGGCCACAGAATAAAATGTGATCCTAAGGAAATTGGATCAAGATTGATGTAGACATGATGCCTAAGTTGAATAAGTACTCTCTAAACAACTCATCCATTTGTGAGGCACTGCCATTCCTTGTGTTGTTGTTTGTCCAGTATTGGTTATAGTGAGTTCTCCCTTTCCTTGTCCAAAGTGTCATGATGTTGAGTAGGAAGTCAGCCTTTGCCTTAGCCTTGTCATTTCCACCTTTCACCCTTCACTAGCAAAATGACTACAGCTATGAAGTGAGTATAGTCTTGAAAGTCTGAGTCTAAGTAATAATAAATAAAGCTTGATATTTATAGGTATTTGTTGATGTATCGCCAGTGAAATGAATGCTACTTGTTGATTCTGTTACGTGAATGAGTTGTAGAGCATGGTTTAAACTCTTAACACTTGCAGCAGATTGATCTATTCTGAGTTATTATTGGTGTCTGATTATTCACAAATCGTTATATTGTTTATTGGTTATGATTGATGATCAGACAAAGACCTATGAGGGGTATGAGTATACACCTTTGATGGATTGGGACTCTCTAAGTCCAATGAGACAGTTTATTTCCAGTTCCGGGCACTTACGGATGTGATCGAGCTTATTCTGCTTTTCTAATGCAGTTTTTCTTCACAGATTGATTTGTTTGAGCAGGGAGATGTTTCGATTAGATCTCCTAGGGCGTTGTATGGGCATAGGGGGGTGCAGCCACTTGTTTGTACCATTGTACCCCCATCCCAGAGAGCTTGGAGGGCTCAATTTGACAACGTAGGCACCCTAGGAGGTTGTTTTAGTAGTATCATGTTTCTCGAGGCAAATTAAAAAATGATCAAATGGCTATTGAAGAAATCAATTTGGGCTACTGAGGCAAAGAAATGGCATGGGGTGAGTCACAATGATGAGAGTGATGTCTTCCACACCTTCTCCAGCAGTTTCAGCATTTTATGGGGCCCGCACCTATTTTTGGGCAAATTTTATATATTTTCTAGAGCTTTTTGGGAGACCCACGATTTCCTTAAGGAGGCACAAAAGTCAAAATTTTAAATTGTTTCTAAGACCAACAATTTCCATTTCAAGTCTCTTGTTTCCTTTTTCTTTTTCCTCCAACTGAAGCTTCATAACATCTTCCATTCTTTTAGCTTCCTCCAATTGGATCTTTAGATCAGTATTAGCCCATCTCACTTCTTCAAATTCTTTAGGATCTACACCAATCTCTTCTTGCTCTTTTGCTAATCCAATCTTCAATTCCTTGATTTCATCATTTTGATCTTGCAAGTCTTTGTTCTTGAGTTTTAACTTCATTACCAAAGCTTTTGTCTCCTCTTTGTATTTTTCAAATGACCTCAACATTATATTCTTGAGTCTTGGATTGAATCTAAGATCATTATCTAGCAAAGTGCTTGTAAATGCATTATTTGCTTTCAACAAAACTTCTTCTTCATCTTCTGTAAGAACAACTTCATCATCATTACATTCAGAATTATCATCCATTCAAGAGTACTTACCTTCACTTGTATATGAAGCTTGTACTTGCTTTTCTTCTTGCTTTTCATCTTTGACTTCTACTTCCTTTTCTTTGTCTTGATTTTTCTTTTGATATTCTTCTTCCAGCTTGAACCAGAGATCCTTGGCAGAGGTGTAATCTTTTACACTTTCTTGAATAGAGCTTGATAATCCATCCATCAAAAATTTCAAGGCAATCTTGTTGTATTTCTCAACAACTATCTTTGTCTTCTTGCTTGGCTAGACAGGTGGCTTCACCATTATTTCCCAAACACCGAATTGCTTCAAGTAACCTTTCATTTTACTTCTCCAACCAAAATAATCTGATTTCTCCAAGACTGGAACTTCATGGTCAATGAGCTTTGTTGATCCTTCCATATTGTGTCCCCAAATCCCTTCACGCTTGTTAGCCTTATGTTGAAAGCCCCGCTCTGATACTAATTGTTAGACACAATGGCTCACCGAGAGGAAGGGGTGAATCGGTGAGCTTAGACTTACTTCAATTTTAACTTCTTCAGACTCTAAAACTTAAGTCATCATTTCACATTCAATTCAACATCATATACATCAACAGACTATGCTTCAATAATCAATTCATTCATCAAATAAAACACATAATCATCAACACACTGCACAAGAGACACAAGATATAATATTTGTAATCTTTTGTATTTCAAATGGTTGTGACCGTGAGGCAATTCAGCACCTACTGAAACGAAGAGCGCCAACTCCATATCTAGGACCCTGCCTAGTTTTTCTTAGATCCTACTAAGAAAGGGATAGAATACCCTGCTTATATTATAAGTACATATTTGTCACATTACAACATCACAATCATCACAATCACATCATCCATCAACATACTACCCTCTGTCCTGTCATCAGTTGTTCATCATCATTCTGTCATAAACTTGTCTTTATTCAAGAACATCCCTGTCTACTGCTTATCATTATCTCCATTTTTCTTTCTCTGCTCACAACCTGTAACTATCTTGCTAATCCTGTCATCACATGTTGCTTTTCACTGCTAGTCTTCTGGAATTGCTGATCACAATTGGCATATGCTTTTGGCTTCCGAGTGCTGTGCTGGTCTTCCTTTTAATATTGCACAGAGCATTAAACCTAGACTATCTGCTAGTTCAAAAACTTTAATGCTTGACTGGTGTAGATGTATGTAGGTGTATGGTTAACACTTTCCATATATAAACTTGGTTTCTTTGGATGAGATATTTCATTAGTTAAATATCATGCACAATGGATTGTTCAATAAACATTACTAAAGCCTTTCATGCTAACATGAAATATCAAGATCATATGCACAAGTTCAGATCTGGTGTATGTAAAAAAACAGATATTAAATCCATGCCTGGGAGTGATGAATCATGAAGCCATAGTTGTGGAAACCACCTTGTCAAACTATGGATGACCTTAACCCAAAACTTTGGGATTGTTGCTCCCTGTGTATAAACTCGGGACTGGTTCAAGTTTACTGCTGCTGCCACCAAGTCATCAAGTTCAAAATTTGCCAATTCACTC
Organism: Pseudotsuga menziesii; assembly: GCA_001517045.1. Lineage (NCBI taxonomy): Eukaryota > Viridiplantae > Streptophyta > Pinopsida > Pinales > Pinaceae > Pseudotsuga > Pseudotsuga menziesii. The sequence continues at coordinate 110,621 of LPNX010908126.1, forward strand.
TTCAACATACTCCAAAAGATAAGATAAAATGCATTGTCCAAAAGGTTGCTACCCCCTTAGTCAGGAGTGTTGGTTGTACTGCTCCTTTCCATGAATTCTACCTCAGACAGTTATGAAAATATCAAAGCTACTCCATCAAATTCATGACAAACTGTTGTTGTCAATCAATTAGGGCATCATCAAAAAAACAAAAGAAAAAACAAACAGCTGCAAAAATTTGTTGGCTGCACCTACTGCTATAGCCACAATCTGAATTTCAATCAAGCTGCCTCAGTCCGAAAATCCTCAAAGCTCCCACGAATTTCTAATTTCAAAATGAATTTTGATAGGGTATTTATAGTGATTTTTCACTATAATTTGGAGTCAACCTGTCAAAACAGTTTTTATTATTATTTTTTAATTTGAACCAACCTATCATCATGATTTTCCATTTATTTGTCCTTTGTCTTTTCACCTTGCCATGTCATCTTGTCATCTATGTTTGTCAAGTCATGTGCCATGTCCTTGTTCTTCTTTTTTCCATGTCACCCAATCCATGTCATCATACTTGCTCGTCATGTTATCTTCAAATGACCACAATATGGGTCATTTGGCTCATTAGGTGTCCTAATGCCCACATCCAGAGTCCTTGTGCTTTGTCATCTCTTGTCATCAATCATTGCTTGCTCATCCATCTTTGTTTATGTAACTTTTGCCATTCACACCTTTGTTGTCATCATATTGACTTGCTTGTCCTTCATACTTGCTTGCCATGCTTTCCATCATCAATTTGACCTTTGTCATTAATGTTGTCTTTAATGACAATCATAGATGACCATATTCATCAGAAACAATAGAGGAATTGCGGGCAGCAGAGGAGTCACTCCAAGGGGATACACCAGAGGGAGTTATTGCTACATTATCCGGGGTACCTAGGTTTCATACTCTCAGGGTCAGAGGAGTGGTGTAGGGCCACAGAGTAGGAGTATTGATTGATGGGAAGGCAACCCACAATTTCATTGATGCAGCATGGGTAGCTAAGAGGGGTATTTCGACAGAGAAGTTTGAGAGATTTGCTGTAGCAGTAGCAGGAAACACCAGCATGGAGTGCAACTATTGGATTCCTAAACTGAATGTCACATTGGGCAACTTCCATATGACAGATTCATTTTATGTAGTGAATGTGGCCGATACAAATGTAGTATTAAGCATCCAGTGGCTTTATTCAATAGGAAAATATACTACAGATTACATGGCAAAGGAAATGGAATTCCAAGGACCAGATGGGAAACAGGTGGTTTTGAGAGGCATGAACACTTATCCCCTGAAACCAGTCTCTTCACAAAGAATGGAGGTTGTGCTCAGGCAGGGTGACATAGAATGGTCAACAGAGTGCTTGGTCACCTTTAGGAAACCTCCAGAGAACAACACCCAACACCCAATGGATATTCAGGCATTATTGCAAAAGCACGAGAAGGTATTCTGGGATCTTCCAGCAGGTAGACCACCAGACAGGGGATTTGAGCATATCATTGAGTTGGAGGAGGGAACTCAAGCAGTCATCACCACTCCATACAGGGATCCTAAAAGATACAAGGATGAGATCAAGAAGACGGTCAAGGAATTACTAGAACTAGGATATATTCGGCCAAGTTCTAGTCCCTTTGCATCATCAGTGGTCTTAGTCAAAAAGAAGGATGGCACATTGTGAATGTGTATTGATTACAGAGCCCTCAACAAGAAGACCATCAAAAACAGGTATCCCATTCCCAGGATTGATGAACTAATTGACGAGCTGCGGAGTGCCAAATACTTTTCAAAAATTGATCTTCGCTTGGGGTACCATCAGATCCGAGTAATGGATCAAGACATTTCCAAAACAACTTTTCGTTGCCACTATGGTCACTATGAGTTCTTGGTCATGCCTTTTGGACTCACCAATGCTCCAGCCACCTTCCAGTCATGCATGACCCACACTTTTAGGCCTTAGTTACGTAAGTATTTGCTAGTATTCTTTGATGATATTATAATTTACAGCAAAACTTGGCAGGAACATTTGAAACTCTTAGATGAGGTATTGAGAATTCTAAAAGAGCACTCGCTTTACGCAAAGATGTCCAAGTGTGAATTTGGCATGAAAGAGATGTTGTATCTAGAGCACATAATCAGTGCAGAAGGGGTACAGGTTCATATGGAGAAAATTAGAGCTATCAGGGATTGGCCCACACCAAAGACTGACACTGAACTAAAGGGATTCTTAGGCCTTTGCACATATTATCGGAGGTATGTTAAGGGATTCTCTCAATTCGCCGCACCAGTCACCGATCTCACAAAGAAGAGGGCATTCACATGGACAGATTTGGCACAGAAAACCTTTGAGGAAATGAAAACCGTCATGAGTTCTTGCCCGTTTTTGGCACTGCCAGACTTCTCACAACCATTCATAGTGGAATGTGATGCTTCAGGGGAAGGACTAGGGGCAGTACTGATGCAAAACCATCACCCAATTGCATTTGAGAGTAGGAAACTGAAAGACTATGAGCGCCACTACCCCATATATGACAAAGAGATGTTAGCCATCTTACATGCCCTCAATAAATTCAGACAGTACTTGGTGGGAAGCAAATTCAAAATCAATACAGATCATAACAGCCTCAAGTACTTCTTGGAGCAAAAGGAGTTAAATGAGCGCCAACAGAAATGGGTCAACAATGTGCAGGCCTATGATTTTGAGATAGAGTATGTGAAGGGTATGAACAATGTAGTAGTTGATGCATTATCCAGACGACCCGCTTCGTTATCCCTCATGAGTATATCCACAAATTGGAGGGTCTCTTCTCCTAGTAGAGTACTCCAAAGACAAATTTGCTTGTGAGTTACTGGATGGACAGATCTAGGATGACAAGTAAAGAATCATTGATGACATCATCTATTACAAGGGCAGGATATACCTCATCCCAGAATCAGCCTTAAAAAGGAAGATGCTGCAGGCATCACATGACTCGCCGTTATCAAGGCATCAGGTTTTCTTGAAGACCTACACACAGATCCGAGAGAGGTTCTCATGGAAAGGCCTCAAAGGGGAAGTAATGCAGCACGTTCGGGAATGTTGCATCTGCCAGCAGAACAAGATCGAACACACTCACCCGGCAAGGTTACTTCAACCACTACTGATTCTGGAGCAGAAATGGGAAAGCATCTCAATGGACTTCATTACAGGGTTACCCAAGGTACAGGGACGAGACTGCTTATATGTAGTGGTAGATCGGTTGACCAAATTTGCTCACTTCTTTGTTGTCTCTTCCGATTATTCAACAGCACAGGTAGCCGAGTTATTTTTCAGAGAGGTTTTCAGACTACATGGGCTACCCAAAACCATTGTCAGTGATCGGGACAATAAATTCACTAGTGCCTTCTGGCAGGAGCTATTTAGGTTGGTAGAAACAGAACTCGCTACAAGTACGAGTTATCATCCGCAAAGCGACGGGCAGACAGAGATTGTCAACAAGTGGGTTGAAGGGTATCTATGCAATTATGTAGCAGGCCAACAGAGGACATGGATTAAATGGCTACACTTAGGGGAACACTGCTACAATACTACCTACCATATGTCTATCCAGATGTCGCCTTTTAAAGCATTATATGGCTATGAGGCACTAAACTTCGCAGATTTAGCTTTTGGAGACAGCAGAGCACCCAAGGCAAAAGATTGGGTATAGGACAGTCAGGACATCCTCAAGGTCCTAAGGGAGAACTTACAGACAGCACAGAATCAGCAGAAGCTATACGCAGATAGACACAGGATTGAGAGGAGCTTTGAGGTAGGAGATATGGTTTATTTACGGCTACAACCTTACAGGCAATCTTCCATCAAGAAAAAAGGAGTGGAAAAACTAAAACCTTGCTTCTATGGGCCTTACAAGGTAATTCGAAAGGTTGGAGAGGTGGCTTATGAGCTAGAACTCCTAGAGGAGAGCAAGATTCACAATGTGTTCCATGTGTCCAATCTCAAGAAAACATTAGGAGAACACATTGCTCCATCCACCGAGTTTCCTCCCTTAGATGATGAAGGGTTGCTAGTACTGATTCCAGAATCCTACAGGTGAGAGAAAGGAAGCTCCGAAACAGGGTGATTCGAAAGTATTTGATAAAATGGAAAGAATTACCTATGGAGGATGCCACATGGGAGGGAGAGCAGGTATTGTAGCATCCTAGTTTGCAATTGCTTGAGGGCAAGCAATTTCAAGCAGGGAGGGTTGTAATGTCCCCCTCTAATTAAGCACCCAAAACACCTGCTAACCTAATTAATTCCCATAGGTTCGAGCGAGTACTACATGAGAGGGAATTGACTGAGGGTGTTTGATACTTAGAGCAGATCAGGACATTAATTCAATGTTAAAGTCATCAGTCAGATAAAAGAAGCCTTATTTCTTTATGCTTAAAAGTCAACATCAAATTAAAATTGCATGCATGCAAAAGTGAAGCAGAAACCTTAAAAGTGACATGCAAACCCTAAAAGTGCATGAGACTCTATTTAAGAGGGTTATTGGACTAAAGAGACTATGTATTATTATTGTTGATTGATTTGGAGCTTTTGAGCAGCAGCACAGCATGCAGCCGCGGCAGTTGGGGTTGAAGACAGTGTCTTCAACTAATGAGGGTGGCAGTGAAATATCTACCCTAGTCTCCTTTTGGGATAGATCACCCCAGTTTATCCACGGCATTCATCGCATACATCAGTATCCAGGGATCCAACACACTCAGAAGGATTATTTGCAGGTCCACGTTTTGCAACTAGAATTAGCTGGGAAACCTCTGAAGGATTCGTTGGGACCATAAAACCCAGTCTTTCCTCCGCATGTCAGCTTCCTCTTTCTCGACAGGCTTATCCTACAGCAAAGAAAGACTATCAGCCATCAGTTTGCTCACCTGGAGCAATTATCAACAAAACAGAGAGGTTGGGGGGCGTGAGCAGCAGAACAGCAAACCAATTCGCTAGGGCACTTAGAGGTAGCCAAACCTCAACATGTGACAGTCCATCTCTCCGGCATCAGAAGACCGACAAGTCCACAAAGTTTCAACAGCAACTGACCATTCCTCCTCCAAAAAAGTCACCTTCAGTCTTAGGAGTGCACACGTGTGCAGCTGGGCGTCAACAACAAGATGGTAGCACTAATACTTCACCTATTCGGCACTTTATGCATGTAGCCTATCTCAAGAGTATTATCAGTCAAGTTATCAGTGGTAAGTGTTAAATTCCTTTCTGCAAACCCTAGCCCTAATTCTGCTATATTTTAGGTTATTTTTGCATAGCAAGTTTGCATGCACAATTACTCTGTATTCTTGCACAAGATTGAGTGTACGAGTTAGCATTATACACATTATCGGTAGAATATCAGTATTTGGGATATTACAGCCCACCCATTCTGGATCATCACGCAAGTTTGCATTTTCTGAATAAAATATTCTTGTTTTGGCTGGTAACCAAAGACAAGAAAAAACCTTTTACATTAATAAAATGCATAGGTGGCTACATTGTATTTTTTATTACACCTAACATTTTTATATCATGCTTACAGTAGGAAAATAGGCTCCTTAAAGTGAGCATTTACTTTTAGCATTTTCTTTCTGTACTTAGGAATAAAGTGAGCATTTACTTTTAGCATTTTCTTTCTGTAAGACGAAGTCAAGAGCGCTCTCTATCGGAGAGTTTTTTTTGTGCTCTTAATAAAAACTTCAACCTCACATCCCCTTTTTTTTTAAATTTATTTCGTTGCTTTCCACCACCAAGTATGCTCTGCCTTCCCTAAGGGGTTGGATTACGTAGAACGGTGACTGGATTTGTTAATCTTACAAGTGAAAACCATAATAAAATATTCACCCCCATAAACCAACGAACCGACGTTGTTTCAAGAAATACTCAGGTAGTGTGGAAATTCCTACTGGTGGCACCGAAAATCACCGTTGTAATAGAGTTCTAGCTTACTGGTTAAGTTCCTTGGACACCTAGCCTAGAATACTAGACGGTCCATCAGGTCACCAAGGGAAGCCACTGAAGGTATACTTTTTTCGGTTGGACTCATACCTTGCTTTCTTAGCCTTAATAATCAAGATCACTAAAACTCATAAAATCAACCAAGATAATTTGCACAACTTTTTCACCTACATTATTCTGAGACTTGTATCTTCGGCATCCCCAAGCACTTCATATATTTGAATCCATTTGGCACTGGTCGTTTTGAACTTTTATGCATCACCATTAATCTGGGCCATTTGTCCATCGGAATTTGTCTAAGTTATTTATCTGTGGATGCTATCTTATTTCACAAGTCTTCATTGTATTGTTTATCTCTAAATCTTGTGTCTCGTGATCGCAACGTGGATTGTTTTTTATCTTGTGTTTATCTCACTTTTATAAGTTGTTATCTCATTATAAAACTTCGAAAAAAACACCCATCCACATCTGCAACACCCAAAAAACACTTAAAACACAAGAGCCATAGAAAACTCTTTGTTAGGGACAACCCCCCTTGGCTTCATTAGGAGTTAGCCTAAATGGAGGAGCTGGGGTTTAGGTGACAGTACCTGGCTCATTGCTTGCCCCCAAGGCCACACTTCTCCCACTTGTAATGAGGAGACAGCTTTGGAAAGATTTCTGCTGCTGGTGTGCATCTCGGCGAACAACACCGCCATTATTGAACATGATGCATGTTCGTTTCCAGAGTTCAGTTTGTTCCAAAGTTAGCCTGCTTGGGCTAGCCTTTTATTTTCTTTTGTCAAAATGACCATACCCCATGGGGTTTGTAATAAAGGGTGCTAGTAGGAGGGTCTTGAGTGGTTCGGTTCCCTTAAGACTTAACAATCAAATAAGGTATTCCAAGGATTTTTTTCCCTTGTCGATTATTCTTTGCCTTTAGCCAAGTAATAATCGACGAGTTTTTCTCCTGCTACCTCCAAAGCTAGAATGCCCGAATTTGGCGGTTAAGCCTTGGGGGGTTATTAGAATCCAACTGTAAAATATGAACCTACTAGACACTATTGGTATGTCCTATGGTCATTTCCTAGGTCCCGAGGCATGTTAAAACATTGTCTGAAAAAAACTTTTAGCAGACGTCCTCGAATTTTTTGTCTTTTATTTGTTATATTTAAACTATTGAAAAATAACTAAGTTTTTCAATTAATTAAGCCATTTTTCCTATGGTTTCATTGAAAATTTTCAAAATGTAATAATTAAGTGATTTGGGGGTGGATTTTGGCAAATAAATACTTGTTTTCTAAGCCAAAACACTCATTTAACCCCTAGACCCACTTATCCTAAGTTTCTAATGATAATTTTGCACTTAATTGAATATTTCCTCAAAATCAATAAATGAGGAATATTTAAATAAAATAATCATGAAAATATTAAATGGAGATAAATCAAAAACTCTCCAAAATAAACCAAATTGAATAAAGTAAAGGGATAAATGACATGGCAAAGAGCATCGAAGTGTTGATGTATTTGTAACTTCGGAATGTATTCACTTGTATATTTTATGTATTGTACCCTGATGTTTATTCCGGGAAGTATTTGTAATGTAATTGAGTCGTGTCATACCCCGATGTTCCTGCTGTATCTGTAATGTAATTGAGTCATCTATCTGTAATGTAATTGAGTCGGATTTTACTGCTGCCATTGGTGCTCATTCTATCTCTGAGGAAGTTGTTGGGTTTTCTCCTTTATGGTTTCCCCGAGGAAAATTCTTTATCTCTTGTCTCTTGTGATTTTTGTTGTGCATGTTATTCTCTCAGATAAGATCCTAAGATCATATTGCTTAAATGATAAAAATCTAACATGGTATCAGAGCTAACTTGAGAAGAAGACACTTTGCAGCTACAGAAGCTAGGGCTTCTTACTTTTTGGGTTTCTCTCCACAATCCATCAGTAAAAGGATGCTAGACTGACTCTCCATTGAAAGGTGCATCTTTCTATCAAAGCAGAATTTGATTCCGAGCATTTTTCAGTTTTTGGTGCGGGAAATTAGGGTTTTTTACAAAAAATGAATTTTTGAGTAAGCCTAGCATAGGAGTACTCTCCTCATCAAAATCGAAGTTTAAAGACCTGGGTCGAGATTTTTGGTTGGGTGAAACTCTGGGAAAGTCAAACCCTAGTTTGACCTCGGGCCTGAAAAAACCCTAAAATACTGAAACTGATAGTTTTGGTAGATTCGCTATATCTCGAGATTGGAGAAGGTTCAGGTGCCGAAACTTTCATATGTCGAAGATAAATTCCTGATGTACACTGTGTCCAAGTTTTAGACTCAGATTTGCTATATTCTAGGAGATATGATTCCTCCAAGTCAGGGTTCCAGCCTCTCCCAGGATTCCTCCCCAAACAGGACACCTGGAGAGAATTGCTATATCTCGAGCTACAAAGGTCCAAATGAAATTTCTTAAGATGTTCCAGAAAGGGCACGGACTGTACTTTCTGTGGTACAAGTTTCAGACCCCGAAGATGAAACAGTAACACGTGGCAGTCCGTACAACTTCGATATGTTGAACAGTGCTGAAACAGGTCACCTTGGGAAAACACTCATAAGTCCCAACTGGTGAAACCAATTCTTATTAAACCTGTGGTGTTGGAACAAGGACAGACGAGGTTACCTCAGTACAAAATTTCAGACACAGAGGAGCAGTACTTTCAAAGACACCGTAGAAACAGTATCAGGCATTTCTATAGAAGAAATTGGTAAACTAGGGCTTCCTGTTCCAAGAGCTTCCCTCCACTGCTTTCAGAAAAGGAGTATATTGGACAGCTCGCCTTGAAGAGATATATATTTCTATCCAATCAGATCTGAAAGATTCCAAGTTTTGAAAGTTAGGGTTTCTCTGACAAACCCTAGATCAACCAACTCTGGAACCAGGATCGACACCTCAAATCGGTAAGATCTAATCTTTTTCTATTTACAGTTGAGGTTCTCATTTCAAGATGACTAATCAAACCAGCTTGATGACAAGCTTGGTGAGGCTGACAACTTCCAAGCATGGAAGTATAGGATCTCACTAATTCTTGAAGGAAATGAATTGGACACCTACATAAGTAGAGAGGTTCCAGTTCCAGAGGGAGATGAGGCTAAAAGCCTTACACAAGAAGAACTTGGTCCAGGTCAAGAAGATCATTGCTGATTAAATCAAGGATCACCTTATGCCACAAGTGTCTTCCCTAAAGACACATAAAGATATGTTTGATTCCTTGACCAAGCTATTTGAAGGGAAGAACATAAATCAGAAGATAACTTTGAGAAAACAGTTGAAGAATGTGAAGATCCAAAATGCAGAGACCATACAGTCATGCTTTACAAGGGTCTCTCAAATCAAAGAACAACTTGAAGCAATGGATGAAGAAGTAAAGAATGCAGAAGTTGTGATAACCACCTTGAATGGCCTCCCAGGATCATGGGATTCATTCATTCGAGGAATGTGTGCCAGAAGGAAGTGATTACTTTCAGCAGACTCTGGGAAGAGCACACACACGAAGAAGCTCGACTCATAATAAGAGAAAAGAAGATGGGAGCCACTGAAGATCAAGCTCTCGCCATCCAAAGAAGATCCCTCAAGCGATGAGAATATGAAGAGTTCAACTCTTGAAGAAACTCTTATCCATCTTAGCATTTGGATAAGAAACGATGCTATTATGAATGAAGAATATGATGAAGTTGAAGGCTCAAGAAGGAGTCTACCCACAAAACAAATAAAGATAAGTATTCAATTGTCATTTCATGATATTGTTTTTGTTATGCATTTGTTTATATTCAATTGATGTATTATGCATGATAGAATGTTTGCATTAATGACAGTATACTACTAATATGCATGTGATGGATAAGTAGCTCACGGTGCTATACAACTCTCCATTGCTACTTATCTAGAATGAAACCTCTTTGCTGACATATTGGATTAGTGCACAATCTCAATGTTGTCCTAATAGAGATGGAAGGCATCTAGAAAGTTTTCGAGAGATATGGATGAATATTGTATTGAATAAAATAGTTGCATGATCATATATTTATAAGAATTTGCCATTATGAATATGCCTTATGAAATGTTTCTAATCATACAACTGGTGCTATTTGACTTGTAGGAAAGATCGCGTACAATCACCTACAAGAAAAGAAGGATGAGACTTGTTCCGAAGAACAAGTGACGACAGTTCAAGATTCACTCTAATAATCCAAAATGAAGAATGATGTCTATGATGCAGTATCGAGACCTGAAGGGAAGTTCGTAGTTCCATCATGCAGTAGATGGAAACATCGTGGGATACAAAGCAAGATTCGTAGCACGAGGCTTCTCACGGAAAGAAGGCATAGACTACGAAGAGACATTTGCAGCCACTGGAAAATAAGACACATGACAGGAAGAATCATGTGTGCAAATGAAAGAAGGCCTTGTACGAGATCAGAAGACACCCATGGGATAACACATACATGAGGTACTTGAAGATCACCTAGAGTGATGAAGATCTTAACCTTTGCTACAAGGTTGAAGATGAAAGCCTATAGAGGATGACAAGCTCACAGATGAGTGCGAGAAGAACATTTTCAAGATAGAGGATATTGGTATCCAGTGAATCTAGATGGATACATAAAATATTAGTAGCAGAGGAAGCTACTTGTCACTCCGGTACAGAATGTTTCAGTGCATAGAGTACGAAAGACAAAGGGAGTATGATGCTCCGCTTCAGAGGGAGTGACTGCAGAAGATCCCAAGGTTCGACATGGTACGACAGGATGGATAACTTACTGATGACTCTAGGCTTTACTGAGAGTAAAGCGGATTCCAACCTTTTCTTCAAGGTTGAAGGTGGAAGACAAGTGATGCTCCTGTTTTATGTCGATGACTTGTTCCTGATAGAAAAAAGGAACTCATTAAAGTTGCAAGAAGGAGACTTGCTTCCAAGTTCGAGATGAAGGACTTGGATATGATGCATTACTTCTAGGCATGGGGGTGTGGCAAAATGCAAATGGAATCTCCCTGAGACAAGGGAAGTATGCAGTAGAGATCCTGAATACGTTCAGGATGACGGACTGCAAGGCCATGACCACACCTATGGCATTGAACCTGAAGCTATTGAGTGTTGCTTCATCAGAGTCGGTTGATGCCATGATGTATCGTCAGATGATTTGTTCCTTCATGTACCTGACGAATACGAGACCAGATATTTGCTTTGTTGTGAACACATTGAGACATGTTCACCTGATGATTGCAAAGCATGCATTGAGGTACCTGAAGGGTACAGTTGAGTATGGGCTCAAGTATGATACGAATTAGAAAATTAACCTGGAGGGTTATGTTGATTCAAATTTGGCAGGCAATGCCATTGATAGGAAGAGCACTTCTTGGTGTAGCAGGAAGCAGTCATGTGTGGCACTGAGTACAGCTGAGGCAAAATATGTTGCCACTTGCTATTTGGGAGGTAGTATGTTTCTTTTGAAAACTACTATTTGATTTGGTTGATCTGACTTGCATTTTTTGTATGATGCAGAGAGGAGCAGTGAAGCTCCAGTATGTGATCCAGATCGAGATCTCTCGAAAGAGGGAGTTCTAGCATAGTCGATGAAGACAGGTTGTCTGAGCATAAAATCCTAGCGAAGCTCGTAGGTGGCTCAGACGTAAACGGTCCTGTAGGTTGTCCTTAGATTTTATCGGTCCTGGCGAAGCTTGCAGGTTAAACTTGGACGTAATCAGCCCTGATATGATTCTATGCTAGAAATGGCCAGAGTGAAGTACTTCAGGGAGAAGCTTGGTGTTATCCAGATCGAGGTTCCCTCCAAAGGGAAGCGATGAGTCCAAGATCCCTTCTGACATGGATGTAGGATTGGTTCCTTCCATGGTCAGATATAAGTGCAGGAGCCATTCTGATGTGACTGTGGGATGTGTTCCCACATGATCAGATGTAAGTGCAGAGTCATTCTGATGTGACTATGGGATGTGTTCTCACATGATCAGATATAAGTGCAGGAGCCATTCTGATGTGATTGTGGGATGTGTTCCCACATGATTAGATGTAAGTGCAAATCCATTCTGATGTGACTGTGGGATGTGTTCCCACATGATCAGATGTAAGTGCAGAGCCTTTCTAGCATGGAAGTGGGATGTGTTCCCCACATGGCTAGATATAAGTGCTGAGCCTTTCCTACATGGTTCTTGGATGTGTTCCTTCCATGGTCCGATGTGAGTGCTGAACCTTTCCGACATGGTTCTTGGATGTGTTCCTCCCATGGTCCGATGTGAATGTTGAGCCTTTCCAACATGGTTCTTGGATGTGTTCCTCCCATGGTCGGATGTGAGTGATGGGCCTTTCCGACATGGTTCTTGGATGTGTTCCTCCCATGGTCGGATGTGAGTGCTAGGGCCTTTCCGACATGGTTCTTGGATGTGTTCCTCCCATGGTCGGATGTGAGTACTAAGCGTGCCTTTCTGACATGGTAGCTGGATGTGTTCCTCCCATGGTCAGATGTAAGTGTTGGGCGGGCCGTTCTAACTAAGGGTCAAATATAAGCGCTGAAGAAGACCTACATGGAGGCTAGGCCTACAACCAGCATGAAAAAGGGCTGGCTCTATAGAACTTCCTATGACGAGAAGAATTGAGAGATAGCACCAGTTGATCGTGATGGCAGAAGCAGTGATGATGATGATCCAGTGATGATCTAGCTTTGATGATGATCTAGTGATGATCCAGCCTTGATGATGATCCAGTGATGATCCAGTTTCGATGATGATCCAATGATGATCCAGCGTTGATGTTGATCTAAATTTGATCCAGAGAAGAAGACTTGTACTGATGAATTGTGTCAAGAGAATACCTTCCTAGTTAAGAGGGAGTGTTGATGTATTTGTAACTTCGGAATGTATTCACTTGTATATTTTATGTATTGTACCCCAATGTTTATTCCGGGAAGTATCTGTAATGTAATAGAGTCATGTCATACCCCGATGTTCCTATCGAGAGATTCAATAATGTAAACAAGTCATGTAAAGTCATAGAGGGTAACCCTCCTTATTGTTCAAGGGTTAAAGTCCCCACAGTTGTGGGGCACTAGGGTTATTAGACTCTCCTAGAGAAGTCATCCCTAGGTGAGTTAATGTAAGTCGGGGCAATAGTCCCCACAATTGAGTTAAGGTTAACCCTCCTTGTTGATCGGAGGGCAAAGTCCCCATAGTTGTGGGGCACTAGGGTTATTAGACTCTCCTAGAGATGTCGTCCCTAGTAAGTAATTGTTAAATGAGGCCGACATGTTGGAGTGGACATAAAGTGAACGAAAGAATATAAATAGAGAGAGACTCTCTATTTATAACACACACAATCACTCACTGGGGCGCATGAGTGAGAGAGGAGAAGCTCTCTCAAGTGAGAGAGAGAGAGAGAGAGAACAAGTTGTTGGAGATCATCTTTATGTTTTCGAATTTTACTGTTGCCATTGGTGCTCATTCTATCTCTGAGGAAGTTGCGGGGCTTTCTCCTTTATGGTTTCCCCGAGAAAAATTCTTTGTCTCTGGTCTCTTGTGATTTTTGCTGTGCATGGTATTCTCTCAAATAAGATCCTACGATCATATTGCTTAAATGATAAAAATCTAACACGGAGAAGATTCCAATCATCACCCAACTGATCTGAGTCAATATCAGAGCACAGCAGACAACTCGACCTTGGGATTTTCGTTTCCTAACCTAGCTTGGACGTTTTTCCTCTTTGGGCACGTTTTTATTGGTGGGATGATGAAACCAATGATTGAGGTGGGCGCCTTGCCTGGGTGGAGGCCACCTCACCCCCATCACACCTTATCGGAGAGCAGTTCTCTTCAGTTCAAAGGCAGTTAAGCTCCAACTACTAATGGTTGGGCCCTCTCTCCTCATGCTTGCGCTAGGGTTTAGGCTCTCAACTTCTTTTTGTATAAATAAGGGGTCTCTGCTCCATCTCTGGGGTGGATGATTTTGCAGAGGACCTCTACCCGTATGATTGTAATTTCCTATCTTTCTTATGAATAAAAATGAGTCTTTGGAGGACAGTCTTATGGTGCAAGAACTTCCATGGTGAATATTCGTCTTATAACCAAGATGATATCTATGTAGCTATTTTATTATTTATGCATGTTGTGTTATCTAGCTTAGAAGGTTACATTCTAATCCATAGAGTAGGCATTTGGAATTTCAACTTGCATGGTTATGTGTAGTTATATAAGATCTAAGAATTGCATGTTATATTCAGTTATACTTGTGCTTTTCTGTTCTTGTTTGATTTATGCATACTAGATCTAATCACTTGCTTGAAGGGTGTTGTAGTTTTGCATATCACCAAACGTGAAGTAGAGATCAGAGCTCAGTTGCATCTTATCTCTCTTCACTCTATTTTTCTAATGTTTCGTGTCCCACAGGTTCCCTCCATGCTCAAATTCATTCAAGCTTGGGCTTGAAAATTTCCTTCTCCATCATCAAAATTCAAAAAATATTGTTTTCCAATTACTTTTTGTTTCATAACAAGTAGATCCAAGTGTTAAATCTTATCCTTCCTATCTCTTGTTATATAGATCTAAGAGTTTTTCAAGTTTATCTTACTAGAAGCTTAGATCTAGCCGTGTTTAGTCTTAGTACGTGAAGAAGTTTATTATTCCTATCATTTACAAGTGCTATTTCTTAGATTTTCATGCATTTTGGCTAACATGCTAACTCTTTCTTGAGTTTTTTGTTGGTTGTTTTTGTACTCATCTTTCAAGAAAGAAGAGTTTTGGAGGTGCATGCTAACACTTGAACCATAAAAGATGGCTCCCTCCAACCCCCCTTCCAACTCTCCCATTTCTTCTTTACCCCTACTAAAATTGGAAACTTTGTTGATCCTAGCTTCAAAAGGACAAAAAAGTTTTCCTTAAAAGAAAAAAGAGATTGTAAATAAGTTAATAAAGAGAAGGTGGGATAAAGGCTCCCACACCCCACTTCCCCCATTTGGGGGAAGCCTCTATCGTCCTTTGTTTCTCATCTTTACTTTATACATGCATAGTAATTGCCTAGAGTAGAATAGGAAGTTTAGTCTTTTGCTTTCATAAGAACTTTGTTAGTATAGTTTTGTTTCAATCTTTTTTGCCTTTATTTGATTGCTAAAAGAAAAAGAAGGAATCCAAAGTCACTTGAATCTCACCGAAAAGTGGATCAAGAGCACTCTCTACCGGAGAGGCTTTATTTTTGTCTTAGCTTAGTTTTACTGCTTTTCATTATATTGTTAAGGAAAAAAGAACACAAAATCTCTTGAATCTCACCGAAAGGTGGATCAAGAGTGCTCTCTGTCGGAGAGTTCATTGCTTTGTTTATTTCTTTACGTTAGCAGCTTTTTCTTATTTTCATAAATCTCTTGAATCTCGCCATAAGGCCGATCAAGAGTGCTCTCTGTCGGAGGGTTGTTACAATGGTTCTTCTTCACCCTTAATAAAAGCGGAATAAACGAATTTTACTACACTATGTATGCTCTACCCGAATTTTAGATTTATTTGTGAAGAAGGATTTGTATAAAGAATTGTTTTCTGAGATTTCAAACTTTGTCATGGTTTGAAACTAAGGGTTGAGATTTTTACAAAATTTGGGTTTCTATGATTTGTAATGGAACATTGAGCACATAAGAGAAAAGGAGTTAGAGCTTATAGCTCATGGTCGCAGGTTTGACCATAGGACCAAAGGAAGAACCAAATGCAAAATAGGTTGTACTCTTTGGAATCTCCGTAAGAGAAGTTGAAGAAAAATGAAATACGGGGTTACCTGCATCAACCTTGAACAACAAAAACTTATAAGATTATTTGCCATGATCATTTCCAGCCTTGTGTATCATTTTCTAGGGTAGATTTGGGTCATCATTTCCATCTGTCTTCTATATTGTGGATTTTGAGCAGCAAGAGGAAGTTCCATATGCAGGTTTGGTGTGGTCTTGTTTGCCCTCTCCTAGGGCTAATACAGGACACTTTTCCCAGACATGTTCTCCTAAGATGAATGCTGACTTTGATCATATTTTGGGGCAGCAAGAGGCTGTTGTTTATTCAGGCTTTGGGAGTGATTTTCAACCCTCCTTTTTGGCTCAAGGTTTCATGTTCAAGTACAAGGGAAGAGGCTTTGGTATTGATGAATCATGAGATGTTGAGGTGGCTTCATTGGATATTTGATTTTACGTAGCATGCTCATGTTCATAAATTAGACAGTTTTCCATTTCAACATCATATTTTAGGATTGTTAGTTTCCTTTTTCATATATGCGACTGACATTTTTATGATGGTATCCATATGATTTCAAGTACTGCTAATATTTTGTTTGTCAAGATGGTTGTTTTGCGGACCACGGATTGAAGATTATGAATTTCTCGCATGCTTTCTGTTGCCGCCTAATTCACACTTTAAGACGCAGGAAAGTCACAACCTGCTATGTGTGTCCTTGGGGGCAAGCGAGAGCTGGGGACCACTGTCACCACAGTCTACAGCTCCTCCGTTTAGGCAAGATCCCCACAGAGCCAAGGGGGGTAGTCCCTATGGAAAGACTATGTTCCAGGTTTATTAATTAATTGGAGATTAATTAAAGGGATCTTTTTATTAAGATTACAAAATTATAAGACCAGTGCCTATATTATATGGAGTCAAAAGATACAAAATTACAACAATAACAAATCAAAGTATTTTAGCAATGATTAAACTACGACTTAAATGTTTAACAATGAGATAACAAATGATATAATCATAATCGTCAATGAACCAAATATTAAGCCAATGCACAGGTGGTTTACCAATGTATACAATGTAAATAAGATTTCCAATATGGCAGAGAAGCACTTTGAGTTAAAACGATTGAACCAACCGTAAATTAAACAAATGGAAAAACTTTAAGCCAATAAGCATTCACCACATAAGATTGTACAGCTAAAAGTAGATAGATGTAACTGCAAAGTACAATGCTGGAAGTAAAAATTGTAGTGTTGTATTGTAGTAAAAGAGTGCTTGAAATAAATGTATTGTAGTACTTGTAGCAAAATGAAGTGAAAATGATTGTAGTAAAAGTAGTAATCTGTGTTTGTAGGGCATTTTGCAATGCTTCTTGGTTAATTTTTAATAAATTTTAATTAGAGTTGTTCTTCTTGAAGTTAGTTTTAGATCCGGTGGTGTGACTACCCCGATCTAGTTCTTCTCAAACTGAAGATGGAATGNGCAAGTTAAATTAATATATATAAGGTTAGGGCTTTAAAACAAGGTTTACATTCACTAAACAGTGAATATAACCCTGTTTAAAACAGGCTGAAAGTAGATGG
>LPNX010908126.1:130158-173852 GCA_001517045.1 Pseudotsuga menziesii
TACAAATATGTACATCCTCGTGTACATGGAGTTGCCACCTAGTCGAAATAGGTGGGCAACACTTTCCTAGGAAAAAAACACACATCCCCATATGGAGCCAATTGTTACCACTCAATTTGCACAAGGATGATTGCAAGGACAAAAGATGACAAAGTACCAAAGGACTTTCAATTCCAAGGCTTATCTCGAGCATTCTTCTTCTTCATCATCTTGTGTCTCTTTTTCCCGTGGTCAAAAGATAATAATTGTAAAATGACATGACATCTAGATTATGTATAAAAGGGCTAGCCCAACTATGACATGTATACTGAACATTGCTCTAAAGTGTTTTTTTACTTAGATAAATTTAGATCCTTGTAATGTAAATTGTCGAAGTTTTTTCATCCAGTCATGTCTCCAAAGCCATGAGCATTCTTAGCACATCTGCCATAGGTTGGTGTTCTTAGCCCTTAGTCTTCTTGTAATGTATTACTGGTGTCACCATGTTTTTTATGTTTCAAGTGTCAATTTACTAATTTAGGTCCCTTTGGGGTGTAAATGCCATAATGTTGTATTATTTCACTAAAGGGGGTGTAAAACTCTTTATTAAACCCTTCAGCCCCCTCATGAAGCCTAGCACACCCTTATGGGACAAAATCCCTTGAGTTTTGCACCCTGGGGACCAAATCCATGATTTTAAGAAATTGGTGAAAAAGAATATTCCCTTTTAGGTAGGCGCACCCTCTTGTCCCCTAGTTGATTGATGAGGTGCTGCATGCATGTGGAGTTTTCTCTAGTTGACTCCCTTTGTCCCCCAGTTCACTCTAGAGGTGGTGCATGGGTGCCTACTCAGCTCCAGTTCGTTGCAGATTTGTCCCCCTCTCCACTTGACTCTAGTGGTGGTGCATGAACCTCTAGTCAACTTCTAGAGGTGGCACATGGGTTCATGCATCAGTTTGACAAATGGAGGGGTGCCTCCCTTGCTCCTTTTCCCATTTAAACAACTGCACCCTCTATTGGAAAGAAAAGGACTTGGAGGTCACCTGCGAACTTGCTTCTCATTGTGTGGCTCATTCTTGCTTATTGTTTATATGTGGAGGTAATTTGTATCAAGCTACTTTTGCTATATTTCTTTTCTTCTTCTTGCTAGGCCATTGAAAGGGTGCTACTACCCTTTTGGATAAGAAACATACCAAGTAAGTCTTAGTATAGATCTTATTGTTAATCTATGTTGAAAGGTATTAATTTTAGCATACTTGCCTTAACAGGATTATGCTATACTAATTCTTTGTGTGTAGAATCCACCTATAAGAGAAAATGACTAGGAGGGCTATTCTCCATTTGCATTAGATATCTTTCTTGCAGGTTCTTCCACTCACCCAGAAGATTGAGGTTAGATTAGGCAACCTCCTCCTTTCAGTGACCTTTCCGAGCAAGGCCCTCATAGTTGGTCTGCATCAACTCCATTTGCCCATCCGCTTTGCACAAGGTACTACTTTATCTTTCTCTCAACCATCCATTACAAAAAGAAACCTACTCTTTCCCTTATTTGTTTTGTTGGAATCTATTGTATCAAAAGAAAATCATAAGTTAGATTGCATGCTATAGATCTTGAACAAATTATTGACTATCTCACTAATAGATCTATCTAAGAGGAAATCTGAGCTTTGCATGTCATACATCAATCAAATTAGAGATCAGATTTTAGAAGTTCAATCACAAATCTGCAATTTTAAGGCTGCTAAAAATCTTTTCCAATTGCAGATTTGAAGGTTGACAGTCAGCTGGCTTAAAAAGGATCACTTGCACGCTGTCCCTAGTCCATTAAAACTTCATTTCCACATCTATATGTTGCTGTTTTAGTGTCCTAACATCGCAGATTTACAGGTTATTACAGCAGATTTGAAGAACATTTATTCTCCTAGAGGAAAGAAGACATTCACCTTATCAACTACTCACTGTCCTCTTTTCCTTTTTCATACTTATTCTCTCATTGTAAGCTTGGCTACTGTCCTAAGATCAACAGATCAGCAAGCATTTCTTTAAAAATTCCTAAAAAGCATTGTAAATCTTGGAAGAAAAGTGGTTCTCACCACTAAACTCTTCATAGCCTGCTCCTATTTGTTTTTGCATTTTTATTTCAAAGTAACCTAGATTAGTTAGATTAGATTTACTTTGCTTCCTTCTTTCAAATCATTCACAGACAAATCCAAGCTCTACACCCTCACTACGGCTGAGACGTACCTTAGATCTTGAGATTTATGAGTCGATCTGAACTCTGGTTTGGTACTTGACAGGCACAGATGGTTCACAGACTTGCTTGTGAAGCAAGAATATCTCATTCTGTTGAGGTCTCTAACTTGCAAATTCTAACTGCTTTTCAATTCTAATCGCATTTACTTTTGCTGGATTAGATTTTCCTTTTATTTGTCCTCTAATTATGTAGAAGCTAACCTACAATCTAATGTAAGACTAACTGCATTTACTTTTCTAGATTAATTTATTGCCTTTCATTTGTCCATCAATTATGTGGACACTAACCTACAATCTAAAATAGGACTAACCGTATTTACTTTTCCATAGATTAGACACTAACAAAATTTAGTCTGGGTCTCTAACATCTCTAACTTCACTCAATCTTGAATTGGCTTAAAGGAACCTAAGGCACTAGTCTCTATCATCGATATATCATTAGTTGCTATCATATGAAGTCACTTTAATGCTTATTTATTTGCATGCATCTGAATTGAAGTTGTAGATCTAAGTAGTTGTATCAGTGTTATATCTCATAGCTTAGATCTACTTCCATTTCAAGTACTTTCTGTGTTTCGGAAATATCATTTGTACTGGCAATGTTTCAAACTAACTCCTATAATAATCCTTAGTTTATTTCTTAGGGTTTAACTCCCTTGAATTTGTTTAGGAGCTGGCCTAAACCGAGGGGTTGAGAGTTGTGGTGGCAGTTGCAACCCAACCTGAACTTGCCCCCAAGGCTGCGCCCAATGAGTTGAGATTTTTCTCACCTAGATGCAGATTCAGCTGCAACACGGTTAACTACCCTTAAGAGGCTTAATTTGGTTTTATGATTCTGGACGCATGGATATTGGACTTCAGTCACAATTTTGGTTAATTTGATACTACGTGGCTCACAGTAGAGTCAGCTCTGTTTTGGCTTTTTTACTTCGTGGACTTATGGTTTACGAGTTTAAGTAGGAGGTTGTCCTCAGGTTTATCCTTTTTGCAGAGGGTGTACTCCCCTAAATCCTTTGAGATTTGAGGGACTGTAGATATCTTTGTATTATGCTATTTTTTCTAATCAATAAAAGCATCATTTTCAAGAACATGCTAAATCCAAATGCTTATCTAGGAAAGCCAAACAGCAAAGTGAGCTTATAATAATTGCATCAAGAAAAAGTATTTACCTCATCATAACGACCTGTGGCAAAAAGAAGATTGGCATCACCTAGTTTCTTTGTCACTTCAGGACTTAACTTTGGCCCATCCCCCTTTCTACGTCCCCTCTTCTTGTACTATGACACAAGACAACAAGGTGAGCAATATCGAAAGATCTGTCAAAAAATAGAAATATAAGGATCCCTTGGTACTGCAATCTCCAAATAAATTAGTGTTTGTATCATGTTTAGTATCCAAAAGCTTGACAACGCATGTAACCATTATATGCTATTCTTATTCTTGAACATGAATTGTTTTCCAGGTGTAAGTGAAAAATAGAAATTAAGGAACACCTCTCTTCTACGCCCTTTGCGACCTATTCCAAAATTTGTTGCCTCCATGATCTCGTCGATGCTGGCACCAAAGAGATCTTGTTGCCTAGCTTTCTTGGCATTATTATCACTGAAATAAGAAAATTAATTCAAATACTATAAGTTTAATGATTTAAAACAATCGAAAGTGCCTTTTTTCTGTAATTGTCTAGTTATTTACACATGTCAAAAAAACCATTATCTAATAACATATGTCAAGTGTGGGCATAACGTGTACTACTTATAAATGTTCTGAAGTACACTGTACTCCTAGGCAGAGAAGCACTCTGTAGATATGTAAAACCCAAGTCTCCATCATATCTTTATGCATAAAAGTCTAGGTTACTTGGGAGTGGAAGCAAAAGCGAGAAGCAGAAGCGGGAGCGAAAAGCGAAAATCAAAATTTTCAAAAGCTTCCAGTTTGGAAGCATTTTGGAACCGTTTTTTATAAAATATACATATATTTATATATTTTGATGCATATATGTCAACAAATGCATGTAGAAAGCATACAAACATAAAATAAACCATAATACCATATAACATCATTCATCAATCATCAGTCATCTAGTAGTGAATTCGTCAACCATAGGTCCAGTATCCATGATTCCATAACATCAACCTTAAAGCTTCAAATTTTCAATAGCCAACATTTTGTCATCACTAGTACTTGTAACCAAAGTATAGTCTATAACAGAGAACATCAACCAACGAAAGTTGAAACTTGAAACAATTCATGAAGCATCATATTCATTACCAAAGAGTTATAAATTATAATATGCTTTTATGCAGTCAGTGACCCAATCGTGCAAATTTGCAAATAGTGAACTTCAAAGGTAGGTTCAACTTCAAACTTGAATTGCCATATATTCATTGATATTTACCAAATATACTGCAGAAACTTGAAAGTACTTAAACAAGAAAAGTAGATTTTATGGATGTTTCCTCTTGCCATGGGAAATTTCTATTTTCTTTTCTCGTGCTCTATGAACAATGGGAGTGGAATTATCATCCCCAGTAGCCACCAATGATTAGCCACGTCCAAGATTCAGTCCAGCATGACACCCCCTCACTGATGCAAATGGAGGTCGTGAAGTTGAACCTCAAGGCAAAGATGGTGTATCTGAAAACAAGGTAGAAGATGGCGATGGCATGGTCATCCTCATTGCCCAAAAGCTCTTCCTCCAAGCGCTCTAAAGCTAAGGCTCCATCCTCCAAGTTATGCTCCTCCTGATTGTTGTCCCAAGTGACATATGATCTATTAGATGGACGTCCAAGACTTGATCCAGCACGACCCGCCTCACTGATGTAGATGGAGGTCGTGAAAATAGTTTTAAAAATCGGAATCGGACTCGGACTCGATCAAGGGTCAACTCCGAATCGGAATCGGAATCGGTAATGAATCGGTCATAAATCGGTCGATTTGAATTTAATGAATCGGTTTACTAAAAAATACATAAAATATTTAAATTTAAAAAAAACATCATTTTCAAGATTTTAATCCATGATTTCAAAGCTTTAGAGACAAAATATCCGAAGTCTACTCATGTATATACCATATAAGTGTTAATATCTCAAAATGGCACAAAGTGTACTATGCAATACATATCTAGCAGACTAGAAATGGAACAAAATACATAACCCATGAGGCCTATAGGCCCTAGGGTATATGGCTTGTAGAGTCCAAAAAATAACATGCTACATAGTTAGCTACATAATAGTGACTACTGCACAGTCCACTGTTCAAGTTCTACAGTTCGTTCAAAGTTCAAACTTCACGATTTAGTGTTCTGACTCCTAAGTTCACCGACCGCAAACTCTCCAAGGTTCTAGGCTTCCATGATGCCAACAAGTTAACAACACATGGAATTGAAGGTTGGGGGGTCAGGGGTAGTCACTAAAGAGGTCATAGGTTGGGTTAGGTAATTTAGGTTAGGAAAAAAAAAATTAAAACGAAAAAAAAACATTAAAAAAACCTTGATTTTTGAGTGCACAGATCTTCACAAAAATCAGTCTATTTTTGTCATGAATCGGCCGAGCAAACTGGTTCAGTACGGAATCGGCCGATTCGGTGTCCAAACCGGCCGATTCGATATCAAACCGGTCACCGATCCAATTTGCTCACCGGTTTGACTCGGTCAGCCCCTAAATCGGTGAATCGGCCGATTTTGAAACCAGTTCAGCCGATTTTTAAAACTATGGTCGTGAAGTTGAACCTCTAGGAAAAGATGGTGCATCTGAAAACAAGGTAGAAGATGGCGGTGGCATTGTTGTTGTTGTTGCTGCATGGTCATCCTCATCGCCCAAAAGCTCTTCCTCCAAGCGCTCTAAAGCTAAGGCTCCATCCTCCAAGTTATGCTCCTTCGGATTGTTGTCCCAAGTGACATATGATCTATCATTTTTGGCCTGCTCATAGTAATGAGTCAACAACCTCAAGTTGTAATGTACATAAACCAAGCTTTCTACCCGGTTTTCATTTAATCGATTTCTTTTCACTAAGTGGATGAAGCTATAGGTGCTCCAACACCTTTCTATAGAGGAGTTGTCAACCACTTGTGAAAGCATTCTCACTGCCAAATTGTTCAAGCATAGGCATGTTGAGCCATACATGATCCACCATTAGATAGGTGGCGCCCTATCTCGATCTCTTATTGCATGCAAAGTACCAAACAAACCAACTTCACTAATGTATTTGCTAATTCACTGCGTAATAAGTCACATTCCTCTTCATTGGGGACTAGCTTATCTATAGCAGCCATGTACCCAACCTGTACCTCTGGATCTGTGTGGGGCTTTCTCCTAACCCCACTGCCAAGTGCTCGTTTGGCAAACCACGAGCAAGAATAATATTTTGGTGTTAATACATATGCTAAGGCATGCAGTGGAACATTGAGATGTTCCCACCTTTTGAACACATGTCTGTGAATATGGTCATACAAGATGGGATCTTTCTGTTCAACAATATCTTTAATTTGGCCCAACATGCTATCCATCTGCTCATACACCTCCCCAATCACCGATTTATCTGTATATGCAAACCTAATTATGTAATAAATGGGCATTCTGAACTGCAAAACATACTTGACACTTGCCCAAAATTGACCATCAAGAACGGTATCCTCCACCTCTTGAAAAATCAAGCCTAACAAATGTGGATGTAGCTGTAATAGCTCGGTTTCAACCCCAATTGCATTAAATTATAAATGATGTAAATAGCATTAATAAATCATGGTGTGGAGCTCAAGGAAAAAGCCTCGCCATGGATTTAGTGTTCTACGTTTCGGCAATTAAAATCAATGCCGATGGCTATCGTGCTAGTTGATGGCACAATATAATTTCTACATCATGTAAATATGCAATTAATAAAATACCCACAACTAGCTATGTCAATGCAACATTAAAGAGATGGGGGCATGATTTCCTAAGGATAAAGGTGGGGGGATGTTTAACCTTGAGCCAATGGGGAGAAGCCAAGTGTCAAAACGAGAACGCATCAGCTACCAACCACCTTTCTTGTCTTACTCAACCACCCACTTAATTCTCCAAGGAGTGAGTTGGGCAGTTGCATGATGCATAACAATATGTCGTGATGCATATGTTTTAGTTCTAACCATGCAACTGGTGCATTTGAATTGTAGGAAAGGTCCTGTACAACCGCCTACAAGAAAAGAGGGATGAGACTTGTTCCGAAGAACAAGTGATGACAATTCAATAAACATGAATCTGAAGCTCCCAGGGTCAGAGACATCATGACGAAGGAAAGTGCTTCAGAGAGCGGGAGATCCACCTCGAAGGATGAAGACCACCATGGCTATGAAAGAAGCTATGATCAAAGAGTAACAATTGATCATGAGGAATGATGTATTCGATATGGTTTCGAGACATAAAGGGAAGTACGTAGTATCTTCCATATGGATCTACAAGAACAAGTGTACAAAGCAAGGTTCGTGATTTGCCTCAGAAAGAATAGACTATGACATGACATACTCTATTGACAAGTATATATCAAGCATAGAACCACCTGTACAGAATGAAGAGGGAAGATGATACTCCACTTCAGGGGGAGTCACTACAGAAGATATCTGAGTTCGACATGGTACGACATGATGGACAACTTCCTAATGGATCGAGACTTTACCAAGAGTAAAGTGGGTTCCAACCTTCAAGGTTGAATGCAGAAGACTAGGATATGCTGATGACCTGACAAGACGAACTCATGGAAGATGTTATAATGAAATAATACTAGAATGATGTTTGGGATATAGTACTCAAACCAGAAAGCAAGAATGTAGTATCTTCCAAATGGATTTGCAAGATAAAATATGTTGCAGATAGAAGTAAGGAAAGACTTGTGGCTAGAGGTTTCTATCAGAAAGAGGGAATTAATTATGAAGAGACATTTTCCCCAGAAGCACGGTATACTTCGATTAAAGCTATCATGGCACTTGCATCCATGATGAAGTGGGACTTACACCAGATGGATGTGAAAACAGCTTTTCTGAATGGTGTGATCGAAGAAGAAGTATACATAGAACAGCCACAAGGATTTGAAGTTGAAGATAGACATACTCACGTATGCAAGTTGAAGAAGGCCCTCTATGGCCTGAAGCAAGCTCCCAGAGCCTGGTATGGAAGGATAGATAGTTTCCTAACGAAAGTCAATCCTAACCTTTACTTCAAGGTTATAGAAGATGAACATGTCATACTATTACTGTATGTGGATAATCTATTCCTGACAGGGAATGAGAAACAGATTATAGAATGCAAGAAGAAGCTAGCTGAAGAATTTTAGATGAAAGACCTTGGGTTAATGCATTATTTCCTAGGTCTGGAAGTATGGCAAAATTTAGAAGGAATCTTTCTCAACTAGGGAAAGTATGCAGTAGAGATATTGAAAAGATTCGATATGTTGGAATACAAAGCCATGGCCACACCCATGGATTCCAACTTGAAGTTGTTTGCTAATGACTCATCAGAGTTAGTGGATGTGACTCAATACAGAGATATTATTGGATCGTTAAATGTATCTAACAAATACCAGACCAGACATTTGTTTTGCTGTGAACACCTTGAGTCAGTATATAGTTCAACCTAGACGTGTCCACCAAATAGCTGCAAAACATGTGATGAGATATCTGAAAGGGACTATAGACTTTGGTCTATACTATGATGGAAACCATGACTACAGATTGTATGCCTATACAGATGTAGATTGCGCTGGAAGTATCTCAGACAGGAAAAGCACATCAGGTAGATGCTTTTGTTTGGGGTCTGCTATGAGTTCATGGTTTAGCAGGAAAGAATCCAGTGTTTCTCTTAGCACGGCTAAAGCAAAATACATAGCAGATTGCTCTGCTAAGTTGTGAAGCATATGGCTTCGGAAGCTGATATCGGGTCTCTTTGACCTAAAGATGGATACTACAATGATTCTATGTGATAACCAGAGTTGTGATGACAGAGAACCCTGTGTTCCATCGTAACACATAGAAATCTGGTATTTCTACATACAAGATAAGATGCAAATGATGATGTTTTAGTATTTACATACTGAAGATGCAGATGATGGTGATTTCGTATTTCTAAACTGAATATAGAGGTGATGATGCTTTCAGTATTTCTATACTGAAGATATAGATGATGATGCTTTCAGTATTCACATACTGGAGATACAGATGGTGATAGTTTAGTATTCACATACTAAAGATGTAGATGATGATGGTTTAGATGATGATGTGCTGACAAAGCCTCTGTCTCAGGTAAAGTTCAAACACTTTCGAGACAAGCTTGGTGTTGTTTGGAAAGACCTTCCTCGAAAGGGGGAGTAGTGGTGTTGCAGTGGGATTGTATCATCCCTGGGCACTTGCCCTAAAGTGATCCGGGGACCTCGGTCCTCGAGAATGAAGAGGGATTGTATCATCCCGGGACATATGTCCAGAAGTGATCCGGTGACCTCGGTCATCGAGAATGTGGCAGGATTGTATCATCCTTGAACTTTGGTTCAAAACGGATCCGATGAACTTCAGTCATCGAGAAGGTGGTGGGATTGTATCATCCCTAGGCTCTTGCCCTAAAGTGATCCGGGGACCTCGGTCCTCGAGAATGAAGAGGGATTGGATCATCCCGGGACATATGTCCATAAATGATCCGGTTACTTCGGTACTCGAGAACGTGTGTTGATCCTGTAATTCCAAGAGGAAGGATTGTCTGAGTTCCACAAATATGATCCCGTAATTCCGAGAGGAAGGATCGTTGGTAACTCCGTAAAGACCTAAATCCCATAATTCCGAAAGGAAGGATAACTAGTAGCTCCGTAAAGACTTGATCCCGTAATTCCAAAAGGAAGGATTGTCTGAGTTCCACAGATGTGTTGATCCCGTAATTCCAATAGGAAGGATTATCTAAGTTCCACAGATGTGTTGATCCCGTAATTTCAAGAGGAAGGATTGTCTGAGTTCCATAGATATGATCTCGTAATTCCGAAAAGAAGGATCGTTGGTAACTCCATAGATATGATCTCGTAATTCCGAAAGGAAGGATCGTTGGTAACTCCGTAAAGACTTAAATCCCGTAATTTCGAAAGGAAGGATCGTTGGCAGCTTCGTAAAGACTTGATCTCGTAATTCCGAAAGGAAGGATAGTCTGAGCTCCACAAATGTGTTGATCCCATAATTCCGAATGGAAGGATCATTGGTAACTCCGTAAAGACCAAAATCCCGTAATTCCGAAAGGAAGGATCGTCTGAGTACCACAGACATGTTGATCACGTAATTCCGAAAGGAAGGATCATGTTGATGTTTTGATGATGATGATGTTTTGATGATAATGATGTTTTGATGACAATGTTTTTGATCGGAAGATCAGAGTATGATGATGATGATGTTTCTGATCGAAAGGTCAAAGTGCTGAAGATGTTGTTGCTGATCGAAAGGGTCAAAGTGTTGAAGATGTTGCTGATTGAAAGGTCAAAGTGCTGAAGATGTTGTTGATCGAAAGGTCAAAGTGCTGAAGATGTTGTTGCTGATCAAAAGGTCAAAGTGCTGAAGATGTTGATGCTGATCAAAGAGTTGTTGTCCTTGAAGATTGAAGACGAAGACTATATGATGTTGAAAAGCTTCCAATGATTTATAGATGTGTTACCCTGATGATGTGGATGATGTCCTCTATCACTCTCCTATCATTGTTGTTGTTGATGTTGTTGTAGAATACCCTTCTCGTTAAGGGGGAGTGTTGAAATATTGTAACTTCGAAGAATATTCTATATGTATCTTTTTGTGGTCCCCGATGGTCCTACTGAGAGAACCACTTGTATTACTTTGTAGCCCGATGCTTCTAATCGGAAGAACTAATAAGAGTCATGAGGTAGTCCCTTCCAATTGTAAAGGTGGGTCATTAGCACGCCACTATGGTTACTTGAGCATACATGTGTAACTCGAGCCTACATGATTAACTCGAGCCTACATGTCGGATCTAATTATTAAAGTGAACGGATGAATATAAATAAAGTGTGGCGCTCCTCATTTGGAACACACACTCTCACTTGTGTAGCGCATTAGTGGAGAAGAGAGAAGTAGTTGGAGAAGGAGGAGGATCAGGCTTTGATCTCCTTGTTGGTTTTACCTTTTATCTTTTGGGGCATCTATATTGAGGAAGCTTTTGCTGGGTTTTTCCCTTTAGGGTTTTCCCAGGATAAATCCTTGTGTTCTTTTTGTATGGTTGTGCTTGTCTATCTTTCAGTGATCCTGTTTATATGCTTTTGTTATGAAATTGAAATGAAATACTAATGATCTAGCTTAGCATATGAAAATTCAACATCTTCATGGGCTGACCTTCGGGCAGCTCTCTCAGCCTTCGAGCATTTACTGTCAGCCCTAAAAAGGGCTTGGGCAGCCTGTTGACACCCTCAGGTAGCTGCTGCCATTCCCGGGAAGCATCTGATCAAGCCTGGGCAGCTATGGTCTATCAACTACAGACTTCGGGCAGCCTTCAAACAGGCTCGGACAGTTGCAAAAGAAATTCATGGGCAGCAGTACGAAATTTGGGCAGCTCCAGAATTTCACTTGGGCAACTGAACAGATGGTTTAGGCAGTCTGGGCAGTCCTCTGTTGACTTTGGGCAGTAGAAAGAAATCTGAGCATGAAGCCCTAATACAGTATTTCTTGTAAAAATTATATTGTTGACAAAAATTTTATGAAACCATGTTAGGGTTTGGAAGTGGTCAAGCCTGCTAGGGTTTGGGAATTATCGAATTACATTCATCTCAGAATTCTGAGATTGAAGAACTTAAGTCATCTCATTTAAGAGATGAATTAATAAAGCTTTTGGGGTTTTTGTCCTTTAAAGGTTTTCCCGTAAAAAACTCTTGTGTTCATTGTGTGTGATGTGTTGATCTATCTACTACACTTGCTATTGTTATCTATGCTACAATATGCAAAAAAATTGAAGATATATGCTAATGCTAAAATTCAACATTTGAGACTTATGAGATTGAAGATCTTTTCCCCATCTTGACCCCTATACATGATGGACTTCATGTTGTTATGTGTCTTTGGCTATGAAGTATGTGGCTTGGCCAATGTGGTTGGGTTCACTGGGAAGTTCTCCTTTAGTCCTCAAAACAAGAGCTCCACCAAACAGTGTTGCTAAACACTAAAGCATCGGAACACATAAAAGCTATATCTAAATGATGCAAAAGTATAAATGTTTTAAAAGGTAGTCAGTGGCCAAGGGGTTGAGAACTCATTCTTTGTATAATGTAAGGATCATTTTCCCTCCAGAGGGGCAACAGGGAAAGGCAAACCCGCCAAGGCTATGGACTACTCACTGACAGTGATTCTAGGCCTTAGTCATTTACTAGAGCCCAGAAGGCTTCCCAGGGCACCTACTCTTGTAGGTTGGCTACTATCTTATGTGAAATGTGAAATGTCTTGATAAAAGGTTAATGGTCAAAGGATGAGCACTCACTCTTTGTATAGTGTTTGTCTCATTTGCCCCACAAGGAAACAAGGTGAGACTAGCCTGCAAGGGCTATGTCTTTGCCAGTACTGGAGCCCAGAAGGCTTCCAGGGCACCTGCCTTTGAAGGTTGACCTATGTTGCAAATTAGTGCAAAGGAAAACTTGCTAGAGTCTGAAGGAAACAAACCCAAGTACTTTATCCACTTGTGAGACACCTCCATCCCCTATTTTCTATCTGTCGTGTATATGTCACTTTGGTTGAGTGTATTGGTCGTCATTCAGAGAGATCACAAAGTCAAAGTTAGTCAAAAGTCATTACCCTTTGCCTTAGCCTATGTTTCACATCCTCACCCAGCAGTAGCACATTGTTTACCCTTTACCCCAAGAACTCATTGGAGGTATACTCACCCCCGTTGTTCGCCCTCAATGCTCGAATCTTCCTTCATGCCTAGTTCTCTACAAGAGTCTTAAACTCCTAAAACTGCTCAAAGACCTCCGACTTGGCCTTCAAGAAATAGATCCGGTCTTCCTGGAATAGTCATCAATGAAAGTGATGCAATAACTATAGCCACTGAACGATTGGACATTCATGGGTCCGCAAACATTTAAATGCACTAAGTCCAAGGTCCCCTTAGACTTGTGCACACTCTGTGGGAAAGGCTTCTTGATGTTCTTCTAGAACAGACAACCCTTGCAATGGTTATGCTTCTCCTCCTATACCTGAGGAACTAACTGTCTGTCTCAAATGCCATAGTGCTCCATGGTGTAAGTGTGTCATCCTCCTATGCCACAACTCACCCTAACTGTTGTTGTTGCTGCCTAGAGCCTTTGTAGACTCAAAGTGTAGTCTGTACACCTTTTCGCTCCAAATCCCAATTACTCGATCCAATTTCCTATCTGACCCCTTGGGCTTGATATACACCCTATGATCTCGGAACTTCACCTGAAATCCCTTGTCCTCCAGGGTGGAAAGGGATATGAGGTTCTTGGTCAACCCCAGAACATACAATACGTCAGCAGAACTGAGGGGTTTGCCAGACTCCCTCTGAAACGAAACAGTACCAACTCTCTACGCCTGATACTGCGCATCATCACCCAGCTCAATGTGGAGATTTAATCCACCCTCCTACAAGCTCTTGAACAACCTCTTTTGTCATGTCATATGACAAGATGCTCCATTGTCAACATACCAAACATTGTTGCCTATGTTGCTTGCCATGCAAGCTATCAAACAAAAGTATTCGTCGAAGTTTTTGCTGAACTCCTCCACCTCTGCAGAACCTGTCATCTAGGTATTGTTCTTCTTCCTGTCTGGTCACTGGGAGGCAAAGTGTCCTTGCTTGTGGCAAATAAAACATTTGACCTTGGACATGTCAATGTTCTTCTTACCACCTTTCGTTTTCTTTGCCTTACCCTTGCTCTTCCCTGCTTAGGCTAGAGCTTCTTCATCCACAATCTGCGAGGCACTGCTGGACGAACCTGAACCTTGACCCATGCGGGTCTCCCCCTGCACAAAATCATCCCACAATATCTGTCAGTTAGGGAACTTCTCCCTAGCCACCACACCTTTTAAGAGCTATCTAAACTAGCTCTTCATCCTCAATCTTAGAGCCAACTGCTCCAAGCTCGTCTCTGATCTGTGTAAGCCTTGTGAGATAAGGCGCCACTCCTTCACCCTTAGCCATCTTGGTACTGCGCATCCTCTCCTGCAGCACCATCTTTCGATTTTCGTTCTTGCTCTGGTAAAGTCCTTCCAAAGCCTTCCACATTTCCAATGAGGTCTTCTTCCCAGAAAGGTGAGGGATTATGTGGTCCTTCAACCCATCCAAGATAATCAACATAGCTCTGGAATCTAACTTCTTCCACCTTGCCAACTCTGTCGAATCTGTGAGCGCAACCTTTGTGGAGTCAATGTGCTCCTTTGCATCATTGACATCCAAGATCCTCATGATCATTTCTTTCCAAGTAGGAAAGTTTTGAGCCCCTTGGAGTCTATCCTCAACTCTCAACTGTACAGCCATAGTGAAGTGTACCTGTCAAACCCTAGATGTGAACTCTAGGTTTGTGTCTTCATAGATCTACCCCTGAACTATCAATATTGTTGTTGTTTCTCAAATTTAGCTCAACAGAGCTCTGATACCATGTAAATTTCCCTAAAACTCACACTTGAGCTAAACAGTATATTTTAAGTATTACTGATAACCACACATGAAATTCTTTACTAGTAATGTAGCAAAAAATAAATACCGAGAAAAATGTAACAATAATCACATCAATATAAACACTGTATTTTGGGTATGGAAATCCCGGATAAAACCCAAGATGGGAAAACCAGTGCAGCAGTCAGATATGAAATTTTATTATGAAGATAAAGAAAAAATACAGTCCAGTGGAACAATACACCCAACCTGGCAAAATAGAACCTCCGCAAAATTACTGAGTAAACCCATTAAATCAATACGGCCCCCCTACGCAGTTGTACGACCTTCTACGTCAGTAGTACAGATCCGTACAGCCCTGCGTCAATTGTACGAAATCCGTAAGGATGATGTACGGCCTCCCTCAGCGTGATCTCGTACGGCCCTGTGCTCTGCCTGGTCAATCGACGAATCCCTCGAGTGAGTTCCTCCGTCTTTTCTGCAAACTTCTCTTTTTGACTTCTCTATTTGTCTGTGTCTCTCTCTGTATGTGTGTAATCTCCACCAAATTTTCTTTTAATTCAATGGCTAAGCAAAAACCCTAACCCTCACTATGGATCAATGGATGAGATCCTTTAATGAGATCAATGGCCAAGATTAGATTAGCCATCACCTAAATTATTTCACTTTTCACGTTATAAAAGTGACTCCATTAAGTCAAAATCAAATTAGATTAATTAATGTATTTTCCTAAGTCTAAACTTAGGAAAATCACATTAATACATTTGGCTTCCTATTTAATGTCTTCTAGCATGCAAGGACACATGCAATGATAGAAGACCTTCCTTGTTGCCACTTTCTAACATAGGTGACGAGCCAACAACTGACGGGATGGTGGGATGGGTTGCGGAAAAGGGCCAACAGGGAAGAAAAATAACAAGCCTAAGAGTTGTTTTCTATACTAAGAGGTGATATAGATGAACCTCAACCGTACATCTCACTAAGGGATTAGGGTTTCAACTCAAATATAAAAGAAGGTCAAGATCGAAAGTTCATATACAATTTTTTCGGCCAGGGACAGTGACAGAAAGAGAGGAGAGAAAGCAGATCCACAGGAAGAGGATTGACCAACGGTGCTTGCAGGTTGAAGACAATGCAATACAGTAGTAGTCCATATATTCATATAGACAGGATTGTATGGTACAATCGTATAAACAGATCCATACAGTCATATGGATAGGGTTGTACAGCAGTTCCTCAGTTCATGTACAGATGTACTTCTCTTCAGTAGGTTGTACACCTCAGGTTGGAGTGACTTTTGTTTACTGTGAAGCTGCTCGTTTTAAGCAGCTGTGGAGGTTGCCTTGTAAGCTTTGATTAGATAAATGATAAGTTGATTTGAAGGAGAAATTCCCCGTGTATGTGTGTTACTATTTACGCTTTCGTTATTTACTTTCTAGCTATCTATGTGATTGTTGCTATGTGAAGAAGTTATGTTCTGCAATTAAATAACATACTCGTTTAGTTGAGCACATAAGAACAGTAGTCACACGGGGTTTGGAATTTTCGCACATAATGGCAAGTTCCTGTAATGTCCCCATTCAAATAATTGCATAGCAAGACAATTTCATCAATCCTACTAGTTCCCTAGGTTGGATGGATACATTTGGAATTTTAATAAGGAAGCTAAGAAATGATGTTTAGACATTAGAATGGGATATATATTTAATAATGTAGCTTATTAAATAAATACAAGAGAAAATTGTGTAAATTTTCCTTTAATATTCAACTAGGTCTAAACAATGCATGCAAAATATCAACTAATAACCACACATGAATATCTTTTACAATATGCAGCGGAATATAAACTGAGAAATAAATCACAACATCACATCACAATATTGACACTATTATTTTGGGTATGGAAACCCCCGAAAAAACCCAAGATGGGAAAATCGGTGCAGTAGTTAGATATAGATTTTATTATGAGAAAATATGGAACTTTTACAATCACTGCAAATTCACCCAAACCCGGTGAATGCAGTACCCGACAGAATCACTGGGCAAATCGTAGCTAAACCTCAACACCCTCTTGTGTGAGTGTACGTCCCAACTGTACAAAGCTCGATGATCCTGTTGCTCGCTCCTCTGTATTCTCAGTGAAATCCTCTGTCTGACTTTCTCTCCCTGTCTGTATCCTATCTCTGTCGAAATACAAGTGTGTGTTCTCTCCACCAATTGATCTCTCTTTTATAACTTCAGGTAAAGCGAAAACCCTAATTTCACTTTCACGTTAACTAGTGGTAAAGCAAAAACCCTAACTTCACTTTCACTTTAACTAGTGGTTCACTAAAGTTAATTTAGATCACTTTAATTTATTTTCCAAAGTAAACTCAGGAAAAGTAAATTAAATACAACCGGTTTCCTAATTTAAGTCTTCTGCATGCAGGAAGACCTTCCTTGTTGCTACTAGTTAGTTTAACACTCCCTCTCAACAAGGAAGGGATTCAGTAGCAACCCTAACTTATCCCTGACTTTCACAAAACTCTGTCTGCAAAGTGCCTTGGTGAAAATGTCCGCCACCTGCTCATCTGTCTGTATGTACTCCAACCGAATGGTTCCCCTCTGAACACAATCTCTCAAGAAGTGGTATCTAATGTCTATGTGTTTGCTCCGGTCATGGAACACTGGATTCTCAGATAGCCTAATGCCACTCTGATTGTCACAGTGAACTATTGTAGCCTTTAGCTCACACTCGAACAACCCTGCAAGTAACTTCCTCAACCACATACTCTCACAAGCAGCGATGCTGGCTGCCATGTACTCAGCCTCTGCTAAGCTCAATGCAACAGACTTCTGCTTCCTGCTGAACCAAGAGACAACCCCTGATCCAATGCTGAAACAACAACCTGAAGTACTCTTCCGGTCCTCTACACATCCTGCCCAGTCAGCATTTGTGAAACCTGCTAATTGTACACTCCCCCTGCGCTCATAAACCAATCCATACTCCACTGTACCTCTGATGTAGCGAAGTATGTGCTCCGCAGCCGTCCAATGCACTCTCCGAGGGTCCACCATGAACTGACTCAAAGAGTTGACTGCAAATCTAATGTCTGGTCGAGTGTTGACCAGATACATAAGCGATTCAATAAGCTAACGATACAAGGTAGGATCAAATCCATCTGACCCTGATGCATCAATCTTCCTCCAGTTGAAAACTAGAGGTATGTCCATAGGCTTGCAGTCCTCCATCCTGAATCTCTTCAAGATCTCTACTGCATACTTCCCCTGTCCAACGAAGAAGCATCCATCTCTCTGCCAAACCTTCAAGCCCAGAAAGTAATGCATCCGCCCAAGGTCTTTCATCTCAAACTCTACTGCAAAGTTGGACTTGCAGTCTCCAATCAGCCTCTCATCTCCTGTCAAAAAGAGATCATCAACATATAAGACCAATATGAGAGGCACCTCACCTGTCAAGAAGTACAGGTTGTGGTCAACCTCACTCCGCTGAAATCCCATCTCCCGTAGATAGCTGTCAATCCTCGAGTACCATGCTCGAGGTGCCTGCTTGAGCCCGTAAAGAGCTCGATGCAGTCTGCATACATGCGTCTCCCTGTTCTCCACATCAAACCTCTTTAGCTGCTCAATATACACCTCCTCCTCTATAAGTCCGTTGAGTAAGGCAGTTTTGACATCCATCTGATGGACACGCCAACCCATCTCAGCTGCTAGTGAGATAATGGTCCGAATGGAAGAATACCTGGCAACAGGGGTGAAGGTCTCTTCACAATCAATACCCTCCTTCTGTGAAAACCCTTTTGCCATGAAGCGCACCTTGTACTTCTCCACGCTCCATCTGCTGCATGCTTCACCTTGTAGATCCATCTGGATCCCACCACCTTTTTCCCTTGTGGCCTCGGCACAACCTCCCATACCTGGTTTTTCATAATGGAGTCATACTCCTCAACCATAGCTTCCTGCCACACATCGTGTTGTGCAGCCTCCCTGGAGCTGGAAGGTTCAGAGTTAATCAACTCTGTCATCAGTGCCATATAAGTATAACTAAGCCTCTCTAGTGGTACACTCTGTTTAAAAGATGTCTGTGGAGGATCTACCTGCCTGGAATCCTGCATTGTGGATCTAAACCACCTAGGTCTTGGCCTAGTGTCAACCTGCAGCGACTGCTGGATATTCGTCTCCTGCTGCAGCTCATCCTTCAAGTCAATGACTGAAGGATCCTGTCCACCTAACTCCCTCTGACCACTAGAACCTGTGCTCTGTGTCTGTACCTGTACCTATACATCTGGCTTCTCCAACTTGACTCTCGACTCCTGTGCTAGCTGCTGCTCTGCTGGTAAGTCCAAAGATCTCTGCAAGGCCATGTCCTCATCGAACTGGACATCCCTGCTCACAATGATCCTCCTACGAGCATGAATGTAAACTCTATATGCCTTCGAAATCTCGCTGTAACCAACAAGTAAGCCCTTCTCTCCAAAAGGGTCCAACTTCTTCCTGTTGTCAGCATGAACATGACAATAGTAGACACTACCAAATATGCGAATGTGACTCACATCTAGCCTAGTGCCTGTGAAGACCTCCTCCGGTGTCTTCCTCCCCAAGGTTGTGTGGGGACACCTGTTCTGAATGTATACTACAGTCCTGTATGCCTCGGCCCAGAGGAATAGTGGTAATCCCTGATCAAATAGCATGGCCTTGGCTGCTCCAACCATAATCATGTTCTTCCGCTCTGCAACTCCATTATGTTATG
Organism: Pseudotsuga menziesii; assembly: GCA_001517045.1. NCBI lineage: Eukaryota > Viridiplantae > Streptophyta > Pinopsida > Pinales > Pinaceae > Pseudotsuga > Pseudotsuga menziesii. Next base: position 149,761 of record LPNX010908126.1, read on the forward strand.
GGGTATGGGGCACAGTGTGCTCCTTCTTGATCCCCTCAGCCGAACAATACTCCATGAACTCATTGGAAGTGTACTCACCCCCATTGTCTGTTCTCAACACCCGAATTTTGTTTCCTGTTTGGTTCTCCACAAGAGTCTTGAACTTGCGAAACCTCTCAAAGACCTCTAACTTGGCCTTCAAGTAATAGATCCAGGTTTTCCTGGAATAGACATCAATGAAGGTTACGCAGTAACTGTAACCACTGAACGAATGGACACTCATAAGTCAGCATACATCCGAATGCACCAAGTCCAAGGGCTCCTTAGACTTGTGCTCACTCTGTGGGAAAGGATTCTTGATGTTCTTCCCCAAAGCACAACCCTTGCAATGGTTTTGCTTTTCCTCCTATACCTGAGGAACTCCAGTGACTGCCTGTCTCAAATGCTTCAGTGCTCCATGGTGTAAGTGTGACATCCACCTATGCCACAACTCACCCTGACTGCTGCTGCTGCTGCTGACTAGAGCCTTTGTAGGCTCAAAGTGTAATCTGTACACTTTCCCGCTCCTTCTACCAATCACCCGATCCAAGCTCCTATCTGACCCCTTGGGCCTGATATACGCTATGGTCACAGAACTTCACCCGATATCCCTTGTCCTCCAGAATGGAGACTGACATAAGGTTCTTTGTCAATCCTGGAACATATAACACATCAACAAAACTGAGGGGTATGCCAAACTCCCTCTCAAATGAAACAGTGCCAACTCCCTGCGCTTGATACCGCGCATCATCACCCGGCTCAACGTGGATCCCTGTTCCACCCTCCTGCAAGTCTTTGAAGAATCTCTTCTGTCCACTCATGTGACTAAATGCTCCGCTATCAATGTACCATATGCTGCTCCCTGTGGTGCTTGCCATGCAAGCTATCAAGCAAAACTCCTCATCGAAGTTCCTGCTAAACTCATCCACCTCTGCAGATCCAGCCATCTGAGTGTTACTCTTCTTCTTCCTGTCTAGGCACTGGGAGGCAAAGTGTCCCTGCTTGTGGCAGATAAAACACTTAACCTTTGATACGTCAAGGTCTTCTTACCATCCTTCTTCCTCTTTGCCTTCCCCTTGCTCTTCCATGTAAGGGCTAGAGCCTCCTCATCCACAATCTGTGGGGCACTGCTAAATGAGCCTAATCCTTGACCCATGCGGGTCTCCTCTTGCACAAAGTCATCCCATAGTCTCTGCCAATCAGGGAGCTTCTCCCTAGCCACAACACCTTTGACAAAGGTGTCCCATGGCTTAGAGAATCCATTGAGGGCTATCCAGACTAGCTCCTCGTCATCAGTCTTAGAGCCAACAGCTCCAAGCTCATCCCTGATCTGTGTGAGCCTCGTGAGATAAGGCACCACTCCTTCTCCCTTGGTCATCTTGGTGTTGCGCATCCTCTCTTGCAACACCATCCTCCGGTTCTCGTTCTTGCTCTGGTACAAACTCTCCAAAGCCTTCCACATTTCTAATGCGGTCTTCTTACCAGAAAGGTGAGGGACTATATGGTCCTTCACTCCATCCATGATAATCAGCATGACTCTGGAATCAATCTTCTTCCAAGCTGCTAGATCTACCGGATCCGTGGGTGTAACCTTCGTGGAGTCAATGTGCTCCTCTGCATCACAGATGTCCGGGATCCTTGTGATCATTTTTTTCCATGTAGGAAAGTTTTGAGCACCCTGGAGTCTATCCTCAACTCTCAACTACACGGCCATAGTGAAGTGTACCTGTCAAACCCTAGATTTGGAAGTCTAGGTTTGTGCCTTTGTATAGATCTCCCCCTGATCTATCACAGCTGCTACAAATCTCTCAGCTTTAGCTCACCAGAGCTTTGATACCATGTAAATTTTCTTTTAATATTCAACTAGGGCTAAACAGTGCATGCAAAATATCAACTGATAACCACACATGAATATCTTTTACAGTATGCAGCGGAATATAAAACTGAGAAATAAATCACAACATCACATCACAATATTGACACTATTATTTTGGGTATGGAAACCCGCGAAAAAACCCAAGATGGGAAAACCAGTGCAGCAGTCAGATGTAGATTTTATTATGAGAAAATATGGAACTTTTACAATCACTGCAAATTCACCCAAACCCGGTGAATGCAGTACCTGACAGAATCACTGGGCAAATCCCAGCTAAACCTCAACACCCTCCTGTGTGAGTGTACGTCCCAACTGTACGAAACTCGATGATCCTACTGCTCGCTCCTCCGTCTTCTCAGCGAAATCCTCTGTCTGACTTTCTCTCCCTGTCTGTATCCTGTCTCTGTCGAAATACAAGTGTGTGTGTTCTCTCCACCAATTGATCTCTCTTTTATAACTTTAGGTAAAGCGAAAACCCTAATTTCACTTTCATTTTAACTAGTGGTAAAACAAAAACCATAATTTCACTTTCACTTTAACTAGTGGTTCACTAAAGTTAATTTAGATCACTTTAATTTATTTTCCAAAGTAAACTTAAGAAAAATAAATTAAATACAACCGGTTTCCTAATTTAAGTCTTCTGCATGCAAGAACACATGCATGTAGGAAGACCTTCCTTGTTGCTACTAGTTTAACAAATTGAAGTGGCAATGGAGCATGGAGACACATGGAGACTATGGGGCCCACACAACCTAGAAATTTGGACCACATGGCATCCTCCTCTTGCAATTTTGAATCCATGGGAAGCCTAAAGGTTTTTTAATGAGTTAGAAGGCTAATACACTTGGCCATATACATCATAGGTTGAATTTGGGAGGAAATGTAACTTACATGGGAGAGGAAGAGTCATTTTGGAGCCAGTGAGACACTTGGACTAGATTCCCTAGCTCTATGACAACAATGATGAAGATGCTATGACACTTATGACACAAACTAGATCTGAAGGCTGACATATGACATATCTGACATGTCAAGTCAAAATAGAGCATCCAAGAGAGCTCTCATGTGAGTTGGGGAAACTCAATGGGATCCAACTCAAATTTGGGGAAGGTGGAAGGCTAGGAAAGGGAGGACACATGGCAAATCATGAGCACACACCCTAATTCGAATTGGCTTGAGCTTGTGGATGGATTGAGAACCTTAGAAGGCTAAGGATGTTTATAAAATACAAGAAGAAACCAAGATAAGGGCTTTTGATCATTTGAGAAATTGTCATTTGTGAATTGTGAGAGCTAGTGGATGATTGGTTTTCTTGCCTTAGCCAATTTCGAGGGTGAGAGATTCTCATCCAAGTTGGTGTTTAGAAAGGCCACTCAGGTCTTTCAAGGAGCTTTAATGGAGTCTTATTTGCAGGTGTAAGCTACAGGAAAGCATGTGGATTCTTCTATTGCAGCACTCTCTGTCAACCATTTCCAGTTTTCTTTGCATATTCATGCTCATGGAGGGATTGCACTTGTTATCCACTTATTTGTACTATAGTTGGGTTACCTGAGGAGCCATCGGTTGACAAACATGTCCAATGTTTGATTCCAGTGTATCAGTTGATCCGTCTTTATGTCTAACCAATTTTGGCTAGCCAGTTTTTCAGTTGAATAATTTTGACCATAGCCCCGCGGAGTTTGTAATAAAATGTGCTAGTAGGGTGTTTTGAGTGGTTCGGTCTCCTAAGACGTAGAATCTCAACTAAGGTATTCTAAGGAGTTTTTTGCCCTTGACAATTATGCTTTGCCTATACCTGAGTATAATTGATAAGGTTTTCTCCCGCTTCCTCCAAAGCTGGAATGCCCGATTTTGAATTATGGGCCTTGTGGGGTTATTAGAGCCCAACTAAGTGTATATAAACCTACTAGGCATTATTAGAATAGAGCATGGTCATGTCCTAAGTCAATAGGACCTTTAAAAAAAAATTGAAAAAAAATCTTCAGACGGGTTAAAAAATTATTTTTTTATTTTTTTATTTTTTAATTATTTCCGTAAGTTTTTTTATTAATTTTTCCATAAATTAATTGAAAAAATCTCGTTTGTAATAAGTTAGTCATCCGAACCTCGTTTTCAGTGATTGAAGGCTCTAACCTTAAGCCAAAAATCATTCTTGATTGGCCAACCAGTCAGATCCAACTTTCAGATCATCAATCAGACACATAATGCACATTTTCTCAAAAAAGTCATTTTTGGGGAAAAAATGGAGTTTTTATTAAAAAATGATTATTTTGGAGAAAATCCAAAACTCTCCAAATTAATCCAAATTCAGTGCAATAAAAGGCTAAATGACATCTCAATGGGCATTTATGATGATTGGAGTTATCATAACTCAGCTTCAGTCAGCATTCAGTGAGCAATAAAGATATATTCAGTTAACGGACTTGTCATCTCCAGCTAAACTCCCGAATTGGATGAGATGGAGAGCACTCATTGGTTTGATGATTTGATCGAGGCAGGAACTAGTGATAACATTATGATATGATAGTTGTGGCTCCTCCATACCTAAGATATGGCTCTTCCATACCTAAGAGGCGCCTTCACCTACCAGCTCACGCCCCTCTTCATGCTCATGCCCCTCCTTCATCAACAGATGCGCCCTCACACGTGTGGACTCCCAGGTGGTTGGTTTCGGATGTTTAGGTTTGGAGTGGGGGCGCCTTGCCTAGGAGGAGGCCTCCCCTCACTCTCAGCTCTTCATCTTTAGGTTTGGACTCCCAGCTAAGTGCCAAGCCGCTTAGGTCAGGAATTTTTGGTTTTAGGGTTTTGGTCTTCATTTATTGTATAAATATAGGCTTCTTTAGCTCTATTGGGATGGATTTTTGTGTAGAGAAACTCTGTCCAAACTCTGTAAATGCTTGTTGCTTTATACAACCGTGGAATAAATTTTAAGGCTTTGGAGGCTCATATGGTTTGTAAAATGTGGATGAATGCTCTTGGCGAATGAGGTGATAGTGTTTCAATTCTCTCTTTTCATGCTTATATTGGTTAATGATTCATGCTTTAGAAGGCTCTGTAAGCACTTAAGATCAATTATTTGAAGTTTCAATTTAATTGTTTATGGTTTCACTCTTAGAAATTGAAAGTAGCAATGGTTATTCAGTTATATGATATGCTCTTTTATATTTCAATTGGTAAAACATACATGATCTAATACATCTTTTGGCAAGTGTTTGAGTTGAATTTGTGCAGATCACTTCATCCAATCAAGTAGGAGTTCGAGCTCAGGTGCATCCTCTCCTCTTGAAGTCAAGACAACTTCTGGAAATTTCAAGCTTCAAGGAATCCAAGCATCATCAAGAAAAGCCACAGGTTTGAATGCTTTTCTTCATTTTTATTCATCTTTCAAAGTTTAAGAAATTTTTACATTCTTGGGTTAGGGAAAGGTTTGGGCTAAAGTGAACATTCATTCACCAAACCTTATGCCCCTGTTGGCTGTCCCATCTTCAATTTGCAGCCATCTTTCTCTTTTTATTGCAGCCCTTTCTTCTCCTCTTTCGCTGCCCACTTTTGCCCTCTTCCTTCACTTTTTGCAGCCCCCTTTTTGCCCTAATTTGCAGCCTCATTTACCCTTTTTTGCAGCCACTTTTTGGGCCCTAGTTTCAGCCATCTTCATCACTTTTTGCAGCCCTCTTTCGTCGATTTGCAGCCCCTCTTTCACCTTTGCTTTCAGCCTTATTTGACCTTACTTTGTCCTCTTTTCACCCATTTTTCACTTCTCTTTTCGTAGCCTTTTATTCCTCTTTTTCTTCTTCTGGTTTTGGTAAGGGTTGGGTTCGTTTTTTGTCACTAAGTTTGTAGATCTAGTTTCAATTTGTGTTTAAACTAACACCATAACGAGTTAGTGTTCAAAGCTCTTAGTTTCAGGCAGGTGAAGGAGAGCCCAAAGGCTAAAAGCAAGCAAGAGCAAAAAGACCAAAACATCTCCCTCCTCTTTCTTCCCCTTCTCACCATCTGCTCATTTAAGAAGAAGCTGAACACAACAAAGCATTGTAAATTATTAATAAAAAGGCTAATGGGAGCAAAGCTCCCATCTTTTTTACTTCCTCTATTTGGGGAAAGTGTGTCTTGTGTTCCTTTTCATTTTTTCTTAGTGTAGTTTTAACTTAAAGCACTTAGCTTAGTTCTCTTGACTAGACTTAGTTTTCATTTCCACTAATTGCTAGTTGTTCATTAAGTGTAACTACTAATTGCTAGATTAGATTTTATTACTTGCATTGTGGTGTATCTTTCTCTATAATTGTTAATCTTAAAAAAAACAAAATCTCTTGAATCTCACCGTAAGGTGGATCAAGAGTGCTCTCTGCGGGAGAGTTTGTTTAACTGTCTTTCTTTTATTTTCATGCATTCTACTGTTTGCTAGTTTAACTAATTAATTATTAAGTCTCTTGAACTTGTCAGAACCCAAGTCAAGAGCACTCTCTATCGGAGAGCATTTTTAGATTTGCATATCCTTGCATAGACATTTAGATTAGCTAAGTCTCTTGAACCTTTGTCATAAGACAAGGTCAAGAGCGCTCTCTGTCGGAGAGTCTTAATTAACTAGTTTAATAAAACTTGCAACACACACCCTTTTAATTAATTAACTCCCTCCCCTCCTTGCCGGAGTATGCTCTGACCGATCTCAGATCAGAGTACCCAGAAACGGCACTGGATCTTTAAGCCTGCAAGAATAACTTAATAAAACTTAATACTCCATAACCAACACACCGGCGTTGTAGGGAATCTTCCAAAGTACTTCCTAGGAGAGGCGCCAAAATCCTGCTGTCTAAGCTTCTCAGCTGGTCAATCTTCGCGATACCAGCCTGGGATACTGGGCAGGCCCGACATGTCTTCAACGGAGGGAACTTAGAATATTTTCCCGGCTTTTGACAAACCTTCGTTGACACCTAAATTAAGAGCACATAAAATCCTTAAAACCTACCAAGAGCATTCGCACAATCTAATACTCACTAGTTGGATTCCTAGACTTATTATTTTATTTTGCGCATTTCAGTATCATTGACTCCATAAGGCACTGGTCCTTGATTAAATATGCATAATTATCTTATATTGATCAATTGTCTGTGGTTCATTATAATTGCTATCACTGAATGCTTAATTAAAGTCTGGAATTTTTACTTATCTTTTCAATCTCTTGTTTGCAATGTGGATTGCTTTTGATTATGTGTCATACTCATAATAAGTAAACATCTTTAATTATAACAACTCCTAAATAACACCCATCCGCATCCGCAACCTTTTAGAAAACACTTTAACAACTTAAGAGCCTTAGAAAACTCTTTTGTTAGGGACTACCCCCCTTGGCTTCGTTAGGAGTTAGCCTAAACGGAGGAGCTAGGAGTAGGTGACAGTACCTGGCTCTGTGCTTGCCCCCAAGGTCACGCCTCTCCCACTTTCCTAAGCGAGGAGACAGCTTTCATTAGATTTCTGCTGCTGGTGTGCAATCGACGGACAACAACACCTTGGGTGAGCTCATGTACTCTTTGGGAGATCTATTCCTGATATATTTATGATTGTAATCAGTAAATATGCTTTGTTCTTCACTCTCAGAAAGTTTCAAGTCGAAATACCAAATATTTGTATGTCAAAATGATTTTTAATGAGCAAACAGTGACCATTTCCACTCTATTTTGATATATGCTATGGTAATGCTTATCATTTCGAATGGAGGAATGTATCTTTGATAAATGTATGATGAATGGACTGTTATTAATGTGTATTTCAAATCTCATGTTCAGTACTTAAGCATTGAAAGCCATTTTACTTATTTTTGTTGCATTGGGAGAAGATTTGGTGCATTTTCCCCAAGGGTCGAAATTGTCATTTGGTAGCTGTTTTGGAAAGAGTCATAACAGCATGTATAAACTGAACCATGATGCATATGAGACTTTGAAAATGTCCCTTACACATCCCCTGCATCCGTTCTGAAATTCAAGTGACTTTGGGACCATTTGTGAAGCCATTTCCGGCAATTACCCAAGGGTAACTGGAGCCCCAATTTGCTAGTAAAGACTCCTACTTTGAACAGAATATTAAACAAGTTTGCAGAAGTAATTGTGGGGTCATAAAACATCTCTGAACATCATATTTAAGTTCTAATATCAGTCATGTACCTTCTGAGAAAATTTGGGAGCATTTGGGCCAATTTGGAGGTCTAGACATCAAAACTAGTTGAGGCCAAAAATTGGGAAAAAAATGAAAAAAATTGGTCATTTAATAAAATTTCAAAAAGGGACATTACAGTTCCCAACAGTCCCACTTGCAATTACGGAGAATCAATTCCTGCAGCCAGAAGTAGCACTGTTTCAACTAATGAGCCTTCACATGATGGGTGGGGACACATGCATAAAAATGATGATGACCAACCTCCCTTCACTAGGTGGTTTTGGTTGCCTGGCTACTACAGGGAGTCATTGATAATTGGATAATGCTGTTAATGGTCTGGTGGTTATGGTATACCCCATTGATGCAGGTTGAAACTATATTAATGCCTTATTCAAATATCTGGCACTCCACTGCCAATTTTGTTGTTATCGCTATCCTGGACCTTGATCCACCATTATGAGGTGGATTTAATGATCTGGAGATTTTGTTGACTTTCGGTGCTGTGCCTTCTGTTGTCGTTTCTTTGTAAAATACTCTGTGCTTTAATATTTATGTAATAGAAATTTGAATATTTCAAAATAAAAATAAAACGTCTCCCTGACAATACTAACCAGATGAATGACTCTGTGAAGGTAGATATTTCATGATACTATACTACTCCATGATCCAGGTTAACTGGAGGAACATAAAGTTAGCCTTTCATCACATGGTAGACTATGGGAAGGAACATAAAGTCCTTAGCTGTGATTTTTGGCCGCATGCCTCGGAGGAATAATGGCTCTACAGATGTGCATATGTCTCCCGCCAACTAACAAAAAATTACAGTTAATCTACAAACAGGCAGTGGTGGTTTTACATGACCAAAAGAAAACAATTACCATCGACATCAAGTGTGCACCTACAATATCTTGACAAACACAGGCAATGACTCGACACAAATGAAAGTGATGCTTATGCTTGAAATAAAAAGCATGGTAAGAAAAATAAGTATGAAGACTATCCCAGATTTTGCGGTAAGACATAAAATATGTGTTATCCCCCTGTAGTTATAGTAGCATGGACCAAAATCCTCAACAAGGGCTAGGACTTATGCCACTGTGACATTAGTAAGCTTGGATTGGATCCATATAATCTCTGATGACAGGTATGTGTTATCCCCCTGTAGTTATAGTAGCATGGACCAAAATCCTCAACAAGGGCTAGGACTTATGCCACTGTGACATTAGTAAGCTTGGATTGGATCCATATAATCTCTGATGACAGGTATGTTATTATCAACATCGTGGGGGTAGTATTGGTACCACTTTTTAATGGCAGGTATGTTATTGTTAATGTGGTGGGGGTAATGCTGTTACCATTTTTTTATGACATGTGTTATGGTTAATGTGCTGGGTATAATGCTGGTACCATTACTTGATTAGTTAAGGAGGATGGAATCATTGTAAATAGTCTTAACAGAACAACAAAACGGAGCCTTTTGTGTTGTCTGTGCTAATTGTATGAAATAACTGATTGCTCCAAGCAATTTGATTGGTGTGAGAGCAGTGTAGTGAAGTGTAATACAGTAAAACAATAATGCATGAAATAGGTAAGGTGGTGTAACATACAGTTGCTCTAGTTCATCATGTTGCTTCTTGCGTTTGCGAGCAGCGAGGGCTTCATATTCGAGCCTTTGGAACTGCTGGTAAGGCTGGGCACCAGTGTGGTCATCTTCTGCAAATGCAAGGGGGTCCATCTCCCCCTGGAAGCGCAGGGTGTACTCCTCATCATCTTCATCTTCCTCTTCGTCTTCTTCCACCTCCTCACCATTAACCTCCTCCTCCTGCTGCAGCAACTGTTGCCCATCTTCTTCCAAATCCAACTCCAACGTATCCAAGTCAATTTCCATGTCCATGCCTATCTCCATTTCCAAGTCCTTTTCCTCAAAATCTTCCATGCTTTCCATTGACTTTGAAGTCTCGATCTTCAATACATGTGCACATACACCGGCCTACTTGCAGTTGTAATTCAGCTTCTCGAACACAAATAATCAGTCAGGAAAATGAACTCGATCAAAATCTTTTACCGAATCGGAGGGATGTGAAGGTGAACATCATGTGCATCCATCCAATTGATATTTATATGGTTTTGAGCGTAAACGTTGAGAGTATCTCATGCCTGGGAAACAATCGGGGGTTTGGGTTTTGGGCTTCGGTAAGCGACTTTTGGAACTTTCTATACAGGTGTATGATAATAAACAATAACATGTTAAGTTTGACACTCATTTGTCGAAGTTATGAACATGACCATGTGGGTCTTTGTTATTTTCGGGGTTTCTACAAATTTTTTATTTTTTAATTACATTAGAAAAAATTTGGCAATGGAGTGTATTTTATTTATTCTAAGTTTTTGATTTTTTTTAGTGAGTTTTGGTCGGAAGTTAAAAAAAAAAAAATCCAAATTTGGAAGTATTCAAATTGTGTTTTTGAATCCATTAAAAAATAAACTCCGAGTAAAATCCAAATTTGGAAGTATTCAAATTGTGTTTTTGAATACACAACACCCTCAAATATCCATGTTCCTCATTTGTCAACTTGTCTCCAACAAAACAAGACAGAAAATATACTTGGAAAAAGTTGAAACCAGCCTAGATCCAAATCCTTGGCTCTATCAAGCGTTGGAAGGGATCAAATCTCTAGAGGTACGAACATCTTCTTAGGTTTTGCACTCAAGGAGCTATCAGCTTTGCTGTGTCTGATATATAGCCATTGATTTGATTCAAATCAAAAGACGCATATTTTTATTTAAGGTGGACATATAATATTTTTATTATTAATATTTAATATTTTTTATGGCCTACATATAATATTTTTTATTATTTTTTATTTTGTTGGAACTAACATTACAACATCTCCCCCCATACATGGTTTTAAAACCATGTGCAAGGCCCTCCTAAAACCATGGATTGTTTAGGAGAACCATGTACAATAAAACCATGGGCTGTATAGGAGGCCTTGCAAAGGCCCTCCTAAACCATGTACAATAACACCATGGGTTGTTTAGGAGGCCTTGCACACGGTTTTAAAACCATGTGCAAGGCCAACATATTTTTGCAGATAATTCAATTTTTTCTATTTTTTTTGTTTTTAGGTATCTCCTGTAACGTCCCCGACCCTCCGACCGGCGAAGAGGACGCTACCATAACATTAGCATGCAGGCTAAAAGCCATATGAAGTTGAACATACCTAAAAATTTAAATGCTTGAACATAAAACATGCACAGATACATAAGTATCCATCATACAGCGGAAGCAAACATACGTTCATTCTAGCATTCAACATGTTCATCATCATTCATTAGACAATAAATATAATTGCAGAGACAAACTGGTCAAGAATACTTGTCTTATAAAGAGCTTGTCCCGCAACTAGCTACGTCGCTACAACGTTCCACCCAGCCATAGGCCAGCGTGCTCCTTAATCTCTTAGCAACGCTGCCACCCCTGAGCTGGGCATGATTCCCCAAGGAATAAGGACAAGCAGGCTTACACATAGCCAAGGATACATAACACAGCAAATCAGCCAAGCCAACACAGTTGGGTTTGTCATGCCATCAAGGAGCTGGGAAAGGCTAATTGCTAAGCTGGTGAGATCGTGGTTAGCTCATTGCAGAGCTAAGGACACCTACACCAGAACTAGCATGGCTTCTAGAACATCCACACACACCCAACACAAGGAAATCAGCCCCTTCTCTACTACACAATCCCTCAGGCCCTGACCTCCCTCCCAGTGGTATTCAGGGGATTGTGGAAAAGAAAGCCAGCCCCCTAGCTCTGTATGTGTGGTCCCTGAACACACCAGGTTGTCAAGCAAACCAAGCCCTCATCCCCACTCCAAAAATAGTCTGCAAACTAACCATTGCATACATGCAGCAAATAAGCTATTCACATCTTGGACATGGGAGAAAATTGACCCCGAGTTGTTCTTGGCCCTATTGTGGCCAAAACGACTCGCAATAACCTATAGCAAGGCCAAAACGTAACTGATTCCACAGCAATGAACAATGTGGGGGAAAACAACAGCAACCACAAAATCAGGGAAAGGACCACAGCCCCATCTCACAATGAAGCGATGGGAACATTACACAGTCCCAAAACGGGAGAGGAAGTCTGGTTCTCATTCCAAAAACAGGGGAAACATGTAAGCAGACTACAAATTCGTAAGGAGAAATGCCCACCTCAAATCGGTAGGGAAAAATACACATACCCACCGTCTCCCGGGCGTGAATGGCTCTATACAGGAAATTGTGGTTGATAGTGGGAAGAACTCTTCCTCAGCTCGCTGCCTGGATCCCAAAACGACGTCGAAACCTGTGCGTGAGGAGGTGAACAGAGCAAAAACGCCTCCGCATGAGAGTGAACAAAACGATTCTCTGCGGGAGGATGGACAAGGATGGAGTCGTGGGGTAGTGGTTTCCCTACCCACGTGTAGATGGAGAATCCATTGGTGGAGTGGGCGTGTGGGCAAGGGCTTACAGTCCTGCCACCCACCACTTCCCAGCAATAACTACCCAACTAACATTAGGGATTTTAATGGCCGACACATGGCTTTTCCCCATAGGCTCATGGTTTAACATTTCCCCCTCCTCATCCTTAGGAAATCATGCCATTTTAATTTAATGTTGCACCGTCGTAGCTGGTTGTAGGTGTTTCATTAATTTTGCATGTTTACATGATGCTAGAACTATAATGTGTCGAATGGCACGATATACCATCGGCAACGATCCCCATTGCTGAAACATAACACAACCAAATCGATGGTGGGGCTTTTGCCTTTAGCTCCTCACCATGATTAATTACAATATATACATCATGTACCTTTAATGCAAATGGGGTCAAAACCGGGGTGTTAGAATCCCCTCCCCCTTGGAATAACACCGTCCTAGTTGTTCCAATACATAGGAATACATATCCAAAATTTCAAAATTTTGCAAACCTGTCCCACATTCAATTATTTACTTTGAACTTTTAGGACCAAGCCCCTTTGGCTTCCACGAGCCTCTCCTGTTGGTTCTCAGCTTTCGGCTCATCCCCAAGTCTATGAACTTTTCTGTATCATGAGCATCTCTCCAAGATTTTCTTGGGTCTTGGCAATTTTTTGAAGGAGACTTCCAGCCAAATCCAACAGCTTTTGGTCCACTGCCATGATCAATGTGCACAGCTGGATTTCACTTTTCTCACCTGTGAAATGCACCATTGAAATTATGTTAGACCAAGCATAATATAGGCATTAAAATCAGCCAATCAATTGCCCATTTGGCATGATAGTCCAAGTCTCATCAAGGAGACTTTCATATTTTTCATGCCTTCCCAATAGGCACATGAACTCATTCATGTCCATTCTTAGGCAGGGAATTAACTATTCCAGCATTCACAATTTACTTTAAGCAAATAAACACATTCTATTTTCAGTCAGACATGCATTCAACAATCCTTTGTTTTCACAATGCATATATATATATATATATAATCAGAAGGAAGAGAGAGAGCAGCAAGAGTTTTTCCCCTTTTTGTCTTGTTCCATCCTGGAACCCACACCACCGTTGTGGATTTTCATGCTCTTAGCCTCTTTCACTTCACTGTGAATGCTGGACCAATCCCTCTTGGTCATGACACTTAGTGTCTTCGGTCTATTTCAGACCTCTCAACCATGGATCCCCCCCACACGGTTTGTCTCGGCTGCTAGGAACTTCAGTCTCACTAGCACCTTTTTCATTACTGCTCATTCTGAGCTCTTCAAGACAGTCACATGTCCACATGCACCCCTAGGATGCTCTCATAGTCCTCGCTCCCAGCGATACCTATATTCAAACATTGAATAGATTCACATGTTTCGTTTATTCTCAATGGTTTTTATCTCTTAAACAAGAGCTTAGAATATCATAACCAAATCATATACACATGTACATTCATAAGCAAGAAATTGCAAAATAGTCCAATACTTATCTATATTGTGTGTTTCCTCGTTGGTCCACAGGATCCTGCTTCGCTTTGCAAGCCTTGGGATCGCCTATGGACTTGGATGTTAGGCCAGCACGCAGGCTGCTTCACAACATCCTTTTATATATATCAGGCACAGTCAAGCCAACCTTTAGTTGGGTTTATCAGACTATCAACAAATCGCCTGTACTTATATCAACAATACACTTATATCAACAATGCACTTATATTAACAGTAAACGGCCATTTCCAGGTTTCATTTCCAGCAGTGAGTTCTAATTCCACTACCCCATACAACACAAGAGACCACTCCCTTCTCTGCTCTTCAGTCCCTCAAGAATGTATCCTTCTCTATGCTCTTCAGTAGGAGGTAGGATGAGCCCAAGCCATTATCCATTTAGTGTACAACACCAGACTACCTCTGTTTAGCCTGACAACACAAGCAACATAAGCAAACTCATCAGCGTTATTGTTCTAAAACTGTAATCATTTTTCACATCACGCACTATCAAGTATTGAGACACCAGGAGTGCGTCCACTCCCTAGGGTGTAATCAATATTGAAAAACCCTTCCATGATCCGACATCGAAAAAGTGTGCACGCTTTTTCGGTGTGTGCCATGTAGGCCCTATTCATACTTAAGCAATCGGTCATCATGGAAATAAAATCAAAACATGTTCTGCATATGGAATTTTAATAATTTGACATGCATATTCTTAGCTAGGGTCACAGAACACTTATCCATTTACCGATGTAGTATTCCTTCGTTAAGGAGGAATGGGGGCTCCCTTCTCTGAGTTGACAGTCCCTCGGTTTTCCATCCCAACTCCTTTCACATTCCATATCCACACATGTCTTACCGACATAATCTATACCATCTCACTCATGTTGCTTACCAAACATGCAGTGCAGATGGGACATTTCCAAAATGCCCAATGGAGTTTCACCCGAAACCCATTTCCAAGATAGGGAAACCCTCCCCCATGAAGTTTGGCTCCTACAGGCCATCACACATGGTCTCCTGCAGCGTCTACCCCTGGAAAATTCATCAAGTAGCCAAACAGTCAATCAGTATCTACTAATACAATCCAGATTTTATTGTTCCATAACCAAGCAATGGCATTAGTAATTAAATTCCATATGAATTTGCAACTTTGTCTACTACATAAATTGATTTGCTTGGAAATGAGGTGATCCTCATTTGTTGGTCTCTTGTAAGCAGCACCACTATGCCCATTATACTTTTATTGCTTACTGGCATAACATGAACATCCGCTTACAACACGTCCTCCTGACACAATTCTATACAAGCCAACAGTGATTAGTAGTTGTCAGCAATTTCTCAATTCTGAAATTTACAAGCCCAAATTGACAACTCATTCTGCATACAAACTATTTTTTTACAGCCATGAGACTCTTCTCATGAGGTTTGGCTCTTTCACATGGTAGATTTCGGCCTTTGTCATGGTCTTACCCACATTTCCATGCCCCAAACAATCTACCTGAAATCTGAACTTCAATCAGCCAAACACTTGGTAAGTCTTGATGCATATAACATTTTTCCATTGCTGCAACAATCACTGAAGCATTTTCAGAATTATAGAATTCAAACACTTCCAGAGATTAGCACATCAATATTACCAAAACTCATTTACTTCACGCAATCATTATCATACTGAAATTGCAAGGTATAACCACATCATTTATGCAATTTAAATGAATGGTTTAGATACTTCTTACTTCACAAGCGTATTATTGTACCACCTTGCTCTTCCATAGAGCATTTCCGGCAGTCAATCGATCATGACTGCCCTCTTCATGCACTTACTATCCAACTTTTGATTCTGGACTTGTTGCCTTATCCCTTTCTCCATAGGGTTGCTAGTCACATTCATCAGCATCACCAACATATTCAGCCATGTCCATGTTGTCGTTGGTTTTTCCACTAATGCCAACACCAATGCAATAATTATCATTAGTGGCTCATTATAAATGTATAATTCTCACTATTCTTACCAACATGTAATATCTTATTCATACAAGGCATATCCTCATACATTTCATGTATAAAACTTGCAATCATAATTAACAAGACAAGGTTTAAGGAAATTTCCCTTTTCAAGTCCCTCATCCTTGCATGGAACTCCTCCTCCACACAACAGCTAGTTTGACCTCATGGTCTTGCTACCTCTAGGCATGCAATTCCCGTATTTGTCCATATTGAGAGCAACACATTTCTCTTTCAAGCAATCACTAGTACTTTGCTGCTCCACACTCAAATTCTTGTGACTCTCCCTTGTTCCCTGCTGGATAAGCTTTTCGACGCCTATCCACATGCTTCATTCTAACCTCGGGTGTGACAACCACACCGCTTCAAAAATGATGCTTTTTACCAAATGTATTCTGGTCTAAAGTGCCAACCTCAGCCACCTGGAATTTTCTTCCTTTTCAACCCTGTAATCCACTGGCAGTCTACTGAAAATCCACTGAAAAATCCCACTTGAAAACCCCAAAAATTCATTTTCCCCAATCGGATCTCTTTCCAACTAAATTTTCGACATTGCGGCGGTCAAAAGCTCTAGTTTTCTCCACACTCATCGGCGGCTTGTTCATCTATTTCCTTCCGTTGTATCAGGCCTGTAGTGGTCTAATACTCCAGGTTTTATCGGTGATCCACTTGTTTAATTTCCTCCGCCGTATCAAGTCCGTAGTGATCTATCACTCTGAACTTCATCGATGATTGAGACCCTTAAGTCGCATCGCATCGACAAGAAAATCGACTAACCGCTACATCGGCGGTCGGGTGCTCTGTGCATCGGGTGGCTAGTTGTCTATGCTTCCGCAACGGCAGCCAACGATCCTTCTAATGTTTCTGCGAGTCACAATCCTATCGGCGGTCGAAACGACATCTCATTGTGGTATCGGACATTTAGTCCCATAGATGTCCGTAACGGCGGTTCCACAGGCCTTAACTTTTCCGATCGGCGGTCTCATTAACTGTAATCTTCCGATCGGCGATCTGAAGCACAACTATCACGACATCGGCAGTCGAAACATTTATCCATCAGAAGATTAGTGCTCTAGATTTCCGCAACGGCGGGCGCGCGAACCACTAACTTCTTTCGATGTTCATCGGCGACCAATACCACTAACTTCCGTCGATCACCGATCGACACCACACTTAGAAAAAAATTTGGATTTTCTTCTTGCATCGGCTCTTCCTTCAACTAACGTTCGCCGATCCACTTCACTAGCCTCGGCAGCTTCATCTTCTATTCATCGGCGATCCCAACAACTAAACTTTTTCGATCGCCGATGATCTCGTGCCTTAGAAATTTTTGGAAATGTTCCGCCTTGTCTTCTGCCGCATCGGCTGTCAGAACAACTATCCTCTGTGGCATCGACGATCGGGGACTCTATCCGTCGGAAGGATAGTCCACTAGCCAGCCGCAACGGCAGACACAAAGTCAAATAAATTTGTCCGACGCAGTTCATCGGCGATCGAAACAACTAATTTCTTCTGACGTCAGCTACCGCATCGACGGTTCCATCATCTAAATTTCACCAATGATTTCCATACTTAGAGAAATTTTCAAAAGTTTTCTCTCTCTACTTTCTTCCGCCGAGACATCGGCGCCTGTGTCGTCTATTTTTCGTCGACATTTTAGCGATCTTCGGAAGATCTCTGCCGAAACTGCGACGTTGCCTTCATCTATTTTCCGTCGAAACCCTTCGTCATCGGCACCCTCATCCTCTAATTGTTGCTAATGGCGATGACGTTTCATGACTTAAATTTTTTTTTTCTCTTTAATCTTCTTTTCGCAGCCGACGTATCGGCGCTTACGTCTTCCATCCTCCGCCGACATATCGACGCCTTAGACAACTAAGTTTCGCTGACGTATCATCGGCGCTTTCAACGTCTAATTTTCGAGGAAAATTCCTCCTTTCTCTTCGGTGCCTTCACCTTTTCCTGCCGACGTATCGACGTTTCCATCCTCTAATTATCGACGATCCGAACAACTAAACTTCGTCGATCACCGATGGCCTCTTTCAGATGGTCTTTCAACTAAAAAGTGTCGGCATTTCGACGGTCTTCGGTTGTTCTCCACCGAAACTGCGGCTCCACCTTCTACTATCTTATGTCGACGGCTGACGAACGCTTAGGAAAATTTCCACAAATTTCTTCCTCCACCGTCGTATCATCGGCTAGTCGATCCACTAAACTTCATCGTCGTCGGGGTCTGGATCGGACGGCCGTCATACTAATCTGTCCACCTCATCGAAAGGGATTCCCACTAAGACCTCCGATGAGTCGACAGCTTGTCTCTTAGAATTTTTTTTCAAAAATCCTTTTCCACCTGCCCCTCGTCAGATGACCTTCCGACTACGCTTCCCGACGTATCGGAGGGGCTTCTCACTTAGTCCCTCGATGGTCCGACGGTTCTGGCACTTAGAATATTTTCCAACGAAATTTTATGTCATTCATATTTCTTCTGGGCAGAGGGCAACCTGCCCCTGCTAGCTGATCTTTCATGGCTCTCTAAGGCTCATGCTGCAACCTGTAGGTTCTGTCACTTATCTTCACGGCCCATTCAGGCCCATGCTACAACTTTAGCTCTGATACCATATTGTAACGTCCCCGACCCTCCGACTGGTGAAGAGGACGCTACCATAACATTAGCATGCGGGCTAAAACCCATATGAAGTTGAACATACCTAAAAATTTAAATGCTTGAACATAAAACATGTACAGATACATAATTATTCGTCATTCAGCGAAAGCAAACATACGTTCATTCTAGCATTCAACATGTTCATCATCATTCATTAAACAATAAATATAATTGCAGAGATGAAATGGTCAAGAAAACTTATCTTATAAAGAGCTCGTCCCGCAACCAGCTACGTCGCTGCAACGTTCCAGCCAACCATAGGTCAGCGTGCTCCTTAATCTCTCAGCAGCGCTGCCACCCCCGAGCTGGGCATGATTCTCCAAGGAATAAAGACAAGCAGGCTTACACATAGCCAAGGATACACAACATAACATATTAGCCAAGCCAACACAGTTGGGTTTGTCAGGCCATCAAGGAGCTGGGAAAGGCTAATTGCTAAGCTGGTGAGCTCATTGCAGAGTTAAGGACACCTGCACTAGAACTAGCATGGATTCTAGAACACCCACACACACACAACACAAGGAAATCAACCCCTTCTCTACTACACAGTCCCTTAGGCCTTGACCTCCCTCCCAATGCTATTCAGGGGATTGTGGAAAAGAAAGCCAGCCCCCTAGCTCTGTCTGTGTGGTTCCCGAACACACCAGGTTGTCAAGCAAACCAAGCCCTCATCCCTACTCGAAAAACAGCCCGCAAACTAACCACTGCATACATGCAGCAAACAAGCTATTCACAGCTTGGATAGGGGAGAAAATTGACCTTGGGTCATTCTTGGCCCTATTGTGGCCAAAACAATTCGCAATAACCTACAGCAAGGCCAAAACATAATTGGTTCCACATCAATGAACAATGTGGGGGAAAACAACAGCAACCACAAAATCAGGGAAAGAACCACAGCCCCATCTCACAATGAAGCGACAGGAACATTACATAGTCCCAAAACGGGAGAGGAAGTCCGGTTCTCATTCCAAAAACAGGGGAAAACATGTAAGCAAACTACAAATCCGTAAGGAGAAATGCCCACCTCAAATCGGTAGGGGAAAACACACATACCCACCGTCTCTCGAGCGTGAATGGCTCTGTACAGGAAATCATGGTTGACAGTGGGAAGAACCCGTTCTTCAGCTCGTTGCCTCGATCCCAAAACGACGCTGAAACCTGAGCGTGAGGAGGTGAACAAAGCAAAAACACCTCCGCGTGAGAGTGAACAGAATAGTTCTCTACGGGAGGATGGACAAGGATGGAGTCGTGGGGTAGTGGTTTCCATGCCCACGTGCAAACGGAGAGTCCGTTGGTGGAGTGGGCGTGTGGGCAAGGGCTGACAATCCTGCCACCCACCACTTCCCAGCAATAACTGCCTAACTAACATCAGGGATTTTAATGGCTGACACGTGGCTTTTCCGCATAGGCCCATGTTTTAATGTTTCCCCCTCCTCATCCTTAGGAAATCATGCCATTTTTATTTAACGTTGCACCATCATAGCTGGTTGTAGGTTTTTGATTAATTTTGCATGTTTACATGATGCTAGAACTATAATGTGCTGGATGGCACGATATGCCATCGGCAACGATCCCAATTGCCGAAACATAACACAACCAAATCGATGGTGGGGATTTTGGATAAGTACACCAAAGCCCTTTACGATTGTTATTTATGTTAATAGTAGATATGGTGAAGGAAAAAGTCAACATATTAGACATGATAATATTACATTTAATTTTGAACCTCAATTTCATTTCAAAATATTTTTACCATCAAACTAATTTCAATATTTTTGAATGTATAAAGTATACTCACGTTCCGAATTGTCATTTATGTTAATAGTGGATATGGTGAAGGAAAAAGTCAACATATTAGACATGATAATATTACATTTAATTTTGAACCTCAATTTCATTTCAAAATATTTTTACCATCAAACTAATTTCAATATTTTCGAATGTATAAAGTATACTCACGTTCCTCGTAAGCAAAATAAAAAAGATGGCCTCTTTGCAAATAAAGGAGTCAAGCTAGTTGGAAAATTTATGAGAATAATGGAGTCGAAGGGGCACTAGGGCCTTATTAGGGTTTCTATAGAAACGATGGCCATGGATGATGTCGAAGATGAACAACTAGTGGACTATAGTGAGGACACACTCTTTGAACACGACAATTTTGTGACATCAGGGGTGGAACTATGTGCTAAGGGACCCATCAAAATGTCTAGGACTCGCAAGCTATAAGATTATAGGGTTTTGGATTATAGTGAATATAAGGGTGTTTCGACAAAATTGTTGTACTGTCAAATGCTCATTCATTTGATGGATTTTAATCCCATTTACAAAGAAGCGCCACTCATTTCCACGAATACCTTTTCAACAAATGTTTGATGATTAGTAACTCCTCACCACCTTCAAGGCATGTTGACACAAATGTTTTATTTTTGACCCCACCAACATCCTCCCCAAAGTTTTTTGGAGTTGTAACTACTAGTGAGACACGAGATCTAAACACAAGGACTTCTCCCTCATAGTCTTATGAAGCTCTTGGTGCGGGTTTTATTGGTTGGGCTTTAGATTTTTCTAGTTTCTCCATGGGTTCACCTACATCTCTACAAACAAATAGTAAAATTATGAGAAGGCATAAACATCATAAAGTTATAAGGAAAAAGGGGGGACCTATGAGAATTGTCATGGGGGGAGATATTAAAGTCGAACACATTCTGGACCATTTGGGATATACGTTGGTCAATTAGTTCTTGTTGCTTCCTTTCACACACCTGGATCACGTGGCAGAAATCTTCAAGCCACTCGGTGTGTCCTTGGGGGAAAGTCTCGAGTCAAGGCTGTCACCTTGTTCTTGACTCCTCCGTTTAGGCTCAACTCCTAACGGAGCCAAGGGGGGTAGACCCTATTAAATTACTAAGGATGATTTCTTAGTGTGGTGATGTTAAAATAAATCAGTTATTTAGGAGTTTGAATATTTTAACTATAAACAATTAAAGATGACAAGATACGAAGATAAACACACGAAAGCACAAAGCTGATACACAATATATATATATATATATATAAAGCAAAAAATGACCAGTGCCTTAGAATGGAGTCAAATCAATAAGATCGATGTGCTTGCATGTGCTTGCAGTGAATATTTTGCGATTGCATCTTGGTATGTTTTAAGTTAAATGTGAAGTATGAGTTGATTAAATTCGGCAAAGGGGGACTCCAGATATACTCGAGAGTACTTTGAGTATGTCCAAAACTAAACCTTTACGGCTACCCGCAAGGAATATGTGGGCTGAAATGGAGTCTCTGGGGCTATTGTTCGTAACGCACCCGTTAGGGTGTGACAGAGATCGGTGCCCCGAGGTCACTTTTCAGTAGGTTCCCGCTTCCTTTGGGTATTTTGCCACCGTAGAGGTCTGATCTAGGTGTTGGATTTTCACCTGATGGTTTGTCAATTGGGAAGAGTGAGTCCTAATTATACTAGTCACCCAAGTGCTTTTGATACAGCTTGACTGATCGGACAAACGCCAGCCAAGTGCAAAGCATACACTCTGGAGTCTTGTAATTTTTAATAAGTTTTAAACCGGATGTTCTTGTTTAAAAGAAAAGCCTCCAAGAACCTCTTTCGATCCAAGTGGATCTCAATCGGGGAATCGAGGAGGGGTTAATTTTAAAGTTGCAGATAAACAAATGATAGAAAAAAGAAAACATATACACAGTTCAAGTTTATTAATTAATCCTACCACGAATCTCTTTCCCCTTTCGGGTCAATCGGGAAATCGTGGGGTAAGTATTATGATTACTTTGAAATGTAAGATATGGAGTATGATATTAATAATGAACTAAAGTATACTACCCTAAAGATTAGATCAATTCTAGTAAAAAAGAAATGAACAGAAATCGATGAAAAAGGCACCGACACAAATCCCCCCAGGGGGGATGGGGAATGGGCTCGAAAGAGCCTATTCCAAAGATTATTTTATTACAGCGGTTACAATATCAGACAACTGATAAATCAAAACTTTCTTGGTCCTTATAAAGGTTGAAACCAATTTTTTTACAATTTTGCAAAAAGAAATTAAGATTTTTTAGTGAAAAGGGAGACCCCTGGGGGGATTTGAATGCTCCTGAGACCACTTCAGACAGCAGCTTCCTTTTCTTTCTGTCAGACCTGCTAAAGGACAGCGAGCAAGTTAGAATAACATATGCCCAAAATCACTTTAAGAGTACCTTTGGATCAGCCTACTTTATCTCAAAAAATAATGCGGTTAAACTAGCTAAACTGGCAAAAAAGGAACCAAGGAAAGCAAGCTTTCCTTGGGATCTTGGCTTGCTGTTTGTGCAGCCAATTAAAGTGCACTGATATTGCAGAATATTGAATTTTATAACAGCTAAAGGAAATCTAATGCATGCGATCTACAAGTTTCCTTTAAATTTTCATGCAAAAAAGACGATTTCCCTACAGCTAGATCTAGAATGCTTATGAAACCTTTTTAAGTGCAAGATCTAGGTTATGAGCTATGAAATATCAGATCTATGTATATTTTACTTTGATGAAACAGATCCAAATGAAATCATAGCTATGAATTGAACCAAGTAACCGGGTAAAGTGTTGATTTTGAGGGAGGAAGAAGAGGAGAAAAGTGTTGGTTTCCTTGAAGATCTGCAGTAGAGATTTCAGGTGGAATGTCGAGGGGCTATGCCTTTGAAATGTTTTGAGAAGAATGAAGAAGCAAACTAGATCAGCATCCTCTCCAAAGTATGAACCTGCAACTCAGCTGAAATCAAAGAACTTGCCAAGAAACTTGTGAGATCCGATTAGTACATACAAAGAGATTCAAGATAACATGCATATAAGCTTATAGGACATGCTAAATCTAGATCTCTAAACATGCATACAAGGAGAGTGACAGTCAATAAACTTATTGAACAACACCTTTCCTATCAAGACTGTAATAAGCTAATTACCAATCTTAACCACAGATCTACAAGAAATTAGCAAAAAATGACCACAGATACAGGTTACCTTAGTAAAACAATGGCAATAATCATCCACACATGCAATGGCACCACACCGTATTGCCCCCAAAGCTTTTCTTTATTTCAAATGAAGAATTACAGAGTTACAATAGCAGCAGCACCTCAATCCCAGTTCTAACTAGTTTGGAAGAGGAGGCTGTGCCTGGATATATACAAAATAGAGGACATCCAGCCCAGGGGGGGCGTAAATCCCAAGGAGACACATCAAATCAGCTGAAGGAGAGTCCATCAATGCCTAATCTGTGTCTAGCTGAGCCAGATTTGAGTCTCACCGAGTGCAACTATCAATCGGGGGGCTGATCTGACTGACACCTCAACCTGTTGACTGAAGAATCCACCAAAACTCATCCAGATGAGCCAAAAACATGTGGAG
>LPNX010908126.1:174183-288965 GCA_001517045.1 Pseudotsuga menziesii
TAGAAGTACTTCCAAAGGTCTTTTTGAAGTCCGAACAAGTTAACCCTATCCGGTTGACCAGACTCACTTGATAAAAACCACTAAGTACAACTTAGGTGGTAACATTCTGGCTCCAATTGTGGGACATGTGCTCGATCTGGTCTTTAAGGAAAGGAGAGGATACGAGAACACCAAAATCTCTGGTTTATATACCCTGTAAAAACATCTCAACTTGACAAGAAAAAACCTCAGTAGCACAAGTTTTATAGAAAACCAAATGAACCATTAAGCTGATTTATTTACACAACATAAATGTAACTAACTAAAAGAAGCAAAGTTTTATTACAGCTAAGTAGAAATGCAGAAAGTAAAAGCTCTTTTTCAAGGAGCTTATTTTCCTACTCTAAGCATGATATAAAAAGGGTTAAGTGTAATCAGAAATCCAATGTAACCACCTAAGAATTTTATTAACATAAAAAAAATTTCCTTGTCTTTGGTTACCAGCCAAAGTAAAGATACTTTATTCAAAAAATGCAAACCTGCGTGATGATCCGAAAGGGGTGGGATGGATGGGAAATCATAGGCATGAATAATGTCGTCAAACTTCCTCCCAAACTGGTAAGTGCTTGCACAGGCTGCTTCTATCCATGACTGGATAGGGTTGATGTACAAATTGGAATGATGAGGCAGATTGACTACACCATCATACTGATCATCAAGGCTTACCGGATGATAATTCACTGTATAAGCCCCAAGCGGCTCCAAGTCATGAGGAAACTCTATATGTGAAGATGATAGTTGAGATTGATATTCTAATAACTGCATCACATCTGTGTTTTCACAACACTGCTTTTCCATGTCTTCATTACTGATACCCTTGTGCGGCTCTGCATGATATGACTCTGAATGATCATATAAGAGTTTTGAATGCTGCTTTTCCATACTAGGATTTTCCAAGGTCTCTAGATTCATGCTTCCCTCTACGGAAGTATAGTAGATTGGACTTCCACAAATCTCTAAACAGACACTCCCCTTGTTGCATATAGCATAGATATGATTCTTAATAAGATATCCACAAAAATCCCAATAGTCATCACCATCATCTATGTTAAATGTGATGGATTCCCCATTGTTGATATCAGGTTCCGATATCAAGTTCTCTTTGTCTTCATTACTGATACTGATATATGGCTCAGACTGATTATGTGGATAAACTGCATGCTCCTTTTTCATATCAAAGTTTCCCAAGGCCGCATGGTCCATGCTCTCTCCTTTAGATATGCCATAGACAGAAAAATCAACAAAACCATCAAAAGTTTCTGTTTCATTATTTTCCTCTTTATTCATGTCATAGATTGGATTTTCCATGAATGTCCAGGACTCCCCATCAACATCTTTATCAGGGATAAGGGAGTCTTCATCACTTATATCATGCTCCAAGCTATACTTGTCCTCATTTTCATACTCATCTTCTTCAGAGAAAAGGTCGCAAGGTAGTAAACCTTCCAAACTGTCATCATTATATGGAGAACACATAGGAGTCCCATCATGTATATTATAGTTTTCATCATAAGTTTCACTATAAGATTCTGTAATGGTTTCATCCCTAGGCTTGTTCTGTTTAGATGGTGACAAAGGGTAGGCTTGGCCTACCATGTATATATGATCAGGCTCGCTTGAATTTGTTTCCTGATTATTGACCTCCGCCATCCCATGTTCTATAACCTGGTTTGCTATGTAGCAAGTACTTTCTGGGTGGAATTGCTCACAAGGTCTGCACCATGGAATTACTTCATCTACCAGATTAGTTGAGTCTAACTGGTTTGGAATCCTAGGCTCTTGCTGAGGAAACTTCCTTTGATATACTTGATTCTGTTTTGGTTGAAAATTCCTAGGTCCATTATTTCTCTCCAATGTAACTATTCTGTTCTGAATTTTATTCAATTGCTCAGATTGGTTTGTCATGAATTTTTCCAACAGGCTAGTTGCCTTTTCCATGGGGTCTTTAGAGGTTGCCTTTTCCTCTAATTCAATGGCCTTTCCCTTCTCTTTGTTGTACAAAGTGTTTCCCCTAATGTAACCTGGAATGTTGGATTTGCCCGAAGATTGCATATTCCTTTCTATTTTCTCGGCCAGATCTTGAGCAGTTTTTAGATCAGCCGGCTCTTTGTCCCTTAACTGGTACCTCAAATCACCAGTGAAAGCTTCGATGTAATATATGAGGATGGAGGCATCCCTTGGCTTGATTTCTCTAGGGAGGTCTGCAACCACATGCCTGAACTTAGTATTAAATTCATCCATGGTTTCATTCTCCATCTTCTTTATATCATGAAGGGCAGTAAGCAAATGTCTTGGTTCTTTCTTTTCCCCCCATTTCTTCTTAAAACCTTCTAGGAATTCATTAAGGGTTTTATATAAATCATCACCAAGGTCGGCATACCACTCCGCAGCATCATCCTCTAAGGATAAAGCAAAGAGCTTCATTTTGATATCTTCATGGTTAGAGGCAACATTATCGCAGTAACTGACTAGGTGCCTTTCAAACTTTCGGAGATGAGTCTTGGCAGTGGTAGCATTATTTCCCTCGAACCTGGGGAGCTTCTTGATAGCATCATTCAGAATGTTATGAGGAGCACCTGCTATCTGAGAAAAGTCAAGGGGTTTGTAAAAATCCGTCATTTCTTGAGATTGGAAAGTTTGACTCTCTACAAATATGTCATGGATATCTGAGAGGGATTGGTCTCCTACATATTCAAGGTTTCTACGAGAATTCTGCCTATTCAATCTTTCCCTAATAAACCTTTCGGGATCAGGGAGAGGATTGAATAATTGTCGGCGGTTTCTTCGGGTAGAAATTCTTGAAGGGATGTTAGACAGTGGAGTCGCCAGATGGATCGAGTTTTAATTTTTATGTTTTTTAAAGACTAGATCAATCAAAAGTTTTTTTTATCTTTTTAGTTGTTTAGCAAAAAGTTAAGCTAAGTCGTACTTGGGAATAAAAATATTTATCCCCGGCAACGACTCCAAAAAGTGTTGCCGCCTTTCACACACCTGGATCACGTGGCAGAAATCTTCAAGCCACTCGGTGTGTCCTTGGGGGAAAGTCTCGAGTCAAGGCTGTCACCTTGTTCTTGACTCCTCCGTTTAGGCTCAACTCCTAACAGAGCCAAGGGGAGTAGACCCTATTAAATTACTAAGGATGATTTCTTAGTGTGGTGATGTTAAACTAAATCAGTTATTTAGGAGTTTGAATATTTTAACTATAGACAATTAAAGATGACAAGATACGAAGATAAACACACGAAAGCACAAAGCTGATACACAATATATATATATATAAAGAAAAAAATGACCAGTGCCTTAGAATGGAGTCAAATCAATAAGATTGATGTGCTTGCATGTGCTTGGAGTGAATATTTTGCGATTGCATCTTGGTATGTTTTAAGTTAAATGTGAAGTATGAGTTGATTAAATTAGGCAAAGGGGGACTCCAGATATACCTGAGAGTACTTGGAGTATGTCCAAAACTAAACCTTTACGGCTACCCGCAAGGAATATGTGGGCTGAAATGGAGTCTCTGGGGCTATTTTTTGTAACGCACCCGTTAGGGTGTGACAGAGATTGGCGCCCTGAGGTCACTTTTCAGTAGTTTCCCGCTTCCTTTGGGTATTTTGCCACCGTAGAGGTATGATCTAGGTGTTGGATTTTCACCTGATGGTTTGTCAATTGGGAAGAGTGAGTCCTAATTATACTAGTCACCCAAGTGCTTTTGATACAGCTTGACTGATCGGACGAACCGCAACCAAGTGTAGAGCATACACACAGGAGTCTTGTAATTTTTAATAAGTTTTAAACCGGATGTTCTTGTTTAAAAGAAAAGCCTCCAAGAACCTCTTTCGATCCAAGTGGATCTCAATCGGGGAATCGAGGAGGGGTTAATTTTAAAGTTGCAGATAAACAAATGATAGAAAAAAGCAAACAGATACACAGTTCGAGTTTCTTAATTAATCCTACCACGAATCTCTTTCCCCTTTCGGGTCAATCGGGAAATCGTGGGGTAAGTATTATGATTACTTTGAAATGTAAGATATGGAGTATGATATTAATAATGAACTAAAGTATACTACCCTATATATTAGATCAATTCTAGTAAAAAATAAATGAACAGAAATCGACGAAAAAGGCACCGACACAAATCCCCCCAGGGGGGATGGGGAATGGGCTCGAAAGAGCCTATTCCAAAGATGATTTTACTACAGCGGTTACAATATCAGAGAAATGATAAATCAAAACTTTCTTGGTCCTTATACAGGTTGAAACCAAGTTTTTTACAATTTTGCAAAAAGAAATTAAGATTTTTTAGTGAAAAGGGAGACCCCTGGGGGGATTTGAATGCTCTTGAGACCACTTCGGACAGCAGATTCCTTTTCTTTCTGTCAGACCTGCTAAAGGACAGCGAGAAATTTAGAATAACATATGACCAAAAGCACTTTAAGAGTACCTTTGGATCAGCCTACTTTATCTCAAAAAATAATGCGGTTAAACTAGCTAAACCGACGAAAAAATAACCAAGGAAAGCAAGCTTTCCTTGGGATCTTGGCTTGTTTTTTGTGCAGCCAATTAAAGTGCACTGATATTGCAGAATATTGAATTTTATAACAGCTAAAGGAAATCTAATGCATGCGATCTACAAGTTTCCTTTAAATTTTCATGCAAAAAAGACGATTTCCCTACAGCTAGATCTAGAATGCTTATGAAACCTTTTTAAGTGCAAGATCTAGGTTATGAGCTATGAAATATCAGATCTATGTATATTTTACTTTGATGAAACAGATCCAAATGAAATCATAGCTATGAACTGAACCAAGTAACTGGGTAAAGTGTTGATTTTGAGGGAGGAAGAAGAGGAGAAAAGTGTTGGTTTCCTTGAAGATCCGCAGTAGAGCTTTCAGGTGGAATGTCGAGGGACTATGCCTTTGAAATGTTTTGAGGAGAATGAATAAGCAAACTAGATCAACATCCTCTCCAAAGTATGAACCTGCAACTCAACTAAAATCAAAGAACTTGCCAAGAAACTTGTGAGATCCGATTAGTACATACAAAGAGATTCAAGATAACATGCATATAAGCTTATAGGACATGCTAAATCTAGATCTCTAAACATGCATCCAAGGAGAGTGACAGTCAATAAACTTATTGAACAACACCTTTCCTATCAAGACTGTAATAAGCTAATTACCAATCTTAACCACAGATCTACAATAAATTAGCAAAAAATGACCACAGATATAGGTTACCTCAGTAAAACAATGGCAATAATCATCCACACATGCAATGGCACCACACCGTATTGCCTCCAAATCTTTTCTTTATTTCAAATGAAGAATTACAGAGTTACAATAGGAGCAGCACCTCAATCCCAGTTCTAACTAGCTTGGAAGAGGAGGCTATGCCTGGATATATACAAAATAGAGGACATCCAGCCCAGGGGGGGCACAAATCCCAAGGAGACACATCAAATCAGTTGAAGGAGAGTCCATCAATGCCTGATCTGTGTCTAGCTGAGCCAGATTTGAGTCTCACTGAGTGCAACTGTCAATCGGGGGGCTGATCTGACTGACACCTCAACCTGTTGACTGAAGAATCCACCAAAACTCATCCAGATGAGCCAATAACATGTGGAGGAGAGAGGGAGGGCGAAATTCCCCATAAAGGATGCTCAAGATCAACTCTGGATCTGATTTGATCCCCTCCTTCAGTCAAGGATTTGTCAGATCTAGTTAATCTGGTTCAGATCTGACTGATTTCAATCAAATCGGCTGAGAATCCACTGATTTATTGATTTTGGATTTGCTCCATTATTCATCAATTTATTAATTAAAATAATCAATAATTGATTTTTGGGGATTTTTGACCTGAGTGATGGAAGATCACTCAAAACTTAGGAAATAGTGGTTCCATGGGTTTACATGGTGTTCTTAGCTTGAAAATGAGCACCTACATGACTGAAACCGATTATTTGGCCCACTTTTATTACAAAATCAATTTTTCCAATTAAACTATTAAAAAATAGCCTAAGTTTTGGAAAAATTAAAATTTAATAAAAAACACTGAAAAACTAAAAAATTGAAAAATTGAAAAACACCTAGGGGGACTTATATATGTTCATATGACTCAAAAATGATGTCTAGCATGCTTATACATTGACACATAGGCTCTAATAACCTAAATAGGCCTAAATGCCAAGCCGACCACCCCAACTTTGGAGGTATGGAGTGAAAAACTCAGAAATTATCAGTTGTTTGTTCAACAACCAATAATAACCAAGGAAAAAAATACCCTGGGCTGATCGGATTGACAAATGAAGTCTAAGAGACCGAGTCTTTTACAGACACTATCATGCTAGAACATTTATTACAATTCCCCCATGGGGTATGAACATGTGATAGTACAACAAGCACTTCCCAGAAGTACTTCCAAAGGTCTTTTTGAAGTCTGAACAAGTTAACCCTGTCCGGTTGACCAGGCTCACTTGATAAAAACCACTAAGTACAACTTAGGTGGTAACAGTTCTTCAGTAGGAGGATCTCAATAAAGAGCCTTGTCAACTGGATACAACGCCAATGGAAGCCTCTAATTGACCATAGGTCATCTTTCCATCCTAACAAAGGGATGGATGTCAAGGATGTTGAAGCCTTCCTCTATGCACTAGGGGATTAGTTTCCTATTGCAATCAGTGTTGGGTGTGAGGAGGATGTTTCTTAGGCAAATATTTGTTGGTTTCGCTTGGATTTAACTCTTTCTTTGATCTAGAAGGGTTGGGATTTAGGAACTTTGGAGGGAATAGTTGTCTTCTCTTGTGACTTGGGGTAGTGGTCTCTTTGTGCTGACTTAGTTGGTTGTGCTGCGAATTTTCTCTAGGAAATTGGTTGTAGTTTGGGTGCATGGTGATCCTTGTATATCATTTAGAGCTCTTAGGAAACAACATTTTGAAACATGTCTTATCTCACTCTCAAACCCTGGCACCCACTACTTGATTCACGAACGGAGAATACAACCAGTGTTTTGCTCTAGGTTAAAATACTCAGGTTACCACTTGAATTATGGACTGAAGGCTTCCTTTCGAACCTAGGAATAATATAGGTAAAACTGTATGGGTTGGTGCCTATTTTAATTCAAATAAATTCCACTCAATATCTCACCTACTCATATAAATCGACACCAATGAAGGCCTATACGACCGTGTCGAGATCAATATTGGAGGTAAGGTTCATCATCAAACACTAGATTATTAAAATCTTCTCTTTCACTACATTCATTGTCACATGCATGGGCATGTATTTGTTGATTGTTCCAAGCCTTTTTCTAAAAAATACTAGAGGAAAAAGGGGAATATTGATCCTTGAGAAAATCCTAGAGATATTACTCCTAGTGCTCCAATGATAGTTGAAACCAAACCTATAGTATGTATGAAAGTTACACAATTATCAAAGATGTTGTTGAAGGACAAGGGTGATGTTATGAGGGGGGTAGGAAGTAGTTGTGGAAGCTTGGGAAAAGTTTTTTTGGATAATATCGATGACCCTTCTTATATGAACTCTCAAGTAGTGTAAATGGCTACTATAGATCCCAAACTGACAACGTTAGGGACAAATGAAGAGTATGTAGCAGTTGCACTAGATTTCAACGTAAATAAACCAACTCTCCCCAATGTTAAGTCTTCATTACACACGCGAGAGTTTCCTATCAATTGTACTTTGAAAATCCCACTATCTTGTCCCACCCTAGCTAAGGGAGTTATTTATTAAAAAAAGGGAAAGGGGGTCAAACATTGTCACCTCCATTGCTATATTTAATACTAGGGACTCAACTGATGAGCCTCCCACTGGTTCTACCTTGGGTCTTGTTAAGGGAAAGGTAGTTTGGTTCCAAGAGGTGGTGTGGTAAAAAACACTTGTACATGGCAACCCCTACTTATTACACCACACCTGATACAAGTTCTAATCTACATTTGTTAAGGGGTCTAAGACATTATAATCCAAAACACTAGCTCGACATTGTGGGTAGAAACTCATATCTCCATCATTCAAAGGAAAGAGTGCACTTATAATTTCAGCAGGGAAATCAAGCTTTAATCTTCGAGGTACTTAGAGGTCAAATCCCCAATAAAGGGGTTACACAATGATTGTACTGTCTCTCAACATGATTAGAGGGTTAGGTAGTCAAAATAAGTGCCTATGCCTTTGTAGGTTAGCATAAAAGGAGAAACAAAATGTTTTCTTGTTACAAGACACAATGGGTGGTGGTTGATGATGCTTGAAGCAACATCAAGGGTTGATTCCACAAAGTGTTGAAAAATTGTGCTAAAATTTTAAATTTTATCCTTGGTTTTCCCTATTCTTTCTGCATGATCTCGTGCTTTTGTAATCAAACAAGGGGGGGCACCTATGAGAAACTATGAGTCCTTATGAAAATCACTATGCATTTTGTTTATGGTTGATGTGGGCATGATAATTGGCTGCCAAAAGAAAGCTTTAAGGAGGTTGTTCCCTTGTGATGTGCACAATTTTGATCAATCAATGCTTGTATGTTGTTATGTGAAATTACAAAAAGGTTTGAAAGTGCAAAAAAAAAATCTCGGCATTAATGGAACACCACATATAAAATGCATTGATGTATTTGTTTGCACATACACTATGCATCAAGGTCATGGGTGTATTATTTTCTTTTCAAAATTTTCTCATTAAAAGGGTGTTCTGCACCACCACTGCGCATTTGTCCACCTTACCCTATGCTAATCATTTATTAACTCTCATCATACTATAGCATTGAGCTCTCATTCCTTGTGCATGAGCCTGACCCCTTGGTGTTACTTGGGATATGTTGCGATGAATGAGTATTATAAAGTGTAAAGTGTTGAGATGTGTGATGCAAGTGGGATTAGGTTCATGAGAAAATGAAAAGAAACATATGGCCATGCTATGTATTGGTGACTTGGACTGTGCCAATTTATTTGTCAGAAGCATCAGAGTGTATATGGAAAGGGATTTCCCAATTTGGTCCTTGTAAGATAGGTGCTTCCATGATCTTTTCTCTTTTCTTTGATTGGATCAAATTCTTGCTAGCAGGCATTGGTCCACTAAAATTTTGCATCTTTAGTCATTAGTAAGAACATATGGACAACTATTTTACTATAATCTTGTATAAACCTTATGTAGTATATAGATTTCCCTATGTAGCTTCTAACATCTCTTAGCTTTTGTGGGGGAGGTATATTGATTATAACTTGGACTTTTGCAGGATATAAAGTGATCCCTTTTTTCAGAAACATTTTTCATTACTCAAGCAAAGATTCATTTCTATACATATTTTAAGAACATTTTCCAAGTTTATGAGGGCTTCTTCAAACTCAACTCCATATGGAGTAAAATCATCCATATCGATCTCCATTTAGTCATGGATAAAATCAACAAAAATACTCAAGACTGCTCTTTGAAAGGTAGTTGCGGCATTGCAAAACCCAAAAAGGAAGGACTCTGTAGGAAAAATTCCCCCATGGACAAGTGAATGTAGTTTTGTCTTGGTCTGTTTGATGAATTTGCATTTGGTTATATCCACTAAAACCATCCAGGAAGGAGAATGATTTCTTCTTTGCTAGGGTATATAACACCTGGTCAATAAATGGTAATGGAAAGTGATATTTCTTTGTGACCTTGTTTAGTTCTCTATAATCTATATAGACTCTCCATTTTCCTCCCTTTTTCTGGCAGAATTACTAGCGGTGATACCCATTCATTATATGATATAGGGTATATGAACCCTACATCGAGGAGTTTTTGTAGTTCTGTTTTTCCAATATCCCTTAGAGTTGGATTCATTCTCCATTATGTCTGCCTAATGGGTGTGGCATCATCCCTAATGTATATATGGTGTTGGAAAATGTTTGGGCTCACCCCCTTCATATCCAAATAACTCCATGCAAATGTTGTTTGGTATTTAGTGAGTATTTGGATAAGCTTGTCCTCTTGTTCAGGTGTTAAATGGTCGCTAACTTTCAATGTTCTATTAGGAGAAATATCTATGGTTTTGGTGGTTGCTTATGTTTGTTCCATAAGGTAGAGTTTCTTCCATAAGGGCCCTTCCTTCCCTATAACCTCCAAATCTAAAATGGCATGGTCTTATCCAAAAGAGATAGGATTATTGTAAAGAGTTTGGATAAAATTATAGATAATTCTTTCTTCCTGTGAGGGACTGAGTGATAAGACAGTATCAATGGTTAAAACAAAATTGATAGGCTGATAAAAATCATTCGCCTCTAACTACCAATGAGGATTTCCAATATCGGAGAAAGGTATGGTGGGAGGATATAGGCTTAAGGTGTTTGTCTCTAATCCATTTGTGATAGTCATATTACCTTGTCCACATCTAGTGTATGCATTAGTCATTACAAGACGAGGCCTTCCAAGTTTGATAGGGTATCCACTATGTTTAGCTTTGATGTGGATAGCAATGAAATGTGATGGATACCATGTATATATGGCTACCATAATGTTTTAAAGTATGCCATCTGGACAAACTGTAGAAGTATTTGCAAGTTGTAGAACTGTAGTAGTTTGTCTTAATAGGTTTTGAATTTCAAGTTTGATCATAGTATCTTGAGTCATCATGTTTATGTTTTCCCCCAAGTCAATGAGAGTTTTAGAAATTAGATTATCTATTATGTAGATGTATACTATTGGACTTCTTGGGTCAACATATTTTGGGTTAACAACTCTTCCTAGCATGAGATCTATCAATTGTCCCACGACATTGATAGCTACAGGGTCCTTTATTTTTCTTCTTGACCTTTTTATGGAGGTGTCTATGATGTATTGATTATAGATAGGGATTTACTTAATAGCTTGCAGAAGGAGAATTTTAACACACCAATTTTTAAGTTCGTAAAGTATGGGGTTTTCAAATTTTTCAATTTGTTTGTACTGTAACCTCTGTGGAAAAGGTGGAATAAGAGATGGTGGATCTGCAATATGTTGGTCTTCTATTACGGGTTCTTTTTCTAGAGGTTCCTCTTTTGGAGTATTATGTTTCGAGGGAGAAGGAAGTGTATCTACTTGTTCTTCTGGTTCATCTAGTGGGCATGTTACAGTTTTTCCATAGTGCAAGTTCAATTGATTTATTTCTATGGTGACTTAAGAGTATGTTGGATAGTTGGCCACTTCACTAGTGTATGCAGATTGAGCTTGTATGTTCTTAGGATTTGTAGTGGGATGGGTTGGAAGGGGTGGCCTTAGTACTAGAGGGTTAGTATTTTGAACTCGTGGTTGATTGGCATTGGTTATTGGAGGAGGCATAAGAGCGGGTAGTTGTTGTTGTTGCCTCCATCCTAAGGTAGGAAATTTATTCCCATATGCAGAAGGTATGGGTTGAGGATTCCACATGGATTCTACATAGTTGGTGCCTAATCAGGTGTAGGGTAAGGTTGTTTTCTATAGGGGTTAGGCAGTTCTTAGGTGGGATGAAATGTTTGTTGGTTATAAGGAGGTTTATATGGTGGACCATATGTCTGGTAGGACATTTGTCCTTGGATGGTTGAGTACTGTGGCTGATTACATGACTTTTGAAAGGGTCTTTGGAACGTTGGTATCCTAGGATTGATGTAGCAGAGAGATTATGATGTGCATGTTGGTTCATATAGGTTGGCTTTCAGAGAGCCTAAGTAGGGACAATTATCTATGGGGAATGTATCATAACATATCCCACAACATTCAACTTTTTTAGCACTAACTTGCATGAGATTTAGTGGGAACTGATTCTTTTTATGTATATTTTTACAATCCGGACAAAAAATAACCAAAGATTTGTCTAGTTTGTATTTCTTTAATTCGGCTTGCAGGGAATCTATTTGTAATTCCAATGAGTGTAAGATATAAGTTTTCATATTGTCTAGTAGATTTCCCAAATCTAATTTGGTAATTGTGGAACTCGAAGGTCAGGCTAAATGATCATAAGGATCCCTTCCCCTAGGTTTCTTCTTTGTAGATCTAGAATGATTTATGAAAATTTGTCTAATGTCATCATAGTCTTTTTGGTATATATCTCTGTTGGCTAATAGGTTTAAAGTTTATAGGAGGTATTATCTCACTCCCCAAAGAAGTACGAGTTTCAGAGATTCCTCAGCCAAAGTATAGTCATGAGCACATTTATAGCTAAGTTGAAACCATTCCTTATAGTATTCTAATGATTAATTTGGTCCTTGTACCATCCTAAAGATCTCGTCCCTAGTTTCCCTAGATTTATAGTAATATCTGTATTTTTCAGTGAAAGTATCTTCCATTTGATCCCAGGTGGAAATACTATTGGACTCTGAACTCATAAACCACCTCAGTGCAGTGTCTTCTAAAGTTGAGGGGAGGAGTTTCCATTTTTGTGCATCCATGGTGTAATCATAGGTTCTACAAACCACTTTGAATTCAAACAGAAAGGTGTATGGGCCTTCTGAGTTTAGCCCATGAAAATTTGGTAATGCAGCAGGGTTAATGTTATTCATCCTAGATTTTTCATTAAGAAATCCTCTAATAGGGGAATCGAAATTAGTAGGTTGGTATTCATCGTTGTCTCACATTTTAGGATTTACATTATCAAAAGATGAATCATATATTGATATGAAAATACCTTGTCTTCTTCTTCTTGGTGGAAGATGATGGGACATGAATATCAGGTTTCTCGTCGTGTCTCTAACTCTAGGTATTCATTCTAAAGTGGAAGGTGTCTTATGTTTTTCTTCTTTTTTTTATACAGTTTCTCAGGTTTTTCTTGTGTCTAAAGGTTTTGAAAAGACTAACTATTTTGAGAAGAAGAAATTACTTATGAAAATTGTGTTATAGTAGAGATAATTACCTGGTAGCACATTTGTTTCCTGCTTGCTTTATTCCAAATGAAACCTTCTTAATGCAAGAACTAATTGATATTGTCAGGATCCCTTATGGTTTGGAATGCCTCCTTGACAAGCCAAAAAGTGACGAGCCTAATTAATCATCAATAATACCGTTTCCTATCGAGACAATATATTATCAAGAATGATGTTTATAGACCTTCTACTTTATTGTCAAACCTAGGGATTCATACAAGCTTATGATGGTTTTGCACAATTTATGCAACTACGAAGAAAACTGACTATGCCTAATAGTATCAAACTTCAATTCAATTCTACCTAAAACAATACGGGTAAATAAAAAAGAGAATTCAATCTAACATCTAGGAGTTGCAATAAACATGGATCTTCATCATTCAATAAACACATATGCTTTGTCAATTGTTTTCAGAGACAAGTTTTAAGAAATTTTTTGCCTAGTTTTTAACAAACCTTTTGAAATGCTTCCCAATCTACCTTACCATTGACATACCGATACCATACTATTATTTGCCTAATCCTAATAATAAGATCTCACATGTGAAAAGAAATGAACTTAAATTACATAAATGATAAAGGCATATTCATACTAAATTATAATTGCAGAAAAAACAATTCATTAATCTATTATATTTGGAATAAGAAAATTATTCTACAAACTATAGTAAATCTGCGCTATGCTTTGTTCTATCAATCATTCATACTCACAATAAATATATTCTAACACAAATATTCCTGCAATCACCTATGCATCATCCTTGATCCAAGATGATACATAATAAAATATTACTCAATAAGCTGGAGAAATAGAGGTCTTCATTTGTATTAAAAATAATTGTTTAACATCACAACTTAACATTCTTTTTCAAACTGTAATAAGAACTCAGTTTATAACAAAAATGAGCACTATCCTCGCTAGTTAATCTCTTCTGGTTTAAATATAAAAAAGTATATCTATTCTAACTATTAACATCTAGTTTATGTGAAAGATCTTCATGTAATTGATGTTGAGTGTGTTGGTGAGATTGCTCGAGGTAAGTATAGCATCTACGTGCTCATGCAGACTTGAGTTCTAGGCCTCCAAGTGGTAAAGATTCAAGTTGCATTGAATCTGCTACATGCGTCTTCAATGTTAGAATTGGAGATGTTGATCAACTGGGACTGCTTTACTCATTAGCGATCATGAGTTAATGCCTGGATATTCTTCTTCGGTCAAATATGGAGGTGTTGTGACAAAAATTGGTACTGATTATTCACCATCTACCTATTATCTTCATATAATTTGGAACTTAGTAAACAATGGTGCTCCTTCTAGACATCGAGTCATGGATAAAGTAAGATGTAACGTGGTTCCTTCATACTCTGCTATATCACCAAATTTATTAACAAATTTTTGGCACATTAATCATAAAAAAGGTAAATATTAATCAACAAAACAAATATTATCTAAATCCACATATAATCAAAACTAAATGCCTTCCTTATCTTAATCTACGTGTATTATCTCCATAGTTAGGTTTTAGGATGCTTCATTTGTTCAAATGAATGATGGATTTTATAACCAAAGGTAGGAGCCATCCCTTACTAAATGGAAATTGCTACTTACATACAAAGATCATCCTAATTCTAATAGGTGAAGAATGAATACTACAATATCTCAAATGCAGTAAACATTAATACTGCAGATAAATATTTTAAGTTTGAACTATAGAACACAATTGTTAGATCCAAAGCAAAGTCATGTAAAATAAAGATATGGTAACAACATTCATATAATAAAAATATTATAGGGATTTAGGTATGAAACTTATAAGGTTGTAAAAGCAACATGTAGGACTTTTTTGAAAATTGTGTCTTGTCTTTTAATATTGTAGATAGAAGTTATATAAGATAACTTACTACTAAGACTCAGAAAAATGTGTATCCAGGGCATAATTAATTACAAATTGGATTGTCCTCGTAATCAAAAGTTTGTTGGTAGAGTTTGTAGCCTATTTTATCATCAAAATAGCTAGTGATAACTACATGAAAATGATGACTTTGGTTGTGTTTTCAGTGTGAACCTCATCTTCAAATTGGCCTTATCCTTCCTCCATGGTGGGAGATTAACACGCCAGTCATTAAAGGCACATTAAGGGGCATACTAATCAGCTGATAGTACATCCATGGAGAGTGTTGTGCTTTGGAGACAACAATTTATCACAACCTTCTCTTAAGAGAGGCACCTGGTGGGCTCTAATATTAGCAATAATATTGTATTGAGTTTAAACAAGACACCAACAAGACCACTGTATCTAAACCTTTACTCTTAATTGTTAACTTGGATATTTGTGCAAACTTATGAAGGTTCTACAAAATATATGCAACTACAAAAGGATTGAAATGTCTAGTAGTGAGAAAATCCTATTTTAACCTATGGAGCAATCATAAAAGAAAATCTTGAATAAGTTCTAACTAAGGGTTGTGAGGGCATAAGAATCAAATTCTATACTTGGCACTTAGTTCTTTACAATCCTATCATAGACAAGCACATAGTGATTTTGTGTTCAGTTTATAACCTTTGGTGAAATCTCTCCATTATTGAACCTTTGGTTTATTGAATACAAACATTCAAAAGCCATGAGTTCCATGCAAGTGGTCAAAACAAGCAGAGGGCTTGGCATAAACCAAGTATTGATGATGATATCATATGCATGAAAAAATATGACATTTTTAACTTGAAATTTCAATTAAGAAAACAATTATATAATAAATTTACGCATAAACTACTAGAAACTACATTTTATCAGAAAATGTAGGAATTTCTACAAAATGCACGATTTCTACAACTACTACTTTGTTTAGCTAATAATGACATAAAGAGAAGATATAATCTAATGAAACAAGTTACTGTAATTGCCTTTGGATGGGCCCTTATCCAAGGTCATACATGAATGAAAGATTACTCCATTATAAGCTAAAATAAGTACTTTTTTCCATTAAACTATAGAAACCTTAAACATACATGAAAGTATCCTTTAACTTGTAAGTATTCAAAGTAAATATAATAGTATCATAACCACAAGGGCACCAACCTGAACTAGCTGGTCCATCAAACTTAAATATAAAACTTGTTAACCTACTTAATAGTAAATTCCTAGTCTATAATACATCATGCACGCATGTGCTGTGCTGAATACTCCTGCGTAGTGAGTAACAATGCATAGTTATATGTGGTGGAAGACGTTGGATGACACATGGGTTTTGGGGTATAGGCCTCTATTTCTTTGAACTTGTCCTTCTTTGAAACCACTATTTGTATACGTTAAAGGAAAATTATTGATGACTATGCTAAACTGAATTGTGTTGATCAAGGACTGAACTATCAAAAATGAGATTGCGCCAATTAAGGAGTGATCTATCAAAACTAGGACTGCACTAATCAAGGAGTGATATATTAAATTTGGGACCATGCCAATCAAGGAGCCATCTGTCAAAATTGGCACTCTCAACCTCATTGTGTTGGAAAACATATAAAATAAACTTGTTCCCTTCAAAATCACCACTTGCAATCGATTTATCGGTTTTATATGCAATTCAGTTATAGAAAAGGAAGACTACATCAGATAAACAAATAATTGAAATCTACATGCAATACTAACTAAAAATACATAATCATACATCAACTGGTTTTCGTGATACCCCCTTGATGGTTCTAAGTGTTTAAATTATAAGGAAAAGGGATGGCTTTCTTACCCAAAAGCTGGAGCCATCAATGCCCTTCAAACAGAGAATCCTTTTGGTTACATTCGTTGTGGGTCAACAACTCATATTTTGTGGACATGCATAAATCTGGTAGTTGTGACAATACCTATATAGATCCTTGGTTGTACCTAGTTCAAGGGGGTAGAGTGGGTACATATGTAAAGTTGTGCCCTACTATTTTATTGAATAAGTACCTTCATGATTTAGAATTAACTTTTTGGACCTCTTGTTCCAATTTCTCAAATTGTGAATTCTTTGGCCAAAACTTTTATCTTCTGTGTTGAATATGAGGTCCAATAAAGTTGGAAATTAAACATCTGCAGTAAATTCTATACCAAACCAATTTTCCACAAACATTTTACTTCAACTTATGAGAGCCTTGTGCTTAACTTGATATATTATCTGCATGTATCCTCTCTGAGGTTTTTTGTAGAGGATGCATTTCTTTAGCTTCCATTGTTCATTATCAAGGATGCTTCCCCCATCTGTGCAGCTCTAGTTCCTTATATTTGTATTTTAAAAAAGTCATTGCTTGTTTTATGAGTTGCTTCATTTATTCCTATTAGATTGTAAAAATATCGACTTTTAGCTTAAACTTGATCATGGGGCAAGTAATCATTGATTGTCGATTCAGTTATATGGAATAATTATAAACTCATCTTGTTAACACCATAAAATTGTTCCACTGGCTCACTACCTTAGTCATCATACCTTTACACCTTTTTCCTAAGTTTTGGCCTCAACCAACCCCCAAAACCAATCTTTTTTACCATATGAGATAAAAATATCTATTTTCCCACATAAAATGAAGAAATATTCCCCAAAATGCAAAAAATAAAATAAAAAGGGGAAAAAAGATTCAAAATAAAAAAGAGAGGGAAATCATTAATACCATGCGACACCCAAACCAAAGGGCAAGGTCACCATTGGTCAAAATCCCTATAAAAAGAAGGGTAGAGGCCCCCATTTACATACATTCTCCTATCCTTATTGAAACTCTGTCGGGTTCACTCTCAAAACTCTAGCTACCACCTAAGCCTGGAGTTCTCATTTAGTTCAACCCTCATAAAGTATTGAAGTGGAGAACCATTCACAGTCGGTGACCAGGAGCACAATCCACCAGCTGCAAGGGCCTGTCCATATTCGAGGTAACTCGAACCCATTTGTAAAAATCTTATTCATGCTAAAGTAATGAAAAGTAAAAGATTTATTTCCATTGTATGTTGTTTGGATTTGTTTTAGTTGTACAGTCATGGGTTTTTATTTTCACCGTGTTACATATACTGCAACCCTTTATGGTTACCATGCATGCTTAGTCTTTTGATTTTACTATTACTAGATTTAGTTACAGTGAGATATTTAATGTTGCATCTTTGCATTCAGGACTCATAAGCCTTTTGCATATTAGGTTATATCCTCCTTTGCATAGTTTAGCCTATTTTTCATGTTATTTACCTGCACTTACCACACCTTTTCACACACTTGAGCGACGTGAACCAATCTCTCATGCGACTCCTACCTCGACTTCTCTAAGTTGGTTGCACCTCACTTTTGGTCTGTTAGAGTGTGAAAACACTCACTACACATCTTTTGTCCCATGACCTCCAATTTATTCAAAATCTTATTTAAGATGACAACTCACTCGCAAATTTGAAATTGTCATATCAACTAAAGCTAGAAATTGCAGGAATGTTAGTTTTGAAGAAATTGGCTTAGAGCGTAGAATTGTGGTTGCGAAAATATTTACTTCTTATTTAGATGGAGACATTACAAATTTAATTGATCTGGACTTTGAAAATAATTCTTCTTATAGACTACAGTTGCATGCAGTTGATCCTATTTAAGGTGTCAACTTACCCCAAAACTTGGAATTACCATGTATAGGTGGAAATTACAAGAATGTTAGTTAAGAAATCAACTTTAAAACCAAAAAACATTGTTGTTGGAAACTTTGATCTTTTATTTAGGTGGTGATTCAAATATCAAATTCAATTTATTTGTCACATAAAAAGAGTTAAAGTTGTTTGTTGTAGTGCTAGGCAACTGAACTTCATTCAAAGCATTCATGCTCTACTTCAGATGATTAGGAGGACAAAAAAAGGAGGTTTGTTAGGGAACAAAAAACTCATCAATGGGCCGAAGAAATTGGATGGTATGTTGGATTACTAAGATGTTAAAGGGCGTCAATAGTTGGAAACCAAAAAAAGTTTGAGTTGTTATAATTTTTGTGATCGGTTATGGGCCCAGCGTCTCATTTCAATTCTTGATTGATATCTTGCCTAGAAGAATGATGTAATGC
This sequence comes from Pseudotsuga menziesii, assembly GCA_001517045.1. Lineage (NCBI taxonomy): Eukaryota > Viridiplantae > Streptophyta > Pinopsida > Pinales > Pinaceae > Pseudotsuga > Pseudotsuga menziesii. The sequence goes on from LPNX010908126.1 coordinate 193,116, forward strand.
TTCCTATGCCCAAATATCACGAAAACTTGTCTCCAAGAATAGTTAAAAGAGTAAGTTGGTGCATTGGAATAGATAACTACAAGATTATAAGAATAGATGTTTGAGCAAACATGTTAGTTTTTTTAAGTTAATTCACTTAGTATATTTATCTTAAAGAATAACAAGCACATCAAGATATCAAAGATACACAAGATACAAATATTTTCATCGAGGAAACCATAAAGGAAAAAACCCCACAAACTTCCTTAGAATATATTCATCACAAAGACAAGATCACAAGATGGAATAACCCAAGAACAATATGTATTCTGCAACTCTCTCTGTTCCTCCTCATTGTCCTCTCTCTCCTAATGCACACATGAGAGTAAATGATTGTTTGCTAGATGAGGAGGGCACCTCCCTATTTATATCCCTCAAGTGACTTTACATAGAACATGAATGGGCCGACCTCTTACCCTAACAGGGTCGAATTCACCTAGGGAGACTCAACAATACACTTTATTAACTTCATCTTGGGGACTATTTCCCTGACTTACAATGAAGGTTGTACCTCAAGTACCATATACAATAGTGACATCCTGAAAGGATGGAAAGAGATCTCTGATGGGGGTACACCAACATAGAATGATAATATACATTAGAATATCTTTCGAAGTTACAAATACAACAACACTCCCTCTTAACCAACAAGGTATTCTCTCACCACAGTCATCAACACATCTAATCATCATCACTGTTTCCATTGTCATATTGTCTAATCTATCGCATCTATCTGTAATATGAAGTTTCTATAGAGCCAACCCCTTTTCATGATGGGTTTAGGCCTAGTGCTCATCCAGGTTTTCATCATATCCACAAGAAATCCATCGCGTAGGTATATCCCAGGACCATTCTTTACATTGTCACTGCAATAACCTGCTTCTCCTAGTGCCATCTTGTCGTATCCAGATCATCTCTTTGTCTTGCACAAAAAAAAAAAAAAAAACACAGAGAACACAGAGCACAACCCAAATGCAAACCACCTAAGTTCTACCAACATAGAAGTATGCTAGGATCTTTCACGTCACTAAGACAACCTGCAACTTACACTATGCAAGAATCGTTGAAGAGCACACCAAGTGCATTATGTCTCTCTACGATCAGCTTGCGTTCTATAAACATAGGAGCACACCAGGACTTATTCACATCACCAAGACAACCTGCGTCTACCACTATGTAAAAACTACCTAGGTGCACACCAAGTACCTTGTGACCTCATCATATCTAACATGGGAACACATACACACAAGGATTGATTACGACTGAACAACCTGCATACCACACAATGATCTTTTCTGTTCTAGGTCAACCTCAAGGACTTATTACATCTGATCAACCTACATCCAAGATATTTTTCATTTAGATAACCTTCTACGACTTATTATGTACGAGCAATCTACATACCACACCAGGACCTTTTTACACTTCATACCCACAAGACTCATTACACTCGAATAAGCTGCGTCCTACGCCAATATCTTTTACACTTTGGATAACCTGTACCAGGACTGATTACGTCCATGGATAAATTGCGACCTTCGCCAAGACTGATTACATTTGAGGACAACCTACATGACTAATTACGTCCGAGCAACCAATATCCTACGCCATGATCTTTTCTGCTTGCACAACCTGTCTCTTTTCCCATGTGAGATCTCATGCATCTATGTCTTCTGGTCTCTCGTCATCTAGTATAGGAGCATCCCAAGATATTTTACGTTTCCAAAACAACTTGTGGCTCTGACCATACTAGAACTCACACTTCCTCTTTTTAGGGGCCTCGATCTAAATCACATACTGGAGCTTCAATATTCCTCTCTGCATTATACTAAAAATACAAGTCAAATAAAACAAATTAGATAGGAGCTTTCAAAACCATACTACCTCACAACTAGCCGAGCAAGCTGCAACATATTCTTCTTCGATTATGCTCAACGCCGCATAAGACTACTTCCTGCTAAACCAGGAGATCATACCAGATGTCAAATTGAAGTGGCATCCCAAAGTGCTCTTCTGATCAGTGGCGTTGCCTACCCAATTTGAATCAACATTCCCGTTCAAGTTAATCTTATGGTTCACATAATACTTTAGCCCATACTCAATTGTACCCTTCAAGTACCCCAATACATGCTTTGTCGCAACCATATGAACATGTATTAGATCCGTTAGGAACTGGCTCAGTGTGTTCACAACAAAGCATATGTTCGGTCTCGTATTCATCAAGCACATTAATTAACCAATCATCTGGAAATACATCATGGCATCAACTGACTCTAATGAAGCATCACACAGTAGCTTCAAGGTTGATGCATAGGTGTGGATGTTACCTTGTAGTTTGACATTCTATATACTTTCCTTGACCAAGGAAAATCCCATCCGCACTCTGCCACACCTCCATGCCTAAAAAGTAATGCATCATCCCTAGGTATTTCATATCAAACTCAGCGACAAGCTTCCTATTTGCATCTACAATGAGTTCGTCCTCTCTTGTCATGTCATCAACATATACCAGTCTTTCACCTTCAACCTTAAAATAAAGGTTGGAAAATACTTTACTCTCGATAAAGCCTAAGTCCATCAGGAAATTGTCTATCCTATTGTACCATGTCGAAATAAGAGATCTTCTCCAGTCACTCCCTCTGAAGCGGAGCATCATCCTCCCTCTACATTTTTGTAGTCTATGTATCAGAACATTCTGTACTAGAGTGACAGGTAGCTTCCTCTGCTACTGATCTTCTATGTATCTGTTTGGTCATGTTTTTGTTTTCCATTGTTTTTGATACTTTTATTTATATTTCGAAGCTTGCTTTTACTTTTTATTTCTAGAAACTTTTGTTGATAGAGATAGTATGATTTTTTCCCTTTAATTCTCATGATTTTTTATTTCTTACTTTATTTTTACAAGTTTTGCTTTGATTTTATAATCAAAGGGCTTATATAAGGCTTATATGGATTAAAAAAGTCTAAAAATAGCATAAAAGTTAAATTGAAACTCCTAAACCAAGTTTAAACCCTTATCATTCGCTTAATATTTTGAAAATCATTAACCTGGACTTTCTTGTAGCGCAAGACAAAAATAGATGCACAGAGGCGCTACAAGAAAGTCACGCAAGATAAAATCATCATTTTTTGGTTCAATTTCTTCGGGATTCTCACACCTGAGATGTCAATCACATTGTGTGATGGATTTGATACGTGTCTTTTGTAGTTTAATCACTGAGGTAGGTGGAATATCATCATGATGGTGAAATCATGGGGGTATCTTGCAGAGCAGATATAATAATGATAGAAGAGTATAATGAGACAAAGGTGTATGGAATTATGTTTTTATCTGAAATGCACGAAGAGCAAGGGAAGATCGCGGCGAAAAATCAGTGCTTGGTAATTGAGATTTTGAAACAGAGCGAAAATTAGGGCTTTCAAGAGCGGTTGGTTGGAGTGGTCTAAGCGGTTAGAGAAAAGTGGAGCATGCAATTCAACACCTGATAGTTGAGATAACAAGATTCCAACAGTCGAATTAGTCATTTTTAACAGGTAGTCCGCGTACCATTACCAAGGTTTATTAATTTGGTGTTTTTCTGAACAAATGACTAATGACAGAATTGAAGGCAGAGTATTAGTTTTGAACTTAATCCATATTAAATGATGAATTGTTAATCATTGGATTTAAAGTATTCATCATTCAAACAAAAGAATTCAGAGTAGAGTCTTTTGGGTTTCCCTATACTGTATTCTCTGTCAGTTTGTTAAAATTTGAAGACAGTCAGACTGTGGTGTATTGATAGAAGCTGTTTAACCATAGTTCAAAATGAAAAAGAGTGGAAAGACCAATAAGGCAGAACCATCAGACTTAAGCTGGGTAAAAAAATTTCCAGATTGTGTACAGTTGTTTGCAGAAGCAAGATGGTTAGTGTTCTTCAAAAAAATTGAAGGTTATCATTCAGAGGTTTCTTACAAGTTTGCTCAATGTTTAGACAAGGATATAGTGTCTTTTGACACCTTGAAGTTCAAATTAACCAGGGAATTACTAGCTAAAGCAACAGGGATTTTGGATGAGGGAGAGTTATGGTTCAAAAAGGTGCCTTTCACCTTTGATGCTCGGAGATATTTGCTTCCTGGTGTAGTTGCAGACTGGGGAAAATGTGTTCCAATTCAAAACTTTAAACCTGAGTGGATTGAGCCTATTAAAGTCTTGCAAAGCTATGTCACCTGTGAGGGTAGATTTTCCTTTGTTTATAAATATCATTTTAGATTCCTTCAACATCTCAGTCATGAATCTAAAATGAACCTTCCTTTGTTCTTTTTGAAAATCTTACAGAAGATGTCATGTAGGGTGAGAGAACACCAGGACCACACAAAACAATCAGTTTTTCACCACTGGCTCATAAAGCTCATCATAAGTACTGTATTGTAGAAAAGGGAAAAGACATGGGAGGACTTCATATTTTGGTCAGGTTTCAAGATTGATCAGGAGGAACAGTCTCAGAGAAGACAAGTAGATAAAGGTCAAACTCTGATTAAGAAGCTTAGGAAAAAGGTAACAATTAAAGATGAAGAAAATGATAAACCTAGAGAAGCTTCAAATCAGGAAAATGAAAAATTTGAGTTTGGACAGCAAGTTAATGATGAGGAAAGCAAAGTTTTACAGTCAGAGATGAAAGAAACTGAGCCTGTTGAAGAATTTTTACCTGCAGAATCAATTCAAGATGTAAAAGAAGATATTAAGGAGCAGAAGCAAAGCCCTATTACAATACTATCAGAAGAGGATGAAAAATACTTATTTGATGAGGCTAGAATTCCTGATACTAATGAAGCTAGGGTTTGTGCTAAGCAAGAAATTCACATTCATTGTGATGAGGAAACAGTGTCAAGAAGGAAAAAAATGAAAGTTGTTGAATTTGCCTCAATAAATCATCAAGGAAAGGCTCTGAAGATGTTGGGATAGGTTGCAGCAGTCTGGAGACCTAAGACAAGGCCGAAGAACAAACTTAGGTTAAACATGAAAAAGCTACTGAATCCCAAATTGGCTAAAGAAAAGGTTACAGTAATAGAGGATTCATCATCTGAAGGGAAATTCGATGATAGTGAAGATGGCAATAAAGGTAAAAAACCAATAGAATCAAAAGAAAAATCTGTCTTCACTGATACTAAGATCTTTGATATTTTTTTGGAGATTCGAAATCAGATGTTTCAAGAACAACAACAAAATGAGGTAAAAAGTTCTTGTCTAGAGAAAAAGGAGATGGTTGAAGAAGAAGTTCACTGCAATGCTAAAAATGAAGAACATCCAAAGCTTCCTGTGACCTCCATAGAGCTTATGAAAGAGGATGAAGAAATCTATAAGAAACTGAAAATCCCATGGACACAAGGAATGCAAACAATATCAGGAGACAAATGTATTGATTTTGAAAAAGAAAACCCACAAATAAGCATTAAACAATACAAGTCTCAAATTGAATATATGCATGAATCAAATGATGGATTAGTTACTGCAAACAGGAAACTTAAAGACGATTTGGAAGAAGTTAACAGTCATTACGAGGAGTTGATTACAGTTTCAAGAGAAGCACTTAAAAGGAAAAGGCAAACAGAGAATCAGTTCACAGAGTTAAAGCAAACCATCCAGGAGCTGCAGCAACAGAATGAGGAGCTAACAAGGAGGGTTGTAGACTTGGAGACAGATCAATTGAAAGCAAGAAGGAAAGCTCAAGCCTTGGAGGGAAATGCTTTATTAGCTGAAGAAACTAAAGATTTGTAAAGTTAGTCAAGAAAGTTAGTTATTAGTTAAGTTTGAAAAGTTATTTTATTTTTGTATAATGATAGTTTAGATTGAAATATTCGGTAAATAGCCCAAAAGAAGTTAGGGTTCAGTTATTCTATTGATTTTGAAGGAATAGGATAAATGTAAGTCTAAAAGAAGACAATGGGTTCGATTTTTTGCTGACAAGGGGAGGCTATCAGGCTTTGTTTATGAGCTAAGTAAAGACTCTTATGTGTTTTTTGAGGACTGACCTATGAAATATATGCACTATATGCCCTTCAAATTATTGACTGGTTTTATTTCTAATTTGTGTTAATTACTCAGTTGGTATATTCATTTCCTGTTTAATGTTTTTATGCTTGAAATGCTTGCTAACTGTGGGTGAAACTCAGTATTGTGTTTTATGTTGGATTATGGTTTATATGTTATGCATCTCAGTCATTCAAATGCTCATGATTTGGTGTTTACTTTGGTTTTATGAATGTTTTCCCTCTTGTCTTCAAACTGCTTAGCCAAAAAACCTTGAAAACCATAGAAAACCCTATGTTATTTTATTGTGATTATTGAGATTGTGTTGGCTTGTTCTCTTGTAGTCTGGGAACAATTTCTAGCACTAACATCTTTGGCGCCGTTGCCGGGGAACGAAGTTGAAAATCTATTTTTCCCTGGGATACTTATCATTTCACTGGTTTTAAAAGGTGAACTTAAACCAGCATATCTTAAAGACTACTTTTCACCAGTATTTCACAGTGGCTACTAAGGGAGTTGGAACAAGAAACAGACCTAGTTCACCTTTACAGTTGGGTGTTTCAGACCTAGAATAGATACTGAAAACATCTAGGAAAATCAGAAGGTCTCAGTCATCACCAGCCCTATGTAACCCTGATCAGCTAGATATTTCATCACCTTTATCTGTTTGGAAGGGAGAAGAACAAAATTCACCTTGGTTGAAGCCTATTAATTCCTGTCAGTAATTTTCAAGTTTTCACTAATCCTCAATCCTTCAAGAAAGAAAAGATAATATCTCCTGGAAAAATTCCTCTATTTCATCTAAAAGTTGGTAAAACTCCATTCTAGCCAAGTTCCAGTTAAGTATTTCCATCACCAAAACCAGTCAACTTAATGATGGCAGCCCAAAATCAGCCATTAGATATGATGGACCGAATGGTTGTAGCTAGGTATGCACCTTTAGTTTTGCATCAACCTTTGAATGCACTTCCTGGAGGTGATTACCAGAAATACCTGCCTAGGTTTAATGGACAAGGTGAAACCATAGGTGAGGAGCATTGGGAGGCTTTCCTCAGTTATGCTGATAATCAAAATATTGAGGCTAAGGATGTATGGATGAGGATGTTTGTACAAAGTCTTGATGGAGATGTCAGAAAATGGTTCAGTGAGTTGCCTGCAAATTCTATCACTATCATAGAAGAGCTTCAGGACCTTTTCATGAGACAATGGGGTGACACCAAGGATCATACATATTATATAACTGAGTTTGGAGCCCTTAGGAGAAAGAAGGATGAAACCATAGTTGATTTTTCGAAGAGATTCAATAAAATGTATGGAATAATTCCTGCAGAGATAAAACCTTTAGAAACATCTGCAAAACTCACATACGCCAATGCTTTTGATCATGAATTTTCCCTACTTCTAAGAGAAATAAGACCTGTTACTTTACTGAACATGCAGGATGCAGCATTAGAAGTGGATTCTAATATATTAGCTTCTAATAGATTGAAGGGAAATACCGCTCAACAGATATATGATAGGAAGGGTAAGAAAGGGGCAGCTCTAGGGGTTTCAACATCCCACTCTGCAGAAGGTAAAATTGATGAGATGGCCAAGCTAGTTAAGATCCTGACTGCAAAATTAAACAAGTTGGAACTAGAAAAGAATTCAAACAAACCTGTTCAAGAAGGTCAGAGAAACCCTAATAATCAAAACCAATTCAGAAGACAATTTGCACCTCGTTTCATACCTAGAGAAAGAAGAAACAATGATATACAATGAGAAAGGAGAGAAACTGAGGATGAAAGAGTACCACCCCCACTTCAGAATAATGTTGTTGATGAAGAAGAAATTGAAGAGGAAGTGTTCTTTGAGGATACAGACCAGGATATGAATTATTTTGGAGAGCAGTTAACTGAGGGTTTTGTCATTGAAGAAGAGTTTTTAAACTCAGAATATTATGATGCTGATATGTTTGAAATAGAAAATGATTTAAATTTTGAAGTGACTACTGTAATTGCTGAAGCATATCAGATTGAGCCAAATAAAACTTTGAATTTGAGGTCAGGTCCAAAGCAAGTAGTTCAAAATCCAAAGAAAAAGGTAGTTGTACCTACTAAACAACAGTTTGATCTTGTGTTAGAGAAAAAACAAATTCAAGATAAACAAAAGAAGAATGTGGAAGTTGAAGAGGTAAACAAAAGTGTGCAGAATTTTAATCCAGAAAATGAATTATGCAAAATTAAGATTCTTATGCCTTTTACTGAGTTAATGAAGAATCCTTCTTACAAAGATTCAGTTCTTAAAATGATTGGTTCAACAAACAGTCAGCCTCTTTCTGATACAGTGAATTTACAAGAAGAAAGCCCTAAAATATTTATTGGACCAGCTTTAGTTGAAAAAACTGAGAATGAAGCAGGTGCATCACCTCCTTTTTACATGACACTGACTATTCATGAACATATGATACATAACTGTCTTTTGGATTCAAGAGCATCACACAACTTAAGGCCAAAGGCTGTCATGGAGGCTCTAGGTTTGAGTATAACAAAACCTTATCATGATTTGTATGCTTTTGATTCATGAGCTGTAAAATGTTTAGGAGTGATTAAAGATATGGTTGTCAGTTTGGCTCAGCTACCAAGGAAGAGTGTGATTATGGATGTGGTAGTAGCAGACATTACACCTAAATTTGGACTCCTACTATCTAGATCTTGGGAAAATAAAGTTGGTGGGAATTTACAAATGGATTTAACATATGCCACCATTCCTGTGTTTGGAGGAGAAAACAGAAGGTTATACAGAGAATTGCAATTTGCCTATATTGTGATAGATGACAAGAACCCTACAAATCATCCCTTGTATGCTGTTGACAAGGATTTGGGTACTTGTATGTTGCATTTTAGTGATGATGATAATACTGCTGGTTTGTTACAGGTTGAAAAAGAAAAGCCAGTTAAATGCATTAGGGAACAAGAAGATGAACTTTGGCAATTATACTTTGATGGATCATCTTGTAAGGAAGGTGCTGGAGCAGTGGTTCTTTTAATATCTTTTGGTGGTGAAATAGTAAAGCTAATGTATAAATTGGAATTCATTACCACCAATAATACTGCAGAATATGAAGCTTTGTTGTTAGGTTTGAAAGCTGCAAAATATTTAGGCATTCAATAGATTTCTGTATATGGCGACTCCGAGTTGGTTGTTCAGCAGGTGAGGAACAACTATGAAGTGAAACAAGATTTGCTAAAAGTGTATCATAATGAAGTATGGGATATGATAGACAATTATTTTGTGGCTTTTAACATTACTTATATTCCTAGGGACCATAACCAAACTGCTGATTCTTTGGCCCTAGCAGCCACACATTTAGGTTAGTTACAGACCTTCTGAGGTTAGGTTAGAATTCCCAAAACAACACAGCTAAAGTATCCTATTGAGATTAGGTACAGACCTTCTGTGCCTGATAATGTAAAGCAGTGGAAAGTTTTTGAAGATGACATTGAAATAAAAAGGTTTCTAGAGCTGATAGGTGAGTTTTCCAATTCCCTGATTGATCAAGAAGAAGATGAAGAGGTTGGAGATTTTGAAGATATTGCTGAAAATGAGATTGTTGGCCACAAGATTATTGAACTTAAAAGTAATTTCATTCCTAAAGGTTTGGTTCCATTAGAAAGATTTTTTTCAAAAGATGATACACCTTTAAAACCTGTTGTACAGTCTTCAGAATAAAATGTGGTGGACTGTAATATTGGTACTCCAGAACATCCTCGAATGATGAAGATTTCAAAAGCACTCACAGGAGAACAGAGAAACAGGTACATTAAGTTGTTAAAGGAGTATGTTGATGTTTTTGCATGGTCTTATGAAGACTTGAAGACATATGATACTGGGATTATACAACATAAAATACCTTTAAAACCGAATGTTAAACCTTTCTGACAGAAATTAAGGAGGATAAATCCAGCTTTGTTTCCTGTTATTGAAAAAGAAGTGAAGAAGTTATTAGATGCCAAGATCATTGTTCCCTTCAGGTATTCTTCATGGGTTGCCAATTTAGTTCCTGTCAGGAAAAAGAATGGAGAAATCAGACTGTGTGTTGACTTTAGAAATCTGAATAGGTCTTCATTGAAGGATAATTATCCTTTGCCCAAAATAGAAAAAATATTGCAGAAGGTAGTTGGTGCACAAAGGATTTCTATGGTTGATGGTTTTTCAGGATATAATCAAATTGCCATACATTCTGATGATAAAGAAAAAACAGCTTTAACTACTCCCTGGGGAACTTTCATGTATGATAAAATGCCTTTTGGATTAATGAATGCTGGAGAAACTTTTCAAAGAGCTATGGATATAGCCTTTGTGGGGGAAAGAGACAAGTTTGTAGTGATTTACTTAGATGATATTATAGTCTTTTCACGATTAGATGATGAACATCTAAAACACTTGAAACAAACTTTTCTGAAATGCAGAAAATATGGTTTATCTCTTAATCCAAAGAAATCACATTTTGTTGTACAGGAAGGTAAATTATTGGGTCATTTAGTTTCAGCTGATGGCATAAGGATTGATCTGGAGAGGGTGAAAGCAATACTGAAAATAAGTTTGCTAAGGAGCAAAAAGGATGTACAATCTTTTATTGGTAAAATCAATTTTCTGCGTTGATTTATACCAAATTTTGCTGAGACTATCAAACATATTACAGCCATGCTGAAGAAGGATCAAGAAGTCAAGTGGACTGCAAAAGCAAAGAATTCATTCGAAAAAATTAAGATGGCTCTTACTGAAGCTCCAGTATTAGTAAGTCAAATTTAAAAAAAGGAATTTCTAACCTTTTCTTTTGCATTTGAAGATACATTGGCTGCTGTTTTATTACAGAAGAATAAGGACGGTCTTGAACAGCCTATTGCATTCTTTAGCAAAACTCTTAGAGATTCAGAGTTAAAATACAACATTTTAGAGAAACAAGCTTACTCTTTGGTTAAAGCTTTGAAATTTTTCAGAATCTATGTTTTGCATTCCAAAGTTATTGCTTATGTGCCTAATGCTGCCATAAAAGATGTTTTGAATCAGCTTGACAGTGAGGGAAAAAGAGGAAAGTGGATTGCCAAAATCATGGAATATGATGTGGATATCAGACCTACAAAGCTAGTAAAGGTACAAGGTCTAGCTAAACTGTTAGCTGATTCAAATTGCCAAGCTTTAGGACTACATCTGATGGCAGAACAACCAACACAGGAAGAAAATCAAGCGGAGCTGGAGAAAGAGAAGATTATGGATTTCTATTCAGCATCTACATGGTATGCAGACATTGTATACTTTCTTTTGTACTTGCAATGTCCAGAACACTTAGACAAAAAAGCTGCTAGGTCTTTGAAATTGAAAACCACTAAGTATTGTTTGGTAGAACAACAACTGTTTTGGAAATATCTAGGGGGTATTCTACTCAGATGCTTAGATAAACCTGAATATGAAGGAGTAATTTCTGAATCTCATGAAGGTGCTTGTGGAGGTCATAAGTATTGGAAGGCAACAGCATACAAAATTCTAAGAGCTGGATACTATTGGCCCTCTTTATTTTCAGATGTATATCAGCAGGTAAGAGCATGTATCCCTTGTTAGAAATTTGTTGGTAAACAAAAGTTGCTGTCATTACCTTTAAAACTAATTGCAGTAAATGCCCCTTTTCAGCAGTGGGGTTTGGACTTCATAGGAGAGATAAATCCATCTTCCTCAAGGCAGCATAAGTGGATTTTGACTGCAACAAATTTCTTTACTAAGTGGTAGAAGCTATTCCCACAAGGAATGCCACAGATAAGGTGATCATAGATTTTATTGAAGAAAATATTCTTAGTAGATTTGGATGTCCACATAAAATATTGACTGATAATGCTAAAGCCTTTAAATATAAGGCTATGGGGGAATTTTGTGAAAAGAATGGTATCCTGTTGAAACACTCAACTCCTTATTATCCTGAGGGGAATGGTTTAGCTGAGTCATCTAATAAAAATATCATTCAGAGTATCAAGAAATTGCTGAAGCATAATAAAAGATCATGGGATTCTATGCTAAAGTACGCATTATGGGCAGACATAATAACAGTTAAGCAAGCAATTGGAACTTCTCCTTTCCAATTAGTATATGGTACAGATGTAGTTTTCCTATTCAGTTGGGTATCCCAGTGATAAGGTTTTTTCAAGATTGTAAGGAGGAACCTAATGATATGTGAAGAAGAATTTATGCAATGATAGAGTTACAACAGAAACGAGAAAAAGTGGAACAAAAGGCACAGCTGTACAGATTGAAGATCAAAGAAAGATTTGATAGGAAGATCAAAGATAATACTTTTTCAGTGGGGGACATGGTTTTGAGATGGGATGCTAGGAAGGAGCAGAAAGGAAAGCATGGCAAGTTTGATAACCTTTGGTTTGGTCCTTTCATAGTATTGAAGTTTTTGGAAAACAATACTTTTGTTCTAAAAACCTTGAAGGGTGAGGAGTTGTCTAATCCAGTTAATGGACGATTCCTCAAGCATTTTTACTGTTTTTGAGATGGATACTGGAATTTCATTGTATATACTAGTGTGAATAAACAGAATAAGGACTACACAACCGAATGGAAATTTTGCAGACTAGCAGGTAGCAGCACAGAAGACACTGGTCTATAGGTTCTTGAAGCCTCACAAGGAGGACTTCATCCCGCAGCAGGAGCCAGATGTTAGGTCATGTTTTTGTTTTCCATTGTTTTTTATACTTTTATTTATATTTTGAAGCTTGCTTTTACTTTTTATTTCTAGAAAATTTTGTTGATAGAGATAGTATGATTTTTTCCCTTTAATTCTCATGAATTTTGATTTCTTAGTTTATTTTTACAAGTTTTGCTTTGATTTTATAATCAAAGGGCTTATATAAGGCTTATATGGATTAGAAAAGTCTAAAAATAGTATAAAAGTTAAATTGAAACTCCTAAACCAAGTTTAAACCTTTATCATTAGCTTAATATTTTGAAAATCATTAACCTGGACTTTCTTGTAGCGCAAGACAAAAACAGATGCACATAGGCGCTACAAGAAAGTCGCGCAAGCTAAAATAATCATTTTTTGGTTCAATTTCTTTGGGATTCTCACACCTGAGATGTCAATCACATTGTGTGATGGATTTGATACGTGTCTTTTGTAGTTTAATCACTGAGGCAGGTGGAATATCATCATGATGGCGAAATCGTGGCGGTATCTTGCAGAGCAGATATAATAATGATAGCAAAATATAATGAGACAAAGGTGTATGGAATTATGTTTTTATCTGAAATGCACGAAGAGCAAGTGAAGACCGTGGCGAAAAATTAGTGCTTGGTAATTGGGATTTTGAAACAGAGCGAAAATTAAGGCTTTTAGGAGCGGTTGGTTGGAGTGGTCTAAGCGGTCAGAGAAAAGTGGAGCATGCAATTCGACACCTGAAAGTTGAGATAACAAGATTCCAACGGTCAAATTAGTCATTTTTGACAGGTAGTTCGCGTACCATTACCAAGGTTTATTAATTTGGGGTTTTTCTGAACAAATGACTAATGACAAAATTGAAGGCAGAGTATTAGTTTTGAACTTAATCCATATTAAATGATGAATTGTTAATCAATGGATTTAAAGTATTCATCATTCAAACAGAAGAATTCAGAGTAAAGCCTTTTGGGTTTCCCTATATTGTATTCTCTGACAGTTTGTTAAAATTTGAAGATAGTCAAACTGTGGTGTATTGATAGAAGCTGTTTAACCATAGTTCAAAATGAAAAAGAGTGGAAAGACCAATAGGGCAGAACCCTCAGACTTAAGCTGGGTAAAAAAATTTCCAGATTGTGCACAGTTGTTTGTAGAAGCAGGATGGTTAGTGTTCTTCGAAAATATTGAAGGTTATCATTCAGAGGTTTCTTACAAGTTTGCTCAATGTTTAGACAAGGATATAGTGTCTTTTGACACCTTGAAGTTCAAATTAACCAGGGAATTACTAGCTGAAGTAATAGGGATTCTTGATGAGGGAGAGTTCTGGTTCAAAAAGGTGCCTTTCACCTTTGATGCTCGGAGATATTTGCTTCCTGGTGTAGTTGCAGACTGGGGAAAATGTGTTCCAATTCAAAACTTTAAACCTGAGTGGATTGAGCCTATTAAAGTCTTGCAAAGCTATGTCACCTGTGAGGGTATATTTGCCTTTGTTTTCAAATATCATTTTAGATTCCTTCAACATCTCAGTCATGAATCTAAAATGAACCTTCCTGTTGAGGCTTGGAAAATTGCAGGAAACACCAGCAAGGGATTCTCCCCAGTCAACGTTCCCAACTAGCCCGTGACTGTTTGGTGTAGGGAATCTGTCCGATTTGCGGTCCGGCTACCATAGGTCAAGTGACAAAAATAAAAGGTTTTACCGGTTGCGGCCCGATCCACCGTATATATTTTTGTATTTTTGACTTAAAGTATGATATGCAAGTGCCTATTTAACATGCAGATTGATAAAGAATGCAAGGAGTATTCACAATGTGATGCGCAGGTTCTTACCCCTCGTCTTAAACTCTCAAGCATCTAAATCACACACAATTAGAAAATAAATACTAACTAGGCTATCTCTAGAGAACTAGATATTAATTCATGAGTAATGTAATACTGTTCACATGTTACGATAAATCACAGATAGCTGTTCCTAGAACCAAACATACAAACATGAAAAATGTATACATGACAAGATAGCTCATCAACATTTAAACTTCCATTACTCATAGTGGAAAACATCCCAGAATATACTAGAGAACATTCAGGTAAGAACATAGGTTCATGATGTTAGAACGCTCTTACAGTTAATGAAACACAGTTGAAAATGAAATAGTTCCCCTTCAACATTGTTCATTTATCACATTGGAAGATTCCACATAGCACCTTCTCCAACAGGCAAAAATTTGTAATTTCTTATTGTAAAACAAAGTAGTTCCTCTTACAAACAATAGTTCACAAATTTTTTCCAGGGAAAAAGCCCCTGTAAACTCTTACTTTCCTATATTTAAACCAAATCGGCTAACCGCTTGGGCTACCTCAACCGTGACCTTTGGGTTCCTCAAAACCGTTTAATATCCCCATTTTGTCTTTTCTATGAGTACTCATGATTTACTTCATGCATTACCTTCTAGAGTACTCAACAAAGCGGGATCCGCTTGGAAACTGACAGATCTTTCTGGGCCTGGGATTTTGTCGCCATTGATCCTGCCTTGTCTTTCGTTGCCCTCCTTGAGATCCCATTGGTTTCAGTACGAACTCTGCCTAACACTGTCCAACCATTTTCTGCTACTTCGTCTCCCCGCTATGCCTTCTCGCAGTAGTAATTTGTAAAAATCTCTTGAGTCCATCTACAATTAAACGACATGTATCATTAATCAGGACTGCATTCTTCAATAAAACCAAACTGCATCAACAAAATGACTAGTCATCAAGAGAGGCCCTATACTGTCATAAAAACCTTAACAAGCGCCAGAACCACTGTCTTGTCCACGAGGGTTTAAAACTGACAAAACGACGGGGAGAGAAAACTTATCGACGCCTTAAAACACTAAAACCTCGGCCGCGGTAGTCTTACTTATAGCCACGTCAGCGGGTCTCAAATAGGCAACGGGCTCCGTGAGACTGTTAAGTTTAATGGAGTCGAAAAAGCTAGAACCTAAATTCTAGGCGGAAGAGCTCCCAGCCGGCAAGCGAAAAGACATCAACGTCGGATAATTAGTGCGTTACACAGCCACAAGGGCAGAGGATAAACAGGCTATAGCCTCCAATCAAAGACAAAGCGATGGAAACCCGACAAAGTCTCGGCGGGTGGAGCAGTTATATGGTGGATACCTAGTTCGCTTGGGAGCCGCAAGGGCAGAAGATAAACAGACTACCTCCTTCGATAATATAAAAAAGTCAAACGATACGAAGCGGCCATGGAGGAGTCACGATTCTTTCACAGAATAATCATTGTTCAATTTTGACGACCGAGGCTCCCTAAGGAAACATGGCTCTGATACGTTGTTAAATGACCTTTGGAATAGTGGTTAGCACGGGAAATAAGTTCCCGAGAGGAAATCGCAGTTCGAAGGGTAACAAAACAAACTCTAAACTCCGCGACCCACAGCAGTTTCAAACATAAGCAATTTTTTGAAAACAGGAAGAGAGTTAACCTCAAAATAGTCTGAAATTAAAGCAAGACAAAAGAGTTCATGGACCCAAATGATTCAAGGCAATGCTAAAATTAACAAGGGGGTCCAAAATTTGAAGATTTGGGGAAAACAGTTGCAGCTGCAACAATTGGCGACTACCTGGTGAACCTAGATCTATGGACGATTATTTCTTGAGTAATAGACTGTTTAACAACAAACGAACCTGTTGAATTCTTCCAGCTATCTGGATCTCCCAAAAGGAAAATATATGTACTTTTAATCATTGATGATAGTCCAATTTAGGAGAGTGGAAACCAGGATTTTCAAGTCAAGATAACTCTTTTGAGGCCAAAAGATGAATTTCATTTGTTACCTCTGTCTTCAGGTAGCTGCCAGCTTGGACACCACAGGATTGTAGCATATGGTAAACAGAAATATTCATTTGTTCCTCATTCCCATGCCATTTTTGCACTTTTCGTGCTTTTGAACTTTTGTCCTTTTCATATGAGTCCTCCTGCATGCCTTTCTTTCTGAATTTTGATTCAGGCTCCTCTATCCCTAGTGTCCTTTTGTGTGAGAGATGTATTTATGTTTTAGCTCACGGACGGAGAGGAACTTTCGGTGATTTAGTACTTATATGGTTCAACATTTGTTTTGATATATAATGCTTTCATTGGAGCTTTTGACTCTTATCTGCCTTACGGCATTCAATTCTTGGCATGGGATCATTTATATATAATATAATGTTTACCTTGCTTCTTTTCCATGGGCCCTTTGCTGTCACTCCCTCGGACATTTTAAATGTGACATGGATGGAGCCTCAAAATAGTATTCCAGACCCTTTGATTCTAGTTTATTTTACAGGGGTTAAGCATGACTTCAATGTGTACATAGCCACTCGATAAAAATGCTAAAATAGAAGAAATTCTTTTAGATAAACAATAATACATAGTCTTATATAACCAAGAACTTTAATCATTCCAAAATTCTGATGTTCTCCATGCAACCGCGGGTTTGCCTCCTTTATTGAAATTAGTAGAATTTAAGCTAAAACAAAACTGAACTACATAATTCAAAGAAAACGGTCAAACCAGATTACTTATATACAAGATAGAAGAAAATAAATAGACTCGGGAAAAATAAGGTTTGAGAACTAAACCATTTACTGGTAAGTTCTCTTCCCACCCTTGTAAATCTTGCAACTTATAGGTTGAGGGGCCAAGCTTTGCCACAATCTGGAAAGGACTTACCCACAACTACTGAAATTTCGTGTGTTTTCCTTTCTCATCATGGGGGTGGTCCCACTTGAGAACCAAATCTCCCACCTCAAAATATTTTGTTCCAGCCTTGTGTTTATCAAACCATTTCTTTACTACCTCTTGTTGTTTTTTAAAGCATTCTCTGGCTTTAGATCGAGACTCTTCTGCCTTCAGGGGATTATATATCCTCATTTGCAGGACTTCATTATCCGTTCCTCTAGATTCTTGAGCTATAATGGAAGAGGTTAGCATGATATTGGGGGGTATAATGGCCTCTTTACCATACACAAGGGTATACGGAGACACTCCTATCGAAGACTTGGGGGTGACTCTATCAGCCCAAAGGGCGTTTGGTAAAGCTGAGTGCCAACTCCTCTGATTTTCTATCACCATCTTTTTTAAAATCGTAATTAGGTTTTTGTTTGTAGATTGAGCTAAGCCATTTCCCTGTGGGAAGTAATTAGCTGAGTAATGTAACTTAATCCATTTCTCATGAGCAAAAGCAGTTAATCTTATTGAGGAAAAGTAAGTAGCATTATAAAAAACTAAAGAAATTGGAACTCCAAACCTGGTCATAATATGGTCTTGCAAGAAGTCTATGATCGCATCCTCATTTATTTTGCGCAACGGGATGGCATCGAACCAGCGAGTGAAGTAGTCGGTAGCTATCAGAATATACTTGTGTTGCAGGGAGAAATTCGGCTTTATCTCCCCAATGATATCTAACCCCCATTGCTCGAAAGGCTCTGTTATCATCACAGGCTTCAATGGTCCTGCTGCTTTAGCTTGTCTTCCACTACATCTTTGACAAATGTCACACTTTCTGACATGGGCATGTGCGTCTTTGAAAAGTGTGGGCCAATAGTATCCGGCTCTGAGAATTTTATGAACTGTAGTATCTCCAAAAAAATGTCCCCCAGTAGGCCCATCATGGAAATCTGACATTACCTTCTTCGCATCTTATTTCTCTAAGCATCTAAGAAGAACTCCGTCATAATTTTTTCTGAATAATATTCCTTCAATAATTTGATATGGGGCTGATTTAAGATGCAATGCTCTTCTTTGCTTAGAATTCCAATGTTCTGGCAATGATCATGTCTGAAGGTAATGTACAAGGTCTCGATACCAAGATTCTGGGGCTGTGAAAAGAGGACATACATCCATCAAATGTAGTTCAGCTTCGTCTTCCCAGGCATGTTCTTCATTGTTTCTATTTTCAGTCATTAATCTGCACAACCCTTCCCCTTTAACTATAGAAGTTGGCTTGAATTCGAGGTCATATTCCTGAAGAGTTGTTACCCAATTTCCCCTTCTTTCTCCTAACTCCTTCTGTACAAAAAGAGACCTCACAGTTGGGTGTGGGACGATTACCTTGGTTCGGTTTTTTAGTATGTAGGGCCTGAATTGTTTCACTGCTTTGAACACTACGTAAGCTTGTTTATCTATAGCCGAGTAATTCAATTCGGCCCCTTGCAGACCAGTGCTCATAAATGATATGGGGAATTCATCTCCCCCATCGTCCTTTCTAGTAAGCACAGCTGCTAGCGAATCATCGGATGCGAAAGTGTACAGAATAAAATCTTTATCAAAATCTGGGCTTTTTAGGGAAGGTGCATGCGCGACAGCGGTTTTAACCGAATGCATTCTTCTTAGCATCAGTCCACTTGAATTGTACACTTTGCTTCACCATTTGCTGCAAAGGTTTAACAATTTGAGCGAAATCTGGCACAAACCTTCACACAAAGTTTATTGTCCCCATAAATGATTGCATGCCCTTTTTATTATGGGGCAAGGGAATCTGTTCAATGGCTTTGATCCTGTCTGGGTCTATGGAGATCCCCTTCTTTGAAACCACGTGACCCAACAACTTACCTTCTGTAACAACAAACACACACTTCTTGGGGTTGAGTGAGATACCATACTTTCGGCAGCGTTCAAAAATATGCTTTAGATGAAACATGTGTTCTTCTCTCCTCTTTGAGAGTATCGTGATGTCATCGAGGTATACTACAACACTGTGGCCAATCAAACCATGGAAAGCTATGTCCATAGCCCTCTGGAACATAGCTCCAGCGTTTATAAGCCCAAAGGGCATTCTTTTGTAAGCGAAAGTTCCCCACCTGGTCCTGAATGTTGTTTTCAATCTGTCTTCTTCGGCTACTAATACTTGATTGTAGCCTGAAAATCCGTCTAATAAAGAGAATAGTTCAGAACCTGAAACCATTTGTAGTAGTTGCGCCATGGGTGGGATAGGATAATTGTCTTTATCTGAAGCGCGATTTAAGTTTCTGAAATCCACACATAACCTGATTTCTCCAGATTTCTTCCTCACCGGTACCAGATTTGAGACCCATTCCGAGTGTCTAACCTTAAAAATGATTCTAGCATCCAATAATTTCTTAACTTCACTCTGGATTAGAGGTTCCAATTTTGGGTGCATTTTCCTTAAAGGCTGCTGATAAGGTTTGACTTCTGATTTGATGGGGATAACATGATGGATGATACTGGTGTCATATGTCTTCAGATCTTCATATGTCCAGGAAAAAACATCTTTATATTGATTAAAAAGAATGATGAACTTATTTCTTTCCGCTGGTGAATAACATTTTTTAATATTCACGTATTTAGGCTTCATCTCAGTCCCCAAATTAATCAATTCGAACTGTAGAGATGAGCTATGAGTCTTCACGTTTGCTGGTCTTCTAAAATTTTCATTTAAATCAAACATCCGTTCTAAGGTTTTGACTCCTTTAGGGATGAAATTATCAAATTTCAGCTCGGCCTGATGTTCTTCATCATCAATAATCGCCCCTTTAAATGCCTCGTCATTCATTAAGCATTCTATAATCTGCTGATCGTCATCGAACACTCGTAGGTTGGTAATCATATCTGGAACCTAGGGCCTGAAAAGCAATTCAACAGAGCACTGATTATTAGATGGCACAAGCCTAGCAGCTAATGTGGCCAACAAGTTAGCTGCTGCATTCTTAAGTCTTGGAATCGATACAATATTAAATGCGTTAAAACATTTGAGTAAATCCCATACCTCATTTTGATAAGCTTTTAAGTGAGGAGAAATGCAATGTATTTGATTTCGAATTTGTTTTACAATTATTTTAGAATCTCCAAACACTTTCAGATTATTTGCCTTTAATTCAATTGCTTTCCTTAAACCTTGAACCAACGCTTCATATTTAGCTGTGTTATTTGTACATTCAAACTCTAACCTACAGGAAAGAAAATGTTTGTTCTTCTTGGGGTCAATCAAGACATAGCCGGCTCCTGATCCTTCTAACGTTTTAGATCCGTAAAAAAAAAGTGTCCAAAAATCGCTAACTACTGTGCAAGAATCTACTTCTATTGCTAAGTCTACTATTTTACAATCGATTTCATCAGCCTGTGAAAACCAAAGGAGGTTAGGTTGAGCGTCTGATGTGTCGCTGGCTTCTTCTGCTTAGTAATTTCCTGGTTCTAACTCAATAAAGTAATTTCCCAAAACAGAATCCACTGGTTCATTTTTTTCCTCAAACTAAGTAACGTTGTATTTCATATGGGGCTCCCTCAAAATTTTGATTTGATTCGGGCTTCCTTTATACGGCAGCCACAGATGTGACCAGTCCGAGGAAAAATATTTGTTTAGCTTTGCTGACCAGTCCCTGCTCAGAACAAGCCCATAAGCGTCTGGTATGTAAGCCACCACAATATCAATAACTTGACACACCTTATCATTCGAAGAGAAGCGGACTAGGACATCCTCCATTTCCCCAATTACCTTCACATTCGTTCTATCCAACTGAACAACCCACCAGGTGGATGGTTTAGACTGCCCATTTGTCCTTTTGAAGACCGACAGTGGCATAACATTAACCGATGCCCCTGAGTCTACCAAGCAATTATGTACGTTGTGGTTAAATATTTCAAAAGTGAGGAGAAATGGTGGATTCTTGCTCTTAGACTTACCTCCTACGCCTGCTTCCCTAATTTCTTCTTCTTCCTTGGGCTGATTGTCGGTGGGCAGCCCCTCCTCTGATGCTTCGAGTGCTTTCAAAAGCTTTTCTTTCTGCTGCGACACCTTGCACATTTCAAATAATGAGATATTCACCCTTACCTTCTTTATATCTTCCACAATGTCATATTCCATCTTAGGTTCGGTGGGATTTGGTTTACCATTATTTATTTTTTCCTCATTGGGCTTGGTGAACACGCCAGTCTGTCTAGGATCTTGACTGGTGATGGTAAATTCTGGGATTTCATTAGCTGAGGAGTTATTTTGGAATTTCCTAACATTCCTTTGAAGTCTTTTAATCTTTGGGAGCATGAGCCTATTTTCTTTAGCCAACCCTTGGCTTCTTGTTGTTACATTCGTTTCCATGATGTCCTCGTGTAACAAAACCTTCTCTTTCTTGGCGTCAAACAATGAAACACAGTCCCATAGAACCATGGTCTGATCCTCTTGTTCTTTTGTTGATGTATTACTGTTTTTTCTTTCTTCATCTTCATCTTTTGTTAATTTAGAATTCAGCAGCTAATTCAAAACCAACGTCATTGAGTTTATCCATTGAGGACAATTCTTTTTAGAGTGGGGTTGTTGGTGGAAAGTGCAAAAATTGTCCATTCCTACCTCTGTTAGATTCATATATGCCGAATTGTATGGAGGGGGTTGGGATTGATTGTTATCCTCCAATTTCTTGTAATAGGGCTTGTAAAACTTTTGGGCTTCCTTTTCCTTCTCCAAGTCTATGATTCTATTAGAAAGCTTCTACATCATTTTTGCCATACTTTCAAAATCTGGTGACTGCTCTTCATTAGACTTGGAAACAACAAAGCTTTCCTCCCCACATTTCTCTCCTGACCATTCAGGATAATCTTTGATACTTTCCCTTTCAGCCTCTACCTTCTGCGCCTCCTCATAAGTCTCCACTAGAGTAGGCTTGGCCTTCATTTTGGAAAACATGGCCAACTCGGGCCCTAGAGCTGAGCTATAATATTCAATCAGGACTTTATCTGAAGGTTTTTCAGCTTCAGAAAAATTCTTAAGATATGCTGCAAATCTTTGGGTGAAACTATGCACCTTCTCCTTTCTTTCTTTCTTTAAGGCGCATAGTCCTTTCATGAGAGCTGCATGAGTTTTTTGGGTTGCATACTTACTTCTAAAAATCCTCTCAAAGGTATCCCAGTCAGGGATAGAATTTGCAGGCAAACCAAAGTACCACGATGCTGCAGCTCCTTTAAGGGTATGTGGGAAAAGTCTGCAAACTACATCCTCATATTCCCCAGCCCTTAACCCTTCTATTGCCAAATAGAAACTTTGCAAGTGGTTGTCTACTAGTATCTTCTCATTTGGGTCAAATTTGGGTAGGATCTTTTCAAAAGATTGAGGTAAATCATGCAAAGGAGGTGCTAGGTTTAAAGGTGATCTGGCTTTCTAGGCAGGTGGTGGATTCGGTGGGTTAGGTGGTTGATTTGCGTTTACGCTTGCCATGAGTCTGGGTGGGGAGTGAGGGGGTGAGCGAATAGGAGTGTGAACAGGAGAACTATAAGGAGTATCCGGGCCTACTTGATTCAAAGGCAGTACAACGTCTTGTAAGGCTGTTTCTACAAGTTCCTCCCAATCCCCAACCAGCACTGAGTCTTCCAATATAGGACAATCTTTCCTTTTATATTCTCTTCTGGGCAATTCAGGGATAATCGGCAATGCTCCAATCTTCTTCACATATGCCCTAGTGTGTCTTCTCAGATCTTTAACAACTTCGTTGTCGACAGAATACAAATGCTCTCTACCCCCCTCTTCAGGAATTGGATTATGAAACATGCTGCTTTCTGAACTGTTACGGGTGGAATAGTCTCAGGAAAACGGGTTTCCTCGGCCAGCCATACACTGGAGGCCCTCCTTCTAGCGCCAGAAAATATTGAGGCCTGGAAAATCGCAGGCAACAACAGCAAGGGATTCTCCCCACTCAACGTTCCCAACTAGCTCGTGACTATTTGGTGTAGGGAATCCGTCCGGTTTGCGGTTCGGCTACCGTAGGTCAAGTGACAAAAATAAAAGGTTTTATCGGTTGCGGCCTAATCCACCGTATATATTTTTGTATTTTTGACTTAAAGTATGATATGCAAGTGCCTATTTAACATGCATATTGATAAAGAATGCAAGGAGTATTCACAATGTGATGTGCAGGTTCTTACCTCTCGTCTTAAACTCTCAAGCATCTAAATCACACACAATTAGAAAATAAATACTAACTAGGCTATCTCTAGAGAACTAGATATTAATTCATGAGTAATGTAATACTATTCACATGTTACGGCAAATCATAGATAGCTGTTCCTAGAACCAAACATACAAACATGAAAAAAGTATACATGACAAGATAGCTCATCAACATTTAAACTTCGATTACTCATAGTGGAAAACATCCCAGAATATACTAGAGAACATTCAGGTAAGAACATAGGTTCATGAAGTTAGAACGCTCTCACAGTTAATGAAACAAAGTCGAAAACGAAATAGTTCCCCTTCAACATTGTTCATTTATCACATTGGAAGATTCCACATAGCACCTTCTCCAACAGGCAAAAATTTGTAATTTCTTATTGTAAAACGAAGTAGTTCCTCTTAAAAACAATAGTTCACAAGTTTTTTCCAGGGAAAAAGCCCCTGTAAACTCTAACTTTCCTATATTTAAACCAAATCGGCTAACCGCTTGGGCTGCCTCAACCGTGACCTTTGGGTTCCTCAAAACCGTTTAATATCCCCATTTTGTCTTTTCTGTGAGTACTCATGATTTACTGCATGCGTTACGTTCTAGAGTACTCAACAAAGCGGGATCCGCTTGGAAACTAACAGATCTTTCTGGGCCTGGGATTTTGTCACCATTGATCCTGCCTTGTCTTTCATTGCCCTCCTTGAGATCCCGTTGGTTTCAGTACGAATTCTGCCTAACACTGTCCAGCCGTTTTCCGCTACTTCGTCTCCCCGCTATGCCTTCTCGCAGTAGTAATTTGTAAAAATCTCTTGAGTCCATCTGCAATTAAACGACATGTATCATTAATCAGGATTGCATTCTTAAATAAAACCAAACTGCATCAACAAAATGACTAGTCATCAAGAGAGGCCCTATACTGTCATGAAAACCTTAACAAGCACCATAACCACTGTCTCGTCCATAAGGGTTTAAAACTGACAAAACGACGGGGAGAGAAAACTTATCGATGGCTTAAAACACTAAAACCTCGGCCGCGGCAGTCTTACTTACAGCCGCGTCAGCGGGTCTCAAACAGGAACCGGGCTCCACGAGACTGTTAAGTTTAACGGAGTCGAAAAAGCTAGAACCTAAATTCTGGGTAGAAGAGCTCCCAGTCGGCGAGCGGAAATACATCAACGTCGAATAATTAGTGCGTTACACAGCCGCAAGGGCAGAGGATAAATAGGCTATAGCCTCCGATCAAAGACAAAGTGACGAAAACCCGACAAAGTCTTGGCAGGCGAAGTAGTTATATGGCGGATACCTAGTTCACTCGGGAGCCACAAGGGTGGAAGATAAACAGACTACCTCCTTTGATAATATAAACAAGTCAAATGATACGAAGCAGCCACAAAGGAGTCACGATTCTTCCGCAGAATAATCATTGTTCAATTTTCGCAACGGAGTCTCCCTAAGGAAACATGGCTCCGATACATTGTTAAATGACCTTCAGAATAGTGGTTAGCATGGGAAATAAATTCCTGATAGGAAATCGCAGCTCGAAGGGTAACAAAACAAACTTTAAACTTCGTGACCCACAGCAGTTTCAAAAATAAGCAATTTTTTGAAAGCAGGAAGAGAGTTAACCTCAAAATAGTCCGAAATTAAAGCAAGACAAAAGAGTTCATGGATCCAAACGATTCAAGGCAATGTTAAAATTAACAAGGGGGTCCAAAATTTGAAGATTTGGGGAAAACAGTTGTAGCTGCAACACTTCCTTTCTTCTTTTTGAAAAGCTTACAGAAGATGTCATGTAGGGTGAGAGAGCACCAGGACCATACAAAACAATCAATTTTTCACCATGGGCTCATAAAGCTCATCATAAGTACTGTATTGCAGAAAAGGGAAAAGACATGGGAGCACTTCATATTTTGGCCAGGTTTCAAGACTGATCAGGAGGAACAGTCTCAGAGAAGACAAGTAGATAAAGGTCAAACTTTGATTAAGAAGCTTAGAAAAAATTTAACAATTAAAGATGATGAAAATGATAAACTAGGTGAAGCTTCAAATCAGGAAAATGAAAACTTTGAGTTTTGACAGCGAGCTAATGATGAGGAAAGCAAAGTTTTACAGTCAGAGATGAAAGAAACTGAGCCCGTTGAAGAAGTTTTACCTCCAGAATCAAGTCAAGATGTAAAAGAAGATATTGAGGAGCAGAAGCAAAGCCCTATTACAGTACTATCAGAAGAGGATGAAAAATACTTATTTGATGAGGCTAGAATTCCTGTTACTAATGAAGCTAGGGTTTGTGCTAAGCAAGAAATTCACACTCATTGTGATGAGGAAACAGTGTCAAGAAGGAAAAAAATGAAAGTTGTTGAATTTGCCTTAATAACTCATCAAGGAAAGTATCTGAAGATGTTGGGAGAGGTTGCAGCAGTCTGGAGACCTAAGACAAGGCCAAAGAACAAACTTAGGTTAAACATGAAAAAAACTACTGAATCCCAAATTGGCTAAATAAAAGGTTACAGTAATAGAGGATTCATCATCTGAAGAGAAATTGGATGATAATGAAGATGGCAATAAAGGTAAAAAACCAATAGAATCAAAATACAAATTTGTCTTCATTGATACTAAGATCTCTGATATTTTTATGGAGATTCGAAATCAGATGTTTCAAGAACAACAACAAAATGAGGTAAAGAGTTCTTGTCTAGTGAAAAAGGAGATGGTTGAAGAAGAAGTTCACTGCAATGTTGAAAATGAAGAACATTCAAAGCTTTTTGTGACCTCCACAGAGCTTATGAAAGAGGATGAAGAAATCTATAAGAAACTGAAAATCCCATGGACACAAGGACTGCAAACAATATCAGGAGACAAATGTATTGATTCTAAAAAAGAAAACCTACAAAGAAGCATTAAACAATACAAGTCTCAAATTGAATATATGCATGAATCAAATGATGGATTAGTTACTGCAAACAGGAAACTTAGAGACAATTTGGAAGAAGTTAACAATCATTACCAGGAGTTGATTACAGTTTCAAGAGAAGCACTTAAAAGGAAAATGCAAACAAGGAATTAGTTCATAGAGTTAAAGACAACCATCCAGGAGCAGCAACAACAGAATGAGGAGCTAACAAGGAGGGTTGCAGACTTGGAGACAAATCAATTGAAAGCGAGAAGGAAAGCTCAGGCCTTGGAGGGAATTGCTTTACTAGCTGAAGCAGCTAAAGATTTGTAAAGTTAGTCAAGAAAGTCAGTTATTAGTTAAGTTTGAAAAGTTATTTTATTTTTGTATAATAATAGTTTAGATTGAAATATTCGGTAAATAGCCCAAAAGCAGTTAGGGTTTAGTTATTCTACTGATTTTGAAGGAATAGGATAAATGTAAGTCTAAAAGAAGACAATGGGTTCGATTTTTTGCTGACAAGGGGAGGCTATCAGGCTTTGTTTATGAGCTAAGTAAAGACTCTTATGTGTTTTTTGAGGACTAAACTATGAAATATAGGCACTATATGCCCTTCAGATTATTGACTAGTTTTATTTCTAATTTGTGTTAATTACTCAGTTGGTATATTCATTTCCTGTTTAATGTTTTTATGCTTGAAATGCTTTCTAACTGTGGGTGAAACTCAGTATTGTGTTTTTTGTTGGATTATGGTTTATATGTTATGCATCTCAGTCATTCAAATGCTCATGATTTAGTGTTTACTTTGGTTTTATGAATGTTTTCCCTCTTGTCTTCAAACTGCTCAACCAAAAAACCTTGAAAACCCTATTTTATTTTATTGTGATTATTGAGATTGTGTTGGCTTGTTCTCTTGTATTATGGGAACAATTTCTGGCACTAACAGTATCCATCTCAATTCATTGCATACCAAGATCCTCTATCTTGAACTTTGTTGAAAAGTTCCTCTTGCACCCATCGGTGAGATTGTCGTCCTCTATAGGCTTCCATCTTAAACTTTGTAACAAAGGTTAATATCTTCATCACTCTAAGTGATCTTCAAGCTCCTTATGTAACTGTATGTTGTATCCATGGGGGCCTTCTAATATTGTACAAGTCCTTCTATGCACATGTGGTTGTTTTCTTTATATACTCTTCTACTTCACTAGAGAAGTTTGTTTGATCAATGGAGTATGTCATGCCATAGTATACTCCCTCTCTCTGAGAGAAACAACAAACCTTGCTTTGCATCCCTCTATGTTACCATCTGTTGCATGCTTGATCTTGTAGATCCACATGGAAGACACTACAAACTCCCCTTTAGGCCTCGAAACCGCATCCCAGACATAATTCTCCATGATCAACTGGTACTCTTTGATCATATTCTCCCATTTATTCTTGGTTGCTTCTTCATAACTGGAAGTATTTGCATCAATGATGTCACTCAACAGTGCCACATAACTGCAGTGTGTTCAAGGCCTCTTACTTTCTTTGGAAGTCTCGTCATACTTTTCTTCATCTTGAATTATCTCTCGTTCCCAATATGGTATTCATCTCTTGAGGTGGATATACCACTCCCTTTAGGTCATATAATGATTCTTATATTTTTGTGAGGCTATTTCTTCCACCACGGTGTCTTTGAACCTGGGATCTTTAGGTTCATCTTCATGTATGTTTATTGGAGTGAATCTTCTAACTGAACCATCGCCACTTGTTCTTCAGAACAAGTCTCATTCTTCTTCTCTTATAGACGATTGTACACGATATTTTCTACAAGTCAAATTCAATTGAGTGATTAAAACATTTCATTATTTCCAAAACATTTTAATAGTGAAAATTCCTATATGTCACACAGTAATGCAACTATCTTAGCCAATGCTACAACATTCATCCATATCCCATATATATACGGTAACTTTCTAGATTCCTTCCATCTCTACCATAACATTTATTAAGAGTGTACACTACTCCCAATATGTCAGGAAAGAGATTTCATTCTAGATAAGTAGCAATGGAATGTTGTACAATGCTATAGGATACTTACCCATCACATGTAAGTAAGTAGTATATTGTTCACAAATTCAAGCACTCAAACATGCATAATACATCAGTTGAATATAAACACTAGCACAACTAAACAATAACACTTATATTTGTTTGTTTGGTGGGTGGAATCCTTCTTGATCCTTATGTCCTTGCAAGAATAACTGGAGCCTTCTACTTCATCATTTGATTCTAGGAACCTGTGTACTGGTTCTGAGTGTCACTTCTTCATTCACAACTACATTCCTTCTTACCCAAATAATGAGATGGATAAGAGTACGATCTTCATCTTCACCAGTATAATTCATATTCCTCATCACTTGAGGAATCTTTCTTTTCTTCTCTAAATCTTTTATTAGTTGGTTCATCATCTTCAACGGTGTGAGCATGATGTCTTTTCTTGTTTGACTTGTTTTTGAAGGAGCCTCTATTTTTGGGATAATCTCTAGAGTAGTGTCCCTTCTCATCACAAGTGTAACATCGAATGTTGGAAGTATCTCTTCTGAATTTGTGGTGATGGTCCTTCCTTCTATTGTGATTATTTCTTATGGTGTGACTGTGAGAGCTTGATCTTCAATTGATCCCATCTTCTCCTCTCTTTTTATGAGCTAAGCTTCTTCTTGTGTGTATTCTTCCCATAGTATGTTGAAAGAGATCAGCTTCCTTCTTGCACATATTCCTTGAATGAATGAATCCCATGATCTTGGGAGGCCATTCAATGTGGTCATAATAATGTCTCCTTCTTCCACATTCTCTTTACATGCTTCAAGTTGTTCCTTGATTTGAGAAACCCTTGTGAAGTAGGATTGCATGGTCTCTAATTTTCATATCATCACATTCTTCATCTGGTTCCTCAATGTCATCTTCTAATTGGTGTTCTTTCCTTCGAACAACTTCATCAAAGCATCAGACACTTCCTTTGGTGTCTTCAAGGATGAGACATGTCGGATGAGATGATCCTTAATAGAATATGCAATGATTCTCTTGTCCTTAACCAAGCTCTTCTTATGAGTAGCCTTAGCCTCATCTTCCTCTACTATGGAACTTCCTTACCGATATACTAATCCAAGTCATTTTCTTTAAGGACCAGGGAGATCCTATGCTTCCATGCCCGGAAGTTGTCAGCTCCCGCAAGCTTATCATCAAGCTAGGTGTGATGAGTCATTTTGAAATGAGAACCTCAAATGGAAATAACAAAGATTTAGGTCTTATTGATTTGAAGTGTTCGACCTGGTTTTGGAGCTGGTTGATCTAGGGTTTGTCATAGAAACCATAATCTTCCAAACTTGGAATTTCAAACTTTTGATTGGACATGAAGATGAGCCTCTTCAAGGCAGGTTGTCCAATGTACTCATTTTATGAAAAACTATGGCGGGAAGTCTTTGAAACTTGATGCCCTAGTTTCTTCTTGTAGTGTCCCATAGTAACAAAATGAGAAACTTATTCCATAGAAATATGTTCCCTCCTAGGTCGAGTTTTATGGTCTTCCTTTTTCAACTTATCGGTGGAGGGAAGTGCCCAGAATAGGAAGCCCTAGTTTCTCCAATTTATTCTACAGAATTGTCTCATGTTGATTCTGCTATATCTCTGAAATGTATGCACCTCAAGGTCTGAAACTTCGTCCTAAGATATCTTGGTATGTGTTCTTTCCAACCCCATAGATTATAGTAGAATTGGATTCACCAAGTTGAAGTTATTCTAAGTTTCCCAAGGTGACGTGTTTGAGGACTGGTTAAGCATAGCGAACTTATACAGACTTCCAGATTTCACTTTTTCACATTAGGGGTATGAAACATGGACCACAAAAATTACAGTACATGCCCTATCTGCAACATCTTGTGGAATTTTTTTGGACCTTCCTAGCCCGGGATATGGCAATTCTCCCTAGGTCTCCTATTAGAGAATGGATTCCGGAGAAGGATGGAACCCTGATTTTGAGGAATCATATCTCTTAAAGTATATCAATTATGTGGATGAAACTTGCACAAAAGGTACAACAATATTTCATCTTCTTCTTGTCTAAGTTTCAAGTCCTAATCCTTCTCCAATATCTAATGATAGTGAAATTCCCAAGATGACTAGATTATGTACTCTAGGGTTTTCAAGCATGAAACCCTAATCTTTAGTAGCTTCCATTGTAGCAGTATTTCGGCTGCATAGTGTTATCTTTCAGAGTGGCTCAGACACCATGCTATTTTTTATAAGTTAATTTACTTAGGATATTTTTCTAAAAGAATAACAAGCACAACAAGATATCAATTATACACAATACACAACGATTTTCATTGGGGAAACCACAAAGGAGAAAACCCCGCAAATTTCATCAAAATAGTTTCTTCAAAAATACAAGATCACACTATGGAATAACCGAAGAAAAATATGTCTTATGCAACTCTCTCCCTTCCTCCTCATTGTCCTCTCTCTCTTAATGCACACATGACAGAGTGAATGAGTCTGTGCTAGATTAGGAGGGTGCCTACCTATTTATTTCCCTCAAGTGACTTGACCTAGAACATGATCGGGTCAACCTCTTACTCTAACAAGGCCGAATTCACCTAGGGAGACTCAAAAATACACTTTATTATATTAATCTTGGGGACTACTGCCCCGACTTATAATGGAGGTTGTACCTCAAGGACCATATACAATAATGACATCCCGAAAGGAGGGAAACACATCTCCGATGGGGGTATAACAACTCACAATGATAATATACATCATAATATTTTCCAAAGTTACAAATACAACAACAAAACATTCCAAGGGCTCTAATGGATATTCTATCCTTGGGAATTTTGTTTCTTCGTCCAATTGCCCAAGTTAAAGAAATGAAAAATACTGATACTATTCAACACTTTCTTTTGTCTTGAAAACCTAATATAGGGCAATTTATTGATTTTTTTTTTTACAAATTTTATTATTCTTTATATCATAAGCATGGAATTTTCATAAATATGTGCATGTAATTTTAAAAAATCATTACGAAAAAATCAAACTAACACATTTGTTTTCCTCTTAATTTTGTTTTTATTTTCATTACATTGTATATCAATGATTAACCATGTTGATAGATATGAAAAAATATAATAAATATATATATTTTTTTCAATCTAGGAGTAACCTAGGCCTGGGACAACCTTGATATTGAATGGATGAATGATCTGCCAAACAATGGGATGTTGTCACCAGGTTTGCATGAGGCTTAGTTCGAACCTGGGCACCCCTTGGGAAAGTGAACATCCCCATCGTTTCTTGCCACCCTCAACCCCTCCTCATGAGGTTTGAACTAGTGATCTGATGGGGACTAAATCCCACACAAACAAATATTGATTTTCTTTGAAATCACATTAATAGAGAGAAGAATTTGCACATACATTTTAAACCTGCATAACTTCACTAAAATTTAAATCTATACTTGATTTCAAACTTGTAAATATTATATTTCTCTATCTGGACTGGTTTTACATAGTGTTTGGGCACTCCTCAACCTTTGTGAAATTTTCTCATCATGAATCAACCCCTATACAATACTTTAATGGATGGAAAATTCTCTCGTAATAGAAATCCACCTCACTCAATTGGAGATGCCATTGGATATTCTTGACTAGAATATTTAAATGTTTAATGAAGACAATGTATATTATTGAATTTTACCTACAACATTCATTCCAGTTACTTCATTTTGGATAAATGGTAGCCTTGTTTGATGATTTGAATGAATACACTGAAACTCGTTCATATTGAGTTGTGCAACCTTTAAATGGCAATTAAATGGGAGTACATTTTTGCTCTCTTAATATAAGGTCAAGCATGTCAACCATGGGACAATGAAATTTCTATAGTATATCTAGGGTGACTATAATGGTTTTGAGGCCTAAATGTAAATACATTCTACAATTTTCATCTTCTAGGCACCGAAAGAGGAAAATCAATTAATAGTTCATCAATCAAATCAGATTCTATATCAGACTTCAATTCATTTTGGTCTTGCTACTTCTAAATTGGTGTTGATCTTTTTCCCCTATTTTTTGTGGTTGAATCTCCTTTATCCATGCAAAACCCCCCTTAAAAAGGTAGGAGAAATCTATTACCTTGGCCATTAATGTGAATTTCTTGCTCATAAGACCCTTTTATACTTCAGTTCATTTCATTAACCTTTCTTTTCTTAACTGTTGTGAAATATTTTCTCCAATTATGAAGATTGGAGGCCACATTTGGTTCCTTCGCAAAGTGTCACTTATAGTTTTTCTAACTAGTATTCTTAATTTAGTTTTAACTTTCTAAGCCATAACATGTCTTCCTTGAAGTGTTTACTATTGCTTGCAGGTATTTTTTTTTTGTAAATGTGCACAGATCCTACTAATTTCGAGAGATCACTTCCAGAAGACACAGGGTTGACAATAATGATAGGACTGTGTAGTTGAGGCTAAGACAAATAACAACAAATGTCGAATGAGGTATGCTATCTCTTTGATCTCGTAATGAGGTATGCATTGGTTTAATATTATGTCATGAAGTAAACACACTTATGCTCTTTATTCTGATTGCACTACATATTTTTGGGCATTTCGTGAACCGTAACACCTCTTGTTGGTTGTTATATGGTCTTTGTTGGATTTTAAAATTTGTGATATTATTGTCAACTCTGTTTTCCCATAGCCATGGAATGTTTCCAATATTGTATTACTTTGTTTCCATAAAGATTTATTAGTTTTTTTATTGTTTAGTGTAATAAAGAAATATAAAATTTATTAATTTCCAAAAGTGATCAAAATAAGTCAATGGGATAGGAAAGTGCATAAGTTATATGAGTAATGCGGGAGTTCCAAATGCAGTTCCTATATGCTAGAAAAAATAAACATGAATAAAATATAATTATACTAAGTCCCCAACAATGTTCAACATGGGACATGTAGATCTCCAAATATGACACAATGGGACACACACACACACAATCAAAATCCAAATCAAAATTACATAAATAAAATATATGTTTAAAAATGTATTTTTTTTGAACATTTAGAAAATGGAACAGACATATTTATTGACATGTTGGGACACACCTACACAATTTTTTTTCTATTTTTTTGAAAAATTGTTGGACATGTGCCCCACGAGTGTTCAACACTCAAACATCAAGTGTCCAAGTGCTTAACAGACTAGACATACATGTAGGGGCAAGAAGTATTCATTATTCTAGGAATTAGGGAATACAAAGAAAATCATCCTTCATGGATGTAATTGTCTTGCATTTGGCCACTAGATCAAACCCACAATCTTGAATTAAGCACAACTTATATAGTTTCTGGAATGGATTGATTGTCTGGGGGTTGTATGTGTCAAATTTTGTTTTCTAGATTACATATGGTTAATATGTAAAAAAATATCTTCTATACATACAAATGATACTGGTCTAGTTCAAAGAATGAATACTAACTTCCCTTGTTGGATTTTTTTAAAGGAAAATGTAATCTTTGTATGAAAAAATACAAAGTTTCTCTACTATACATTTGCATCTTTTTCCTTCGTTGATTTTGGATAGTTCTATTTCCTGTAATAAATCTCACTCCATTCCTACACCATAGGAAATTAATGGGTATCGACACATCCAAATTATAGGAAGAAGGGATTGCATGGAAGAAAATTTACCTACCCCATAGCCTGGAATTAAGAGAGCAAGACATGCACATGTAATAATATATGTTTAGTAGCCAACAAGAAGTCGATTCAACGAAATAAAACAATGAAAGGAGTAGGATATATTGCGAAAAACCTTGAAAAGGTTAGTGTTTAGGAAAAACATTCAAGCTTGAATTTGCTTTTTTACTTCAAGTACTTCATCGAGATCTCTAACGAGGTAGATTTTTGGGCTTATTATTGTGTTTGGAGAAAGAAATTGGAATTTAAGCATAGTCATCTTTCGAAAAATAAATTGTATTTTAAGCATGGTTGTCTTGGGAAATATAAATTGGATTTTAAGCATGGTTTCATTTGGCTGCTATTGTATTTTCTTAGAATTACAAATGATGCAATCTGGGTGTTAAGATTTCTCCTTTCCCCAATTCTTAGAGGGTGTTATCTCAATGGAAGAGCACATGCCTTACTAGCAGGAGCTTGGTGGTTCGATTCCTCCATGCTCTAATGTCGATGATTGCAATATTGATATTTATAATATTTTTTTTTTATGATGATTTATATTAATGGATACAAGGGGGGTTTCAAACATTCTTTGTATCTTCCTATGAGGGGGGGGGTTATAAATCATTCCATATGTGTCTATGAGAGGGGTTTTCAATTTCTCTCGTAGGTTGCTATGAGGGGTGTTTATAAATTCCCTTGTAGGATTCGATGATGGGGGTTCTAAACTACCCTCATAGGTCTCTATAAAGGGGGTTTATAACTATATTTGTAGGAGTCTATGAGGGGGGATTATAATTTCCCTTATAGGAGCTTATGAGGGGGGTTCAAAACTGGTCCATAGGTTTGTAAGAGTGAGTTTATGGGGGGTGGGGATGGGACCAAACCTATAGGTTTGTAAGAGATACTTTTAGGGAAGATTCAAAATTGTTCCTGTAGGTATCTACGGGAGGGAGTTAGGACCAAACCCATAGGTTTGTATAAGGCAATTTTAGGGGGGATTCAAAACCACCTCCGTAGGTATCTACCAGGGGAGTTGGGGTTCAAAAACACCCCAAAAATCCACTTTTGTATGCAATTTTGATCTCCTTTAGAACCACCCCTAAAAGCCCATGTTTTTAGCATCGGTTCCTTCGAGGGTGGTTTTCGCAAGGCTGCCTCTAAAGCCAAAACCGCCTCCGAAAGTCACTTTTGAGGGTGGAATACAACCGCCCTTATAGGTAACAAATGTAGTAGTGCATATTTGATTATATATATATATATATATATATTGAATGAATGAATGATCATACATTACAATACATTGGCCATATATGTGCCCGCCATGTATTTTCAAATATAAAAGACATTTCATTTTCCTTTTTAATTAATGATTACATTATATTTATTTTATTATTTATTTATGTACGTAACATTTCCACCCCCTTAAAAAATGTTTCGTCCTCAAAACATCATTGAATTGTTCAACCACTTCTTGAACTCAATCATTTATCAACTTACACAGTTTACTGGGTAATTATGTCTTTGTGTTGTAATCTCCACAAAATTATTAATCACCTCTCGCGTAACTAAGTATACTATGAATAAACTAGTATGGTGCTTCCATTCCAAATATTTAAAAAACATTGTCCATACTATTGTGCAACAAGGCCTTGTTAACTTGATCTCCCTCGCACTCTCAATTAATCAACATAATGACAATAGTCTTCACATCAATCTATATTCCAACATAAACAACCTCATATAGAGTGTGTGACTCATCAGGTATGTACTTGATCAAGTTCTGTTTACACACTTGTTGCTCGCGTGCTTGTTGTTTTCTAACTATTTTTTACTTGAATTGAGCACAACATTATTGGATAGTAGAATCAACAGAAGTAACTACTTCCGTTATGTCTTCCTCATTATATTCTATGTACTTATAATGCTCACAAAAAAACCAATATTTTCTTGTGTCTGATTAATCTTATAGTTGTTCCAATTAATGTGCTTCATAGCATTCCTTGTGATCACATTTTCCCTTTACTCAAATAAAAGTGGAATGCAATTCACACATCTACCTACATTGATGTCTCGCTTCACATCTTCACCACCTAGACTGACCCTTGCCTCCACAATAAATGGATGACCTTCAAAAACGTGTGGATTTCCCTCATATGTCACAACCATGACTAGATGCAACTCTTTAATGATTCCAAGACGAAGATTGTATTCCCCAACTAAAAAATCAACACAGGATTTGCTGATATTAACAAAATCATGCTGGAGAAACAGGATAAGTTTCTATTTCAATGTCTCTTCAATAAGGTGCTTGATCAGTAACATATCTACAACAAAAGGATGGTAGTTAATTTCAATATGTAATGTAGGCAACACATCTATCCTTTGTGAAAATGTTATTGTTACATTCTTGTCGATTGTTCATGAAATGTGTCGGAATAGAAACTAAGCATATGGTGTTTTTACAACCATTTATCACAGATACTGTATTATCTTTGAATGATAGTTTGTCCAATTGCCTTCAATTGTAACTTGAATGCTCCATTCAATTTATCATAGTTGTCCCAATTTTCATTTACATGAATATGAGGAATATAGTTTTGAATATTAATATCAATCCTACACAATGAAAGATAATTTTAGCCCTTCATTGCTAAAAAACTGTCTATTGGAAGTCCAATACGCATCTTGGAGCATATCAATGCCATCTTTGCACTTAGTCCAAAATTTCCATGATTTATTTGAAGCCCATACTTTGTTCTAGAAATCACTTATCCAAGCATATTTGGAATGTCATTATGTGGCATTCCCCTCCCATTATATTTACAATTCACCTTGAAAAATGAGGTCTTGCGATCCTTCTCAGACTCGATATCAGTACAATGTTGCATTGAGGTTTCTAGCATGAGAGGATAGTCAAGGTAGAAGTTGAATCTAAAATATCTTATTTCTCATACTTGACTTCCTTTGCACACAGTGGAATATATCCATTTTCATCGCATTGATCATCATTATTGTATTTTTATTTAGTCTCTATCATAGGTTGTGTTACAACAATAAACTAGTAAATAAATAGGTAACCATTAGTAATAGTAATTAATAATATTAAATATAGTTTATGAAGAGAAGTGTCTCTTCAATATTTGATGGCCAAGCCATATTTAAGGTGGCCATATCCATTGTAATCAATCATCAATTCATACATTAATTACTTATTCATTCATATTATGAAGATGGAACATCTTCCTCCTTTACCCGGATAAGGGCTAGGACATCACACTCGGATACAGTGTAACATTGGTATCAGAGTGGATTTGCTCCTCCTACTCTGAGCTTGGATTCAACTCATTGGCTCCTAATTTTCCTCGCTGTTCCATTTCCTCTCCGCTGTAACCCCATTTCCCAATCTCTTCCACCATCCTCCCCTCTTTTGATGTCACCCACTTATGCACCACCTCCACCTCCATCTGTAAACCAGGTCCATCTCCCCGACTGTGTCCATCCCTTCCTCCTGCCAACTTCATCTCGCCATCATTCTGCTGCAGTCCCTATGTCCAGCTGTCCCTGTGTCCAAATTTATTCCTTGTGATCACATTACACTCTTCTCCTTAATGCTTATGTGACCCACTCCTTCACACCTGTGTACCCCCCTCCACTCTCTTGTGCATTCTCTCCACTTCCACTCCCCCTTCACCCTCCATCGCTACCATCTTCTCCCATGCAGATCAACGCATCGAGCTATTCATTCCCTCACACACCTTATGCAATTCGAAACCCACACCCCTCTCCACGGTTCTCTCCTCCCGAGCCTACACACTCCCTAAGCTACCACTCCCTCCCATCAGAACCATTCCCTTCTGCACAATCCCCATGCTCATCCACCCTCTCATTTCCTTCTCTCCTCCCCAACCTAGATGCTTTCCAAGATCCATGCCCCTCCATAAGGCAAAAATCTATTAAAGAATTTAAGTGTCATTAACTCTCCATAAGGCAAAAATAGTGTCCAAATACACACCTCCACATACAAGGACCAAAACCATGGCAGAACTAAAAGACCGAATCGAAAAATTGGAGAAGGACATCAAGGCTTTCACCGCCAACCAAAAAATCTTGAAGGAAGAAATGAAAAATAGAAATGCAACACTTAAGAAAGAAATCAAAGACGAAGTTGTTCTAGTATTAGAAAGAAGACTTGATGACAAACTGGACGTCATGAATGAGAAACAAAAAGAGTTAGATGACAAGATGAGTGTAATGATAGAGAACGTAAGCACCGTGGCATAGGACCTGAGCGTCATGACACAGAACCAGAATACAACAATGGAAGTATTAGAAAAATTAAGGTCTAGTACAAACCATATCAACAACTAAGATATGTTGTACTAGTATGCTAACAAAAATGAGAGCAACAAAGTTGATCAAGACAATAAACAAGACAAGGAGACAAAATATCTTAGGGGTGACCGAAATAACAATAATATAATTGATAAAAATAAAAATGGGCTCGACCAAGATCGTAATAAGATTCAAGCCAGTGTTGTTGATAATATTAATGACGATCAATACAATGACAAAAAATGGATCCTACAGTATGCAAAGGAATTCAAGTCAAAGAAATCAGATATTTTAGATTCATCTTCTACCTTAACTGTTCTACCGCCATGGAGAAACCTAAATGTAACACTATCTGGCGATTTCAAGTGTGGGAACCTTGAGGAGACGACACTTATCGAGTTAAATCATAAGCACAATAAAAGGGAAACGTTACATGATGACATCCTAAGTATCGTGGGACAAGCGATTTCTAAAACAAAACCTGATATGGCCAGTTACAAAAATATTCCTTGTATTCATGTACATGGAAAATAGGATAACAATAATAAAACAAAATGGAGTACCAATTCAATTTACAAGTGAAGGGAAATTGAAAAACTATTGCGTAAAGACCAAGCACATACCTAATACAAGTTCTAAAACAAAAGACATAAAGGAAGTAATGACGTTGTTTCAACAGAAAATGAGAATGAAAGGACGACAACAATAATCTAAGCTTTGAGGACAAAGCTTTCCTAAGGGGAAAGCAATGTTACAACAATAGAATAGTAAATAAATAGGTAACCATTAGTAATAGTAATTAATAATATTAAATATAGTTTATGAAGAGAAGTGTCTCTTCAATATTTGATGGCTAAGCGATATTTAAGGCATCCATATCCATTGTAATTAATCATCCATTCATATATTAATTAGTTATTCATTCATATTATGAAGATGGAACATATTCCTCCTTAACCCGGATACAGGAAAGGACATTACACTCGGATACAGTGTAACAAGTTGCCTTAATTTATCTTCCTTATCTTCTATGTGTATGGCTTCTTTTAGATACTTATCAACAACACCAACTTGATTGTCATCGAGGTCATCTCTACTCATTCCATTTTTGTGGAAGACAATGACTTTAAATCTCTTTTCCTCATAATTGTCATCATCATAATTGAGAGTGGCTAGATTTGGAGACGCTTTAGACGATGATGAAGTGACAACGACTAGAAGTGGTGATGAAACTATGGATAATGAACCTTCATAGTTTCCAACTAAAGTTATTGCTTTTTTTCATCTTGAGTTATATTTAGTTCATATGGAATAGACCACTTGGAATGTTTTCTGACTTTTTTGTAGTAGTACTTCTAGCCCTATGGAGTTATGAATTCTTTCCAAAGAGTGGATGTAGTTGTCCTCTCAGTTGGTGTCATCAATTCTCATGGTTTCTCCCAACTTGATTGCCTCGTCTTCTTGTTGAAATAATATCTTGTTGAAATAATATGTGGCGGTATGTTCTTGCCAATTTGAATCAGATTCATAGCCATGCTTTCGACAATACCTTATCCAATCACTAGTCTTCCTATGAGACTTTTTTTACTCCTCTCTGTCTTCTTTTCCATAGCTTACATCCTGAGTTGTACTAGCATGGCGTCTCTTATGTTTTTCTATCTTTTTCCTTTTGTTTGAACTGGTTCTTTATGCCCATCACGCTTCTAGTGTGTAGGGGTATTGATGAGGTTGACCTTAATAATAATAATAATAATAATATTATTATTATTATTATTATATATTTTTATTTTTATTAAAATGTCTAAAAAGCTTTAATAAAAACAAATATTATAATAATAATTATATTATTTTGCAATATTTGATTTTATTAAAATTGTGTAAGGCTTATGTGGAGTGTACAGAAGCGGGAGCGGTTAGGAGGAGAGGGTGTGGAGTGCTAGATGGTTGGAAGTGAATCAACGTGGGTTTGAGCACAAGAGAGAGGATTGCACATGCTACATGAGAGTTGCGAGGGTGCGGGGGTGTATGCAACTATGAGGTGTAGGGTTTGGCCAGATGAGAGAGTGTGGGAGATTAAGGGAAAACATGGGAGGAGTTAGGGCATGGGAGGTGGGATCATGGCTTAGATGAAGAATAGAGTGTTGGGTGGAGAACGAAATAGGATATGAGGAGTGAGGAGGGATAGGATGCAGATGGACCATGTGGAGAAGTGGGGAATTGTTGGCTACAGTTTGTAAGACTCAAGGTTCAACATAAATGACCAATAAAAAACCCATAAGCATTAGCATTTTCAATACTCTTTGGGCAGAGTAAAGTCTCACATGAGACACACATAGGAAATTATAGTAAACATGGATCAGGCTTACGTAGGAGGGAAGGATTCCATTAAAACAATCTTGATTATAAGTTACAATAGAACACAGTCTTTAGTTACAACATAAATATCTCATAGTGAACATAGATCGCTTGACATTCAAATGCACATCCATTACACATCAAGTAAAACCTAAAATAACGATAGTGTTCTATTACTTCCAACAAAATTTGGTAGGTTTGTACATGAAAATTCAACAACTTAACTCATGCTTACAGAATTCTTCATTACATACAAGAAAAACATCAAAAGACTAGAAAAATATGAGACAATACATATATGATATTGTGCTTCTCAACAATGGTTACAATAATTCCTCATAACAACATCAATTACATCAACAACAACAAACACAAACAAATGAATGAACGAACAACCACTTCTTACAAAACTATGCCTTAAAATAGGTTGAGCTAACTAGTCCCAAAAGTTGATATTGACAAACAATTGCTTAACTAATTCTATTAGATGCAATTTATTCTCTTACCGAGGGTCGACGTGCAATATTGTGACCAAATCTTGGGTACTAATAGCCCCCCAACACTAATATGTCGCTCATCCCGAGCCAAGTGCATCAAGTTTCAAGGGCAACAATTGATGGAATACAAGAACGCAGATCACCAACAAATGCCTGAAAGCTGGCCTGGATGGGTTCAAAGTTATTGGTAATCTCTTCAAGGTGCTTGGTAAAAGACTTAATATCCTCTTTGGTGGTCTTTCCTACCTCTAGTTTCGCTTGAACTGTGACTACTATAAATTTAACAGCTGTGGCATGTAGTTCAGATAGAGCATCGAAGTGTTTCTTGGATTCCTCTTGCGACCGGGCCATAAATTTTTCAATTATTTGTTGTTTTGTCCTACTTACAACCATTTTCTTTGTGAAATCACTGATTTTTTCCATTTCCACTTTTTTATGTTGCATCGACATCTGTTTCATACTTTTCCTACGGGTGGTCACCTGCTCCTCATACTCTCGAATCCTGTGGTAACCTTGTTGAGGTTTAGGGTTGTTTTGTAGATGTTTCCAAATATAAAAAATATATTCTAGGACTCCTCCTAGATTCTAAATTGTGTGCTTGGTTTGGTGTAATGCATGCTCAGCTTCCTCCCTTTTTCATGCTAGGTCAACTTCTTCCAAAGATGGTTTCAGTTTAACCTTTACTTTGAGGTCTAGCATCTCATGATGCAGTGTGCCATGGTATCCATAATGTGATCAACTTTTTCTATTGGCTTGAGTTAGTGTCCATGTGGCTAGTCTAGAATTGGAAGTGCTTCATATGCTTTGTGGACCTCAACCTTCAACTCCTTCCACAGTCATACCCATTTCCTATGTACTTGCTTCAAGTCAACATATGAATGACCTAGCACCATGTGCCAGTCGCTGATTTATACTATGATCTCGATCATGAAATGGTGAAGCTCTAGCGGTGGCACAAAATGTAAGTCTATCTCATTGTAGGAGAGTGGCCTTGTATCTGACTTATTCGTGGGGTAAACTAGTGAAAGGGATAATGGAGTGATTCAGAACTTTATATGACTTTTGCTTACTGGCTGAATTTGAAATCTATGTGAATTTCTCATACCTACAACTACTGATGTTTGTGCCAATTGTGTATTGTGTGTAATATGGAGTACCAAGTGAATATCATCCAATTGATAGAAGTTTTCATTCTGAAGGATGTTTTCTACCTTGATGTTGGATTCGAGTTGCTTGAGAGTTGTTGGTAGTCCATCCACAAGTGTCTTTGCTTTGGGGCTATGCTGAGGAGAACTCTCCTTATCTTGCAGGGAAACCTTGACAAGTACCTCGCTAGATTTCCCCTATGGGGCCTCTTTAGGTACTTCTAGTGTCTCTACCAAAGGTTGTTCAATGTTGATCTTGGTCTGTTGCTTTGGGTCCTTTGAAACTTCTTCAAGTCAAGGCGAATCCACTGTTGACTATGACTTCTTCAATCTTGGGCTCCAGTGTAGTAT
Source organism: Pseudotsuga menziesii (assembly GCA_001517045.1). Lineage (NCBI taxonomy): Eukaryota > Viridiplantae > Streptophyta > Pinopsida > Pinales > Pinaceae > Pseudotsuga > Pseudotsuga menziesii. The sequence continues at coordinate 236,068 of LPNX010908126.1, forward strand.
CCCCTTCATGCTCAATGACTTTTCCAAATTGTTCAAATATGTTGCGCCGCAATGAACCCTTTGAATTTCCTTTGAAACCCTGGACTTCGGGAAAAATATCCTTGACATCGTCATCATATTTATCTTCTCCTTCCTTCTGTAGTGGAGGCAAGGTGTAGTCCTTTGCCTCTTCTGAGGATCGACGGTCTTTAGTGTTTGAGTAGTGTCACGCTTGCATTTTTCGAGCAATATTGGTGCCATTCTAGGCATGGTAGAGAGGCTAGTCCCTCCAACTTGACTTGATATTTGCACTCCAACAACATTCAATATCTTGACATCTGAGTTTGTGAAAAAATGCAAATGGGTAGGCCAATGTATTATGACATTCTTCACATCTTCAACATTATTGGAATATGAGAGAAACTATTCTTGGATTGGTTCCTCCCATGCAAAAATCAACACATTTTGTTAATCAAATTCAAATATTATCCTATCATTGAATCTATCCACAATACTTTGGGGTACTATAAATTCTTTTGCTGTTGCATTCAACAGCCTAGTATACCACTGCTTTAAGACAACTTCAATGTTTAGATTATGTTCTTGGATTAGCTGAGTGATCAACACCATAAAATTATCTGCTATAAAATCTTCTGGTGTTTCATGATCACATACAACACCTAGTGGTGATTCCCAAACAAGCATGGAAATTAATAGTAAGACCCAACTATAGTGGATTAGCGGTCCACGGTCTTGTGCGTCTAGGAAATCCTAAGAAAACTCCAGTCGTAAGTATGATGTCCATGCTAGTTGTTTTCATGCATCACATTTCTCGGCTGCCATGACCACGCCAGCCAGGAATTCACCCTTTATGCACTTATGGACGAGCTTGCTAGTCAGAATATGAGTGGAAAATCTTACTTTTCGGTTAGAAATATGGGAAATAACACAACCACATGTACCCTAACTTATGTCATATTTTCGATAGACCTCTTTTGTTGATGCTCGATCCATCACCTCAGTTGGGTTAATACCATTCCTTGGTAACCCAAAGACCAACCTTATGTATTCCTCTATAACTTCATACTTCTTGTCTAGCAATAGGTAACCTCCATGCAACTGAATCAGCAAGAACCGATTACAGTACCCTACAACATATCCTTGACCAAAATGTGGAACATCCATCAACTGAAGAATGCCTAACTGGTGTAGAAAGAGAGCCTAGGGATATGGCTCGACAGTATTAGTACCATTTTGGTTTATCCTTTCCATGGTATATTCCTCGATATCCAATTTAGGGAATTTCGTATTGTCAGATATATTTGCATCATGATACTTGAGAAATAGAACTTTGCCCAAAATGGTTCCCTTTACTTGAACTTCAGCTGGGAGCGACACTACTTGCATGTTGTACTCCTTCAATGGTTTCACATTAGACCTCTCTTACTTAGCTCTTGGGGTAGTTTCCATGGCCCCACGTATATCTATATTTCTCAATCTGCAACAAATTCACGAGAGTAGGAGTTTGTGACTAGCTTCCTCTAAAACATTTAGTATACTCATACTTCTCACCTCTTCTCATCCAACTTATTATTGAGTGATCCTATCACATTGCTCTGATAGATGACTGAAAGGCTAAATGTCCTTTCCCATCATTGGCTCCTTCTCTCTCCCGCGCCTCTCACCTTTAATGCTAGATAGGATAGGTTTTTACTATAGATTCACTCAACCTCTGTCACCCCTCTTCGTAAATACTTGACTAGATGAACACATAAACATAGGCTCTCTCAATCTCTATGCACTACCTCCAACAATAGTCTAGGATTCCACTCATTCCATATCCTTCTAACCTCCTTAATTGGGACATCTAGTCAAGTACTATGCCATAGTACTGGAAGATGGATTTTCTTAGATGACACGGTCCCCTATAGTAACCTATATCTCTATGCTCTGCAGATCATCGTCCTCAATATTTTTATTGCCAACCTCCCAATATTAAATTGGTTTGTTTAGCCATGCCACATCCTAGTGGTAAGTGAAAATGGGTCTTTGCGCTTGGTCCTATTGTGGCCTTTCTCCAAATATGAACTGCTTCATCTGATGGAAAATTTTGTCCATACCTGGGTCCCTTGAGCTAAACCAAAATGTGGCATGAAATTTGGTTGACACCATCTCCTAGGTCCTTCTCTATCTTCTTCTTTCCTGTTGAACATACCGACTTCTTGGTATCATACCCAAGATATGGTAGAAGTGGTGGATCCATTGACTGCATGGTAACTTCTTTGCTTCCCATCTTTGCTGGTAGAATGCCAGGTGTTATGTAGGATCTTTTGTTCCTTTAAATTTGTTTACTAGTTCCAAATATATAGAAGTTTGGAATCACTCTATGATACACTGGCATACCGCATCCCATCTCTCTAATTCCTTCTTGTGCATTTCCACCATTGGGAAGGCAGTCCTCAGGTGACGACATCCATGGCTTTGACCCATCTCTCATCCAGAATCTAGGCTTGCATTTTTTTTCGATGAACACAATAACCTTCTCTATACCATCAAATACTATTGGATTTTTTGGCTCAAACCCATTCCATCGTACATGTTTTGTTATGCCTGCACACCTTCTCATAGACATCTCATATACATGGTTCTGCTAGTGGTCCATGGCATCTTGTGAATCCGTATTCGAGGATTGTACACTGCACCATCTAATCTCATCATCAACTGTAGGATTAATAAAATCCTCCTTCCTTGCAGTGACATTGTAAATGTTCTCAATTTCCACCTCACTAATGTCATCCTAAATAGGCTCTGTATACCATTCACCTTATGCCACATCCAATGGAGCTATCACACGCAGTTACTCCGATTCGAAGGACATGTGTCATTCCCTCAAGTTTAGTATATCATTATTTTTAAATCTCAAGTCAATTCCTAATAACGCTGGATATAGGTCCACATCCTCAAGGATTTCAATTACTTCAAACTCAACCACTGTTTTCATGCCATCCACATTCACTTCTACATGCATTAACCTACCAATCAAGAATACTTTATACTGATTTGAAAGTTTGAGATGTATGGGAGACCAAACCAAATTTGGTTTCCCCATCAAGTCTCATGTTGTATTGGGAAGGTTGTTCACTTTTTTTCCTATTCCAACATCACGTCTTTCATATTGAATCCTCCCAATTCCAAGGTCAACATAAACTCTTTTCCAGTTCTTCTTCTTTTTCTTACTCTACGCGCATTCCTTTCAAAAAGTGGCACAGAAATAGGGTCTTCAACTTCATGGGGGGTTAGTAACTTTTCAAGCATGCTCGTTATTTTATTTACAATTGCTAAAATATTTAACATATTGACACAATTATGCAGAAAAGTGCTTACAGGGTCTTCTTGCACGATTGTGGTTTGAATTCCTGGACTATTCCCTTTCTCGTTGGGAAAAGTTGCATTGTGCGGCTCTCCTTTGTTATTAAATGCAAAAGTTATGCAATATATCTTCTTTGCACAATCATCTTCTGCAATCCTCTTCTTCGTACAAGATTTGCATTTGATCCTCTCTGTGAAATGCTCGTGTCATAATCTTTCATTGTGTTGGGCAGCCTCCTCGACTGCTTTCCAAACTTTGTGCAAAATTTGTACTTATTCCCTCTCTTGGAAATTTGATAGAGGTTGCATGAATTTCCTTATTTACAATTCAACTGGATTAGCTGTATTGCATTCCCCTGCTCTATCTTTACTTGTCCAAACACCTTCTCGAGTAAAAATATTAATTTGCATTGGATCCTTGCCTCTATATTCTCCTTTAGGTTTTGCGGTTACCATATTGCATCGATGTAGTTTCCATTCCCATTTCTTTACTAACTCCATACAATCCTCTATCACATGTTCAAAGCTATGACAATAGGCACACAATGTACATGGTTTAGTACAAAATTTGGCCCGATGACCCGGTTCACCACAATTGTAATAGATCAAATGTCTTCATCCACCACTAAGGGCTCCTCCTCGGCATCAGAATCCACCTCACACTGCTCTCGGTTGTCCTCCCTATTAAGGTTCCTTACTTTCGTCCACACCTTTAACATAGTAGAAATTTAGTGTGTTATCCTTGATTAATTGTAACACAAAAAATTGTTCACATCTTCTCCCACGGACTTGCAAAAGTTGCAAAATGGAGCACCCTTCAAAGTCTGGAACTTGTGTAGTGTTGGGAAATTCTGTGGCGAGTGTCCCAATACATAAAAAATATCACACCAATCTGTCTTATGAGCGAGAGGAAATGGACTTGGATCTTTTGTTCCTATATAAGTATTCAATTTCAAGCATTCATTCTTATGGTGTCCTTTAGTTCTGCAAAAGATACACCTTATACATTCTCGAGATGGCTTAATAGTATATAAGTCCTGTAACTCCATTGTTAGCTTGACTAGTTGTTGTTGATGTTTGAGCAAAATCAGAGAAGCTTGAAATTTAAAACTTTTATCGATCAATTTCAGCACATATGAATCTCATAAACCAACCATATATGAATATATCAGACATATATGAATCTCATAAATATATCAGTCACATATAAATATCATAAACATATCAGCCATGTTGTCAGGAATATATCACCTTCTGCGGACATAAGCTGTTCCTCTGGTCCGAATGGTTCAGATCCAAAACAAAAGAGTGAATGAAAAAGGTTGAAGATCTTCCCTGAATGTTATAGACACATGGAATGATGCTTTGATAAAGAGTCTGTTTACCTGTAGAATATATCAAACATGCAAAGACATCAAAGTTACCAGAAAATTACCTACACATTCATACTAGTGACTAAGGAATCCAATAACATATATGCGAGATCAGTGCAACAGATATGTGGGAAGGAAATCAACTTTGCATTAGAAAATAAATGAAAGAGATTACAACCATGTGCCTTAGTGTTGACAAACTCCTTCACAAGACAAACATCTCGTCCTTGATAGCTCCAACTTGATCTCTTGTTCTCTCTGATGGATTAGGCCAGACAGTCAATTCAACAACATAACTTTACCATTCAGTTCCCCCCTTCAACTATGGGATATGAGCTTGTATTTATAGGGCTCAAATGGATATGGATAGTTGAGAGAATGGTGGGTAAGGTGGCCATAAGATCCTATCAAGAGGGATCTCGACCCTAACCAACCCAGGTCAATAGGGATAAGGTAGGACACAAGGATTTTGTTCTAGAAGCCTCGAGAATCCTCCTTTTTTCCATTTTTACCAAGGGCACCGCTTATACCCCTTTATGACAGAGCGGTGAAGGGTAAGAACCACGTCAACAACAAAGGTGAAAGGCGGTGGCACCACCTGGTTCTCACACAACTAGGGCGGTGCTGAACAAGGTACTGCTTATCTGATTGAGGGTAGAAGCGGTGCTACAATTTTGTATGTTAAATCAACATCTAGAGCATTGTCTTCACTCCAAGTTTGGGATTTAGGGAAAACATAAGTGTTAGGGATCTCATCACATGCTGGTGACAGGATTTGGGTGTAACAGAATGCCCCCCAAAGCATGAGGCTAGAGGGATATGATAGTCGAGAGATTTGATAGAGCGAGTTATCACTTTTCAGGGTAAGAGCCAGCTTGATCGAAGTGTATCATCGAACAAGCATCTATAATACATCAACACTTTAACTCATGAACAAATGTAACCTCCTCATGGCTGCAGACCAATACAAGGTAGATCCATGAGAGGAATAAACAACCATGGCTACTAGAATACAACATAGAAGCATGTGATAGAGGACTCAAACTTGGACATAGCTACCAGATATACAATGTAGATTTATGTCATACAGACATAAATTTGAGCATAGCCACGACCATACAAATGTGGATCCATGCTGGTACTTCATACAAAATACTCCATCGCAACCTGGGGAGAAAGCCATGAGCGCTAATCAAATACCTAGGGTCTTCGTCTCATCTTCCACAAAGTACGATTCTATCCATGTGATTACAATGTTATGAAGTCGAACATGGTAGAAACCACTTGATTACCGGCCAATGATGTGAACCTTTAACAAGCATAAGGGAAATCACCATTGATGTTAATGATTCCCAAGGTACCCTAGTACAATCTACTGAGTGTGAATAGATGTCTTGATGTCGAACACCTAGTCGACTCTATCGATCAAAGGTCAATGATGTGAACCTATGTCGAGAGTGAGAGAATCCGTCATTGAGGCATACAAATCTCAAGGTACTAAACTTGTTTCTAAGACTATTTCCTGGATGATGAGTTGACGTCGACAGGAATAGTCTTGTCGAAGGAGGGCCATGATGAATCCCACATTGACGACACGAAACTTGGAACAAAGTTCTGGAATGATGTGAATGAGGTAACCATAAGACTGACTCAAACGTTTTGACACATAGGTTGTTCTAACTACAAAGGTAAACTTTTTCAACTTCGCTTTGAACATCGTGCGACACGACGAAAGACTTGGCAGCATGACCAGACCAGACAGACACACAGTGCGACAGTGGACAATGCATTCTTTTGAAAGACTCAAAGTAGTGACATGACTCATGAAAGTGGATCGACTTGTACATCAACTGAATACCCAATTGACTGAATGATATGCAGACAAGTGCCATGTTCAAAGGTAATGACAAATTGCCATTTATTTGAGAAATGAATTGATTCCCTTCCCTTAATTTCCCCATCATAATTGATGAGTGCCTCTTTTCGGTTTTACGAGTTCAAAGAGGGTAACAAACACTCATTTCAGCTTATCCAAAGATAATTCCATTCCCATATATTTCATGAACCTGAGAAAGGAGGGGTTCGATCCCAAAAAAGTGTCTCTCAGTGTTTAATTTAATGAGTCTAATGAAAAAAAACTTAGTGTAGTTCATGTTTAGAGAGTCTGAACAAACTAAAGAAAACTCCAAAGGGTCCTTTTCATATGATTTAGTCTCCAAGGTCTGAAAAAGTATAAAATAATACCTTAGAGAACTCTTCCAGTCATGATTGGCTGGAGTGTTCCCTTTTCGTAAATAGTCTATCCGAACCGAAAAAGAGATAACCTATCGTCAAAAAGACGACTCTTCAAATACTTTAACGAGTATGAAGAAGGCAATTACTCGACAATCTTTTTATATTTAGGGAGTCTGAAAAGAGTTTAAAGGAGAGTCCATTAGAATTTTTCATGTTTGAATCCATAGCATGAAAAAGTAATAAACTAAGCTCAAACCACTTTTCATGTTATAACCAGAGAGTGAAAAATGAAAAGTAAGCTCAACACCATCTTACTGTTTTTAATGAGCTCAAAGATCAGTTGAAAGAATGCTCGAAGATTGGTTTCATTTTTATGCAAGCTTGAAACCAATGGGTAAACTATGCTTGAAAAATCCCATTAACATGATATCCAGAGGTTCGAATCTTGCCCCCAGCATGATCACTAGCGAAGCTTACCCCTAGCATGGTTGCTAGGGGCTCGACATGCCCCCCAAGCTTCATTTTGTCTGATGATTATTCTTCCATACCCAACCTAAAAAACTGGTTACTAATGTGAAAATGTTCACTAGGGGGGTAGGAAGAACGAGAATCAGGCAGGTGAAAAGAAGGTTCAAGTTCTAACACTAAAGGGAAGACTCGACTCAAGGGAAGGGGATCTATTTCATTTTTACAAAAGCTTGAAACAAAAGGTAACTATGCTTGGAACATGGTTTCATTTTTATGCAAGCTTGAAACCAAAAGGTAAACTATGCTTAAGGACACCTACTTCATTTTTTAACGAGCTTGAAATAGAAAATGAACTATGCTCAGGAATGGTTTCATTTTTATGCAAGCTTGAAACCAAAAGGTAAACTATGCTTGAGGAGATCCATTTCATTTTTTAATGAGCTTGACATAGAATGGGAACTTTGCTCATGGGCATCTGTTTCATTTTTTAACGAGCTTGACACAAAATGGGAACTTTTCTCAAAAAGCTGTTTCATTTTTTAACAAGCTTGACACAGAAACAGAACTATGCTCTTACCCAACATGATATCTAGAGGTTGGTAGGTTGCCCCCATTACCTAAAAGCTAGCGGCTTAGCTCCATTATGATGTCCATAGATTAGAGCTATGCCCCCCATTTTACCTATGATGGGAAGAAGCTAACTAGAAGAAGGGGAAGGAACCACAAGAACATGCGGCACATTTAGGGCAGTCTAATTACTAAGAGTAATGTGATGGTAAGGTGTAACAAAGGAAAGCTGATCAATGATCACAATCTTCCCATCACGGGGAAAATGCATAAATCTAAAGAGTGTGGACACAATAGCCTTCATGGCATAAACATAATCACGTCCAAGGAGCAGATTGAAATCTAAAGGACCTTGGACCACCATAACATCAACGCAGACAATTTTCCCTCCTAATGTAATAGGTAAATAAGGAAGGGTCCCTAAAGGTGCAGTAGGTCTTCGATTAAAAGCCAGTATCTGATAAGTGGATGGCACAAGCTGAGGTGAACCTAAAGCTTGCCAAGCAGTTGAGGATAGAATACTAACAGAAACCCCTTTGTCAACAATAGTGCTAAGTATCCGCCTAGTAGTAACATTCACAACTATCTGGAAAGGAACAGTCAAATGAAGACAAGACTCTATTAGGTTACTTGAGTCAAAGGAAATAACCTCATTACTTGGAGAGGGTTCTGTCAAAACAGACAAAATTTCCCCTTATCGAGAACAATCAGAACGAAGCATACAAACTTCAACAGGTTTCAGTTCATTCTCTACTGGAAGAGAAGAATAAGATGAATATTTGGTCAAAGTGACTACTTCAGTCTTAACACTCTCTGATGAAAGAATGGGATCGGCTGGAGATGACATTGACCTAACCACTTCACTCTTCGAAGGAAGAGTGGGATCAATTATAAATGAAACTGAATTGATCACTTGGTCAACCAACAAGGAATCGATGGATAACTTACTATCACTTGTTGGAATCACCTGTTGATGAGCAATAATATTTTCCAACCAACGCGAAGCTTCATCCATGCTTGGACAAAGAAAAGTACGAGGCATAGTCTTGCATATCAAATAAGGATACAAGATTTTACCCTTACGACCTTTTACCAATGGGTCACTGGTTGAGGGAGTATCGTCAACATGATGACCAGAGGTTGATGATATAGACGGTTTGGACCTTTTATACCACTCTTCTTGTACATGAGAGAGACCGAGACACTCCTTAAGAAGATGGTCCCCCTTGTAAAGCTTACAAGGGAACTTGGGTTTTCTGAGTGTTCTCTTAGAATGGGCACCATCAAGAGCAGATGGTTGCTGCTTTTTCTCTTTCTTATCCTTCTTCTCCATAGTATTTCCTTTCTTCTTCTTCTTATCCATCTTACTACTAACCGTAGAGCTTTGGTTAAATGAAGAAGAAGAAAGGGATGAAGTTACAATCGGTGGAGAAGGAATAGGATTAGGTTTGGGTTGATCCTCTCTCAGAGGAGAGGTGAAATTTGAGACATTAGGTGTAACAGGAATTACCTGATTAAATAGCCAAACCGGTAATCCTATAGTTAACCCAGGAAGATTTAGAGTGGCAATAAAGGGAGGACCAATACCTTCACTTGGAGGGAATACAAAAGGTACACCTTGGAAATGGACCTCTTGATTGGTAGTCCCAGATGGGGATGCCATCTCTAAACTCTCTAGAAACCCCCTAACTACCACGCACAAGAAAGTACTACTCAAACTAAAAGCAACAAGAAAAAATGTGAAAGGAGTGGATAAGAGTCAGGAACGTCACAGGACATGCCAAAAGGATAACTTAGATGGTTTGAGGATTCCTAAAAGGGTCTCCCGATGCTAGGTACGTGGGAGCTCAAATCGGTAGTAGTGTTGTCTAATGCACAACCGTTCACAAGGGGCCTTCCAATATACAATCGAGTACGTGAAGTACCTTTCTATATACCTCAAGAGTAGGTGAAAGACCGTTCGATATACTGACGGTATGTGGAAGAACCACGCAAGTCCCGGGTTGTAGTGCGGACAAAGTAATGACAGCTCCTACATTTTACGATGCCCGAACACGTCACTAACTTATCACTCAAATTGATAAAAGTATTAACCTAGTACTACCATTAATTTTATCTTGTGCGGTTAGGTGGAACCATGGAGTGAAAACTTCAATTTAAAGAAGATGCACATTGATCTATAGTAGCGCCCTTCCTTTCCTTAATTAGCTTTAACTGAATTCTCACTATCTTCAACTGAAAGTGAACTGACTTGAATTGAATGTTAATTATCTTGAATTGAATGTTTAATTGACTTGAACTAAATCTTAACTGACTTGAACTGAATGTTAACTTACTTGAACTAAATGTTAACTGACTTGAACTGAATGTTAACTTACTTGAACTGAATGATAGGTTACTTGAACTAAATGTTATCTCACTTGAACTAAATGTTATCTCACTTGAACTCAATCTTTAATTGACTGCTGATCACTTAGTTAACATGCTACTTAAGTTTCATTAGTGCTTCACTCTTAGTGCCATCCATGCACATTTTTTATTATTAAATTTTGCATGGATCTCTTTAGTTAACTGATGCATGATGATTAATGAACATTAAGTTGTTCTTTACTTAACTGAGTACATTCATTAATAGTTCAAGTGATGCTTTAACTGAGGCATTGATTGAGGAATTCATATTTTGCTGAAGCTTTATAAATTGAGTTCACTCAGACATTTGCATGGGAAATTCAAATTCTCTTTCTCTATGCTTAATCTCATTATAATTAATTAATTAATGCATGGTCCATATGTGTATTATTTATCCATCTTATCATATCATACTTAGAAGAATTATTCCGTACATACTAATGATCACATATATTACCTTGGACCATATAGTCATATGTTAAAGTAATTCACTCTAGGGTTAGCTAATCCCTAAGGGAGACTTATAGCGCTCAATGAACATAACTAACAATATATCACATAGTATAGCCACCTCAACAAATGGAGGTCCATAGTCTTGATACAACACAAGACTTCAATCTTGATACAACACAAGATCGTCTCCACAATTGGAGATCCATTCTCATTAGGTACCATCTATGAGAATCATTGGCTTCATACAACACAAGTCTAGACTTGATACAACAGAAGTCCACAGTCTTGATGCAACACAACATCAGTCTTGATATTACTCATAAGACTCAACTTGATATTACTCACAAGCTCTACAATACAACATCACCACCACAATCATATGAGGATACTTGGGACTTGATACAACTCAATGTCATGACTTGATATCGCACAAGTATTGGAGAATGACTCCTGATGTTGTACAATCAACACTCCCTCTCAGTGAGGGAGACATTCTCTACTTTACCGATAATTTCCTGCCTTACCAAGCTTATCTCGAAAGTATCTCAACTTCGTCACTCACAAGGTCTTGTCCACAAATTTGTAATCTTCTCATCAGTAGTTACGTACCTAAATATTGTCTTTATAGGACCATGACTTCAATGAAGTAAAACTTCATCTCAATGTGTTCTATCATAACACATAGGGTTTTTCAGAAAGCTTGACTATTAACACCTAATAAATGGAGGATCAAGTATTCACCTTAGTAGGTATCTTCCCAAGCTACACTACTCCTTAGCATGTAGTACTATCCGCAATACACTTTCCTTAGTACTAGCTGAAATACACATTGCTTTCGTAGTACTAGCCGCAATACTTGACTTTTGTAGTACTAACTGTAATTTACATAGCTTATCTTAGGATAAAACAATAGTTGGATAACACAATAGGTCTACCATGTATCAAATACAATAAGTAACCTATTCTAATCTATCTCAAAGATACTCAAACATATGCTTATCCACAAGCATAAAAATACAACATGCATGGTAGGTACTTTAAGAGACTAACCAACTACTTATTCAAAGTAGCACCATCTAGATCCGATCCATAATACAACTTATGTATACTAGAAACTATGGATTTCATATGCATCATATGCAACACATCAAATGTTTAATATCATGCAAAAATAAAGTCTTAATTTTTCTTTCAATCTTCAACATTTTTTGACTTCAAGAATCTTCTACTATCTAAATAACTTCTTAATGAGCCTTTCCATTCTCGGTGATGTTCTTCAAGGACTGATCACTTTTATAGTGATTTCATATTGCAGTACCCCACATAACCAACTGTATGGCTATATAATCTCTCCAAGAGGTTTAACTGTTCTTTGACAGTCTAGACTATAACTCTTATTGAGTATCTAATAGCCTCCGAGATTTTGACCATGTCTCTTCTCATGTGGATCCTCTCCACAAGGTGTCACAACCCTTGGTTTCCTGAGTCATGTACCATGGATAACTAATTTGGGTACTTTTAACTGTTTCTACATATGAAGACATGTCAATACTCCCTCTTCAACTACATGATTCTTTTATACTCTACGAAGCTTGCTATAGATAGAGGCTTAGTAAATATGTTGACAATATTGCTCAATTGTGGATATCTACAGGAGTTACACAATTCCTTTGTGCACCATGGACTGGATTTAACTAACGAGGAACTTTGTAAAGTTTTACTTCTTTACAATATGCTCTATCTGAGCAACATATTTGATGTGATCTTTTTTTATCATTGTACTAGTCAAAATCCTTATATTCGTGAAACTTTATTTCACTAACCGAGACATGTATGAATCCACATATGCTTGTACCAAGTAGGTAACAAAAACACATGCTTTATTGTACATGTCTATGTACTGACTGTAAATCATATAACTGATCCTGGTACCTATATAGATATAGCTAACATCTATGAAATCCTACAAATATGAACTACAATCATATTTATCTTTATGTGTGTGGTCATGGATTTACAATCCATTGTCCTTGAATCCTTTCAAGAACTCTACTGAACATTTTTCCTCAATAGAAGAAAAATATTATCTAATGACTGTTACACCTCTAAACTTAAGAATAATCCAAGATTCTTACATATAGATTCCTTTTGAATATGAACACGAATAAGGTTTCTACATAGTAGGAGTTTAATTAACCAAATCCATTGGTTTTCCAGGAGCTAGAAAATCTAGCTTCTCCCTCTCAACATCTGGGATGTGAGAATCATAATTCGAGTCCTCCATCACAGAGACTCATACTCCTCTATGTCTAATACATATATTAATATAACTAGGATAAATGAATTACCTTGATGAGTCTTTACTTCTCTCAAAATAGTATTAGGGCTTCTATTCTGACTTCTTCCTAAGAAACATAGGAATCTACCGATGTGCTCTTTTTTAGGATCAGCCATCCGAATGATTCCATGTCATTCTATTATTGTAGGTCAGGGCATATGTTTTTCCCTACAAGCAAAAATATTCAAGTGATTAATCACATTACATAATCAAGAAATGTAATCACATAAAAACTTTCAACATACTAGCAGTGGTTCAAACAATTATGTACATAGACTAAATCAATGTTTTGACATAACCCCATTCATTATTTCATAAATAAATTATGCACCCCCATATTCAAATCTCATGAAACAATCATGCATGCTTTATATTCATATCTCATGAACAATCATGCAACTCTATACTTTTCTTAATTTAAACATAACATGAGTTTTACTATTTACCAATAAATAGAAGGATTGTAACATATGATTTTAATCATGTTATACTATAACATCATCCCTAATCCCAGGAATACATTCAAAAAAACCTTTAAATCCAATTTTATAAAATCATATGATAATCAAACAATCATGCATGTATACTTCATGAGTTTTGTTATTAATTAATAAAAGAAAGACAATCAACATATATGCTCAATATGTTTATACCATAACAAAATTCCTAATCCCAAGAATATGGATCACTAAATGACTATAATGAAACACATTAAAAAACATATAGACATAAACAACATATAATAAAGAAAATACAAGTACTTATCTTTTATTGTTTTGTATGCTTCCCCTTGATCTCCGCTTCCTTGTGGAGATCACTTGAGTCCCTTGGTCTTGATCTCCTTGCAAATTTGAGTGCATGTAGGAGGTAGCAAACCTCTGCATGGGGAAATTGGATCCCATGCAACCTAGAGCGAATGGTCTTCTTCAGGAAAAAATTCTTTCGACAATCATCCTCCTCTTCTTTGGATCAGTTCTTAACTCTATAAGGCTCTCATTACATAGAAGATCCATTGAAGAATAATAATATCCAATCCACAAATACCTAGGTCATTCAACCAATTCGTAAAGATTGTAAAGACGTCCATAACATGAATTCTAAAAAATTCATCTTCAAATACATGATAATATATCCCAAACGGTTGATATTTTTTTTTATACTAGCTCACATATTAGCTAAATCAGCCCATTTGGGAAGTGGGTTTTCAATGGTTTTGGTTGAATCCTCATGGATTGATCATAATGCTCCATTAAATTTGTCTCCCTAGAAAGTGACGGGAATGGCGCATACTAACTTGTTCTTGGATTCACCCTGAATTGGATGAAGGATACTCAATCATTGAGGCCACATAGAAATTTAGGTCGTTCTCCTCAAGAATGCTTAACACACTTTCTTTCCATGTGTTGAAGTTTGATGTTCCTTCAAGTCAATGTTCCGATCAAATGAAGATTGATGTCATGGCTGCAATCTTCTACTCAACTCTTCAAGATTTACATAGGCTTAGATTGTTGCACAAAGCTAAGCTCTTTCTTTCCCTATGCTTTGATACCATGTTGAAGTTTGAGCAAAATGAAAGAAGCTTGAACTTTAAAATTTTTATCTATCAATTTCAACACATATGAATCTCATAAGTCAACCACATATGAATATATCAGCCACATATGAATCTCTTAAATATATTAGACACATATAAATATCATAAATATATCAACCACGTAAATTAACTCCATAAATCAACCATATAAATATATCAACCACGAGAGACAAGATATACCCTCGGAAAACCCTCCAAACACGGAGGATGAAAAACCCAAAAATTATTTGAGTATGATAGATAGATTTGCAGAGAATGGCTTACGACACATAGGCAAATTTATTGATAAGAGATAACACCCAGTAGAGTAGAGAGATCCAATGTAACCTTGCAAAAACAACTGTATGCAATCGTATTGAACTTTCCATATGCCTAACATATTAATAAAAAGCAAAAAACCCTAGCATGTAGAAGGTAGTGCATAGAGGGATCAGTAAACATACTGGGAGCACCACATAGTGTATTAACAAGGAAGAAGCTAACTAGAACTCCCTCCATACAAACATTAACACCCTTCCTTTCCTCAAATAGTTTTAACCAAATGCTCACTGTCTTCAACATAAAGTGAACTGACTTGAACTAGATGTTAACTGTCTTGAAATTAATGTTTAATGGACTTAAACTGAATGTTAACTGACTTAAAATGAATGTTAACTTACTTGAACTGAATGATAACTTACTTGAACTGAATGTTGACTGACTTTATCTCAATATTTAACTGACTGCTCATCACTTAGTTATCAGGCTAACTTAAGTGTCATCAATGCTTCACTCTTAGTGCCATTCATGCACAATTTCTATTATTAACTTTTGCATGGATCTCTTTAATTAACTGATGCATGTTGATTGATGAACATTAAGCTCTTCTTTGCTTAACTAATTACATTCATTAATAGTTCAAGTGATGCTTTGAATGAGGCATTAATTGAGGCATTCATATTTTACTAAATATTTATAACTTGAGTTTACTCAGACATTTCCATGGGCAATTCAAATTCTATTTCTCTATGCTTTATCTCATTATCATTAATTAATTAATGCATGGTCCATATGTGTATTATTTATCCACCTGATCATATCATACACATAAGAATTATTGTATACATACTAATGATCATATATATTACCTCGGGCCATATAGTCATATGCTAAAGTAATTCACTCTAGGGTTAGTTAATCCCTAAAGGAGACTTATAGCACTCAGTGACCATGACTAGAAATATATCACATAGTATAACCACCTCAACAAACGAAGGTCCACAACCTTGATACAACACAAGACTTCAATCTTGATACAACGCAAGATCATCTCCACAATTGGAGATCCATTCTCATAGGGTACTATCTATGAGAATCATTGACTTGATACAACACAAGTCTATACTTGATACACCACAAGTCTACAGTCTTGATACAACACAACATCAATCTTGATATTATTCACAAGAATCATCTTGACATTATTCACAAGCTGATCTACAATACAACATCACCACCTCAATCATGTAAGGATACTTAGGTCTTGATACAACACAATGTCATTACTTGACACCACACAAGTCTTGGAACATGACTCCTGATGTTGTACAATCAACAACCGCGTTTGGACCTGCACCATGTCAGGAGACATTTCACCTATGGGAGTTGCTTGTAGTCTAATTGCAATCTCTAAGGCATTCACTTGAGCCTTCACTTTGTATTGTGTCAATGTGATTCTTATATGTGGTAATAATCTTACTATGAACCCTTCGCGACGATGTACATCATTTATCTGAAATCTTAGTTGATTCATTAAAATATTAAATCGTTTATCATAGTCCCAAACAGAATAATCAACTTGTTGCTTGATCTCCTTGATCTTAGTGATGCGTTGGGATTTTGACTTTAGTTTCTGAAATTCTTTCCACATATCTGTCTTTATTGTAATCAATGCCTTGTAAAATGTCGATTTATACTTCATATACCATGTCATGTTGGTTTTGGAGCATGATCTTGCTGATTCAGAGATGTTATTTCAAATGTGTTTGGGTCCTAACACTTGAAGAGGGGTTGTGTGGGGGATCCCCCCCCCCCCNAAAAATTTAGGAAAAAATGTCTTGTAACTTTGTTGTAATTTCAGAGTCATGACTTTTTCAACAATGTGTGATTTATGGGCCCATGGTATTTTCCCATGGTATTCCCTTTGTGAAAGGATGAAATTCTAATAGAATTGTGTATTATATTGTAACATTGTAAAATGATCTTTGTGATTGTGTGAGAGAGACCGTGAGAGAGTGAAGAGGAAGCACAATGGGTGTGCTGCAGGTTGTATCCCTTCCTTTTGTTAAACGATATATAATGAAGGACTGAAAATTTCTGTGTGGATGTAGCCCATATTGGGTGAACCACGTTATATATATGTCTCTATTGTAATGTGTTTAATATTCACATCTTGTTTATTATTTATTGTTATTGCTTTGCGATCTTATTTTTCTAACAATTGGTATCAGAGCCAAAAGGTCTATTTGGCTAGTAAACACACAGGAAAGAAGGGTTACTGGTTCGAGTGGGAGTAGTGGAAGAAGAAGGAAAGTTTAGGGTTAAAAAATTTAACGACCAAAACTACCAGTTATGGAAGATGCAAATGGAGGACTATCTGTACCATAAGGATCTATACCTACTATTGGGAAGAAAAACAAAATAGTTGACGACTATGAAGGACAAAGAATGGGTGGTTCTTTATAGAAAGGCACTAGGAACAATACATATGTGCTTGGATTCATCGGTAGACTTCAATATTTTGAAAGATAAGACAACAGAGGGTGTGATGAGCGCATTGGCTAATCTCTATGAAAAACTCTTGGCTTCCAACAAGGTATTTTTAATGAAGCGTTTATTTAATATGAAGATGTCAGAAAGTGGATCTATTGTTGACCATTTAAATGAATTTAATACGATTACTATAAAGATAAGTTATTTAAAACTGAGCTTTGATGATGAGGTTAGGGCTCTTCTAATATTGTGCTCATTGCCAGAAATATGGAATGGCTTGGTCATGGCTGTAAGTAACTCTGTCTCTGGTTCACACACTCTTAAATTTGATGATGTAGTTGGTGTTATTCTTAGCGAGGAAATGCATAGAAAAAGCATAGGTGAGACATCATGTAATGCGTTGACCATAGAGATCAGGGGAAGACAAAGGGAGAGAGGAAGGAGCCCATATAATTGCAAGAAGTATAGAAAGGGAGAATCCAAGTCCATACTGGGAAATATAGAGTGTTGGAACTATGGTAAGAGAGGACATATGCAGAAATATTATGGAGATCCAAAGAAGAAAGGAGACGAGCAACAAGAGACTACTCAAGAAGCTAATGTAGCAGGTGATGTGTTACAATATGATTTAATTCTTGCATTAGATAATACTAGTGATTAATAGGCAGTAGATTTAGGGGATTCACGACATGCTACACCCCATAGGAAATTCTTTCATGATTATGTTCCAGGTGATTTTGGACATGTTTTATTGGGGTATGATGAACCATGTAAAATTGTTGGAATGGGTAAGGTACGGATTAAGTTAAATAATGGAAATGAATGGCTGCTAAAAGATGCAAGGAATATTCCTGCTATGAAAAGAAATATGATCTCAATGGGGAATTTGGGAGATAGCGATTGTTTGTATACATTTGAAAACACGTGGTGGAATATCACTAAAGGAGCATTGATAATAGAAAAAGGATATAGAATAGGTATGTTGTATTTATGTCCTCATAATACTGATTATTCTATCTTTATAGCTTCCATAGAAACATGTACAACATTGTGGCATCATAGGCTTGGCCACATGAGTGAGAAGGGGATGCAAATTCCCCACCTAAAGAAATTGCTTCCAGATATAAAGCAGGTAAGTTTGGGACTATGTGAGAACTATGTTTATGGAAAATAGAAGAGAGTTAGATTTCTCAAGGTTGAGAAATAAAAGAAGAGTAAAAACTTAGAGCTTATGCATACAGATGTAAGGGGTCTGACTCAGGTACAATATCTTGGTGTCTCTTGTTATTATGTTACTTTTATTGATGATGCAACTAGAGAAACTTGGGATTATTGCATTAGACAGAAATATGATGTGTTTGCTACTATTAAGAAGTGGAAATATTTGGTTGAAAATGAGATAGGGAAAAGATTGAAGTGTCTCAGATATGATAATGGAGTTGAATACTGCAACAAGGAGTTTAAAAGTTGTTGTTCATACCATGGGGTTCGTAGAGAGAAGACAGTCCTAGGAACCCCACAAGAAAATGGTGTGTCAGAAAGGATGAATAGGACGATCATGGAGCGTGCAAGGTGTATGAGATTGCATGTAGGGTTACCCTTACAGTTTTGGGCTGATGCCATATATACTGTTGTTTACTTAATAAACAAAGTTCCTTCAAGCACTTTGGATGGTGGAATTCAAGAGAATGCATGAACAGGTAAAGAGGTAAACTACTCATTTTCTTCGAACTTTTGGTTATGAAAGATCTTTCCATATTGATAAAAAAATAGAACAAGGATAGAGGCTAAATCCAAGAAATGCACCTTTATTGGATATGGGGTTGATGATTTTGGTTATCGATTATGGGATTATGAAAATCACAAAATCATTAGGAGTAGAGATGTAGTATTCAATGAAAGGGTTATGTACAAATATCAGTTGCAGGGAAAGAAAGGGGAAAATGAAAACACAAAGTTACACACAATACTTGATGAAATCAAAGAAAATGAAGTTCCAAAGGTACCAGAAAATCAAGAAGAACAGGAGGTACCTCAAACTCCTGCAAGTGTAATAAGATCTACCAGGTTAAGTAGACCCCTTAAATGATTCCTCCTTCATTGTATTATTTATTTGGTGAAGCAGAATGTTATGAAGAAGCAATCTAGGTGGAAACTAAAAAGAAGTGGGAGCAAGGAATGAATGAGGAGATGACTCATTGGTAAGAAGCCAAACTTGGGATTTGGTTGAATTGTCTGCAGGAAAAAGAGCACTGCAGAATAAATGGGTTTATAGGTTGAAGGAAGAAGATGGAGGCAAGAAGCAGTACAAGGATAGAATTGTTGTAAAGGGTTTTGAACAAAATAAGGTATAGATTTTGATGAATTATTTTCTTCTATTGTTAAAATGACTTCAATTAGGACTATTTTAAGTTCAGTGGCAGTAAAAGATTTGCATATTGAACAATTACAAGTAAAAACAATCTTTGTCCATAGGGATTTGGAGGAAGATATTTATATGCCGCAACCACAGGGGTATGAGTTCAAAGGGAAGAGAATTTTGCTTACAGGTTGAAGAAGAGATTGTATGTACTGAAGCAAGCTCCAAGGTAGTTGTATTTAAAATTTGATAATTTTATGATAGAATGAGGTTATATTAGATGCCATTTTGACCACTATGTTTATTTCAAGAAGCTAGATAATGGAAGATATATTATCTTGTTATTGTATGTGGATGACATGCTTGTTGTAGGGTCTAACATGCAAGATATAAATGTGCTCAAAAGGAAACTAGATAAATAATTTGCGATGAAGGATTTGGGTGCTACAAAGAAAATCCTTGGTATGAGAATAACAAGATATAGGAAAAATCACAAATTGACATTGTCTCAAGGCGAGTACATAGAAAAGGTTTTAGAAAGGTTTAGAATGCAGAATGCAAAACCAATTAGTACACCTTTGGCCAACCATTTCAAACTAAGTAAGGATATGTGTACCTAGACACATGAGGAGATATAATACATGTTAAAGGTTCCCTATTCATCAGAACTTGGCAACTTAATGTATGACATGGTGTCCACAAGACTAGATATTGCACTTGAAGTGGGATTTATCAGCAGGTATATGAACAATCCAGGCAAAGAGCATTGGAATGAATAGTACAATGGATTCTTGGGTATTTGAGAGGTACCACTTCTCATGCATTATATTTTGGAGGTACATAAACTGTTCTACAGGGATATGTTGACACAAATATGGAAGGTGATAAAAATAACAGGAGGAGCATCACAGGGTAGGTTTTTACTGTAGGTGGAATAACAATAAGTTGTATTTCGAAACTGCAAAAGGTTGTTGCACTTTCAACAATGGAAGTAGAGTATGTTGCTGCTAGAGAGGCTAGTAAAGAGATGTTTGGGTTGCAGAGGTTCATGGAGGAATTGGGTAAGAAGTAGGAGAATAACAGGTTGTACAGTGAGAACCAGAGTGTCATTCATCTTGCAAAGAACCCAACCTTTCATTTGATGACAAACATATACATCTCAAGTACTATTTCATAAGATCTATTCTGGAAGATGAACTGTTAAAGTTGGAAAAGATACATACTAGCCAGAATCCTGTAGACATGTTGAAAAAATTAGTAACCAGAGAGAAACCGAGTTCCTACTCGGTTTCTGTTGGCCTTCAAGCATGAAGGTGAAGATGAGAAAATTTCTAGCTCCAATATCATAGTCCAACAAGTGTAGCAACGGTGGAGTTGTTGTGATTAGTCTCTAAGTGGGATATTGTTGGTTGTGGAGCTTGATCTTTCTGATTCAGAGATGTTATTTCATCCGTGTTTGGATCCTAGCACTTGACGAGGGGGGTGTGGGAGGATTACCCCCCCACTATAGTCATCAGGGGGGTTGATGGGGGGGCTACGACTATTTTGGGAGCCCCCTCCTAGCAGGGGTTTGGGGGAACCACCCTCGTAGCTAAATTTAGGAAAAAATTCCTTGTAAAATGTTGTAATTTTAGAGTCATGACATGGTAAATAATGGGTGATCTATGGGCCCATGATTTTGGGCAACTTGTGGTATTTTCCCATGGTATTCCCTTTATAAAAGGAAGACATTGTTATATGGTTGTGTATTGTATTGTATCATTATAAAATGATCTCTGTTATTGTGAGAGAGTGAAGAGGAAGTGTAGTGGCTGTGTTGCAGGTTGTATCCTTTCAGTTTGATATATGAAATATTAATAAAGGACCAACAATTCCTATGTGGATGTAGCCCATCTTGGGTGAACCACGTTATATCTATGTCTCTATTATAATGTGTTTACTATTTGCATCTTGTTTATTATTATTGCTCTGCAATCCTATTTTCTAACATGTCAATGCTTAGGTATGTGAATGCCATCTCTAGCTGTGTAATCTTAGCAGCTTCATCCTTAATGTTCTTCATATCCTATATTACCTAACATCTAAACCAATGCTTCTCTGCATCATCTTTTCCTGTTCCTCTCCCGTCGACTACTTTTCTTGTTTTTACTTCTTTCCTTATTTCATCCCTTATTGCTTAATTGTTCTCCCTTTGGAGTCTCTATGACTTGACTAAGCTAATCTCCCTTTAATTCATACCCCACCCCCACAACCCAGAGCTTACATATTCAACCACAATGGAATTCACTCCAAGAACCTATTTCTTGGACCCACTTCGAACTTTTGTTCTGCTCGACTATACGATTCAATGGCTTCAACAACAAATTCAATGATATAGCCTTCTTTCCTCCGCAAGAGCAAGAAATTCATGGCTCTAACCCATGTATTATCCAAATCCTTCAATTCTTTGATCCTATACTTCATCAACACAATTGGTACATGTGCACCCCACACAATATGCATCTCAATTTTCCTCTTCACCATTCCCAGACTAGAATAGGAGATTTACAGAAGAAAATTTCGTAAATATATAAATATTAATATCTATCCTTTTAATCTTGCAGCAAAATTGACAATCTTGTAGTCTCTTTTTGCACGAATTCATCTTCCTTTATTTTAAGCCACTCTTCGAGCTCTTCTTTCAAAGGTTTCCACCTCATAGCTCCAATCCTCCTACTCAATTCCTGTTAGGTCCTAGTAATAGAACCATTGTTGGTCGTAGTCTTCCAGACCCGAGGTTCAACATATACGACCAACAAAAACCCCATAAGCATCAACATTTTTCGATACTTTGCAGACATAATAAAGTATCGCCCAAGATGCACACAGGAAATTACAGAAAACCTGAATTAGGATTGTGCATGAGCAAAGGATTCCATTAAAATAGTATTGATTATAAGTTACCACATAACATAGTCTTTAGTCGCAACATGAATATTTCAGAATGAACATAGATCGCTTAACATTCAAATACACATCCATTACACATCAAGTAAAATCCGAAATAACGATAGTATTTTATTACTTCCAGCAAAATTTGGTAGGTCTGTACATCATATCTCAATAACTTAACTCATGGTTACAAACATCTTCATTAAATACAGGAAAAACATAAAAATACTAGCAAAATATGAGTAAGTACTAATATGATCTTGCGCTTCTCAACATTGGTTATAACAATTCCTAATAACAAAATCAATTACATCAACAAAAACAAACCTAGACAAACAAATGAATGAAAAACCACTTCTTACAAAATTGCGCCTTAAAATAGGCTGAGCTACCTAGTCCCAAGAGCTGACACTGGCATGTAGTTTCTTAACCCTTTTTTTAGACACAAGTGATTTTGTTACTAAGGTTTGGTGTTCAGTATTGTGACCAAAACTTGGGCACCAATAGGAATAAGGGATGTAAAAGCATGGGGCGTGAAATATGGGGAGATGTCTAGGGACTAAAATGGAGAGTGGGTGAAGTGTTTAGAAGGAGGGAAGCATATGGAGTGGGGGATGTGAATGTATGGAGTGCATAAGCATATGGAGTGTGGTGCGATGCAAGTAGAGTGTGAGAGGGGTAGGGGAGAAATATGAAAGGATATGAAGGGTAACCTTGAGGGAAATGGTGTGGAGTGTGATGAAGAGGATGACAGTGATGGAGAGGTGATTGCAAATTGAAAATGGATAGAAGAGGGACAATGAATGAATGGAGAGAACATAGAGAACCAAAGGATTTGATACTAATGTAAGAAACTGATCTAGTTTCTTAAGTCAAAAGAAGAGAATTTGTCTTTGATAATAAAATATATATAATAAAACTTGAATGAGTAAATGATCATACATTACAATATGTGGACCATATATATAAGCTGACCATTCCTTTACAAATATAAAGGAAACACCCTTTGTCTTTTTAATTTATTATTACATTATATTTATTTTATTATTATTAATATTATTTATTTATGTGCGTAACAATATTTGTTCTGAAGGCATGCTCTCTGGGAATCCATGATGTTGTTTATTTTTCATATGTGGTTTTGACATGACAACAACTTTCTAGACTAATGATAATATTTTGATTATTTTTGAAAGGAATGATACATTTCAAAGATGTTTTATTGTACTTGTGGTTTCATGCATAGGATTGATGTTGATATGGACACAAGTTTATGTTTTTGTTGTTGCATCTATATATAGTTATTATGATGATGGGAGATGGCTGTGCACGGTTATGGTTACTTCGACTATTATGTTGCATGTGTATGACATGTGTTTGTTTCATAAATAATAGTATGAGAGTCATGGGGAGTTTATTGCTAGATCCTTGAGAATATATCCCCGCGAGAGATATTTGAAAAGGAAAGGAGGCCCCCCTTGTTTGACCATGCTTGACTATTGTGTCTTTGAACTTGTCTATTCAATTTTGTTGTTCCTCATATGCTTGAGGTCGTTGTTGCGTAGTGGTTATTCTGTTGGCCACTTAACATTGGTTAGTTATACCTTTTCAACTAACTCGTGGGTTGTGAGTCACCAACTATTATGGTGGTAGACTATATAATGACATCAAGCATCAAGGAGTAGAAATTTGAATATTACTCTTACTATGATATGCTGTGAGCTATTTTCTTAATCTTCATCCTTGTTTTGTCAGTTGTACTAGAGGAATATGATTGTTTCGTTGATAGCAGGGGTTCTAATTAAATGGCATATGGGAGGTTAAGGGCTAATGCTATATGTTTGATGTATATTATATCTTTTCTCTGCTGATAATGATATTTATCTATTTGCCATTAGATTGGATAGTTGGTTGCATGGTTGTAGACAATAGTACCAGCTTAGAAAAGTATCCACCAAGGCCTATTACAACTTTGTTAGTTTTATTTTCATTATTTGTTATTTACACAATGACCAAGCGGTTTCAAAAATACTAGTTGTATGTGGTAGAACAATTTTTGGTCTAGGATTTCGCAGAATCCTGAAGGAACATCGAGACTGTACTTTTGTGTATAGATGAAAACAATTATATTTAACAAGAAATAAAGCTTCCTTCACACACACACATATTCGGTTTCACTTCTTTTATATGTTCTTTAACAATTATTTAAGTAAATTTACGTACTTTTATTTTTAAAAGGCGTTTCAAAATAAAAAATAAGAAATGTTTAATAAGTTTTTCAATGATGTTTATATTTCGACGGTTGTGCTTAGTTGTTTATTGTTTTAAATACAATTTCCTTATTACCTCGAAGCCACCTTATGGTTGGCAAATATCTTAGAACTAAAGGGAGTTATGTTTAGTGCAAAAGTGCTGTAATGTATTGTTATATGGTTGTGACTATGTGCCTATTGCTTTAGTTCATTATTTCAATTTACTTATAACTATTTGTTCCATCTTTTGTTCATTGTTTTGCTTAGTTACATTCTCACACCAACCATATTGAAGGTGGTGAGTGTGTGTTGTATAAGGTTATAAAATAATTTAGGGTTTCATTCTCGTTTCTTCTTGGTTTAGCCGACCAAACATGAGAGAATTCAATATATTGCATCAATGATGGTGATGGTTTCATTAGTAGTTTAAAAAATATTAAAAGAGTGGGTCTTCATTTCTCTTGAGTCTTTTGGTCTTTTCGAATGCCTCTTATATTGTTGGAAATATCTTTAACTTTATTAAACTTCTTTGTTGTCTACTCGAGACTATGTACATTTCTCTTACATAAAGGAATTGGACAATCCCTCGCAATGCTTAATGTGTATGGTCCAATTGTTGGGAAACAAGATTAATCGAACAGATTCTTCCATCTCAGGTTTTTGAATGGTCCAATAATTATAGTTAGGGACTTGAATTTTACTCTAAGCAACGAGGAAGTATGAGGAGATATTACTCGGGTGGATATATTAGTTGGTCACTTAATCAAAATCTTGAAGCTATATGATTGATTGATTTGGAACCTTATACTCTCAGTCCCATCTAGAGGAAGAACCATAGGCGTCAAAGCAACTTGACTGGTTCCTTGTCTCAAATCATATTTTGCAGTATGTTGAGAAGTATAGATTCTAGGTCATTGCGGATAGATTGTCTGACCATTGTCCCATGGGATAAAAGACCTCATAGCCCCTTTAATTTTAATTTGGGATGGATAAAAGAAAGTGTTTTTCAAATGTTGGTAAAGGACAACTAGTCTACATATGATTTTATCTCATGTATTTTTGTTAGTGAGCAACTTGTGGCTTATTTAGAAAAGGTCAAAGATGAGGTAGTGACCTAGGTAGTGGAATGACATAATAACAAGGATAAGCAATTGAAAGATAATGAAGATGATATTTGACAATTTTTAATGGAAATTCCATGGGCACTTTCAATGAAGAAGAGGTAAGAAGGTTAAAGTTCGGTGAAACTCGTAAGAAGAAGATTTTGTTAGATATTAAAGAGGAATGGAGATTAAAAATCCAGGATACATAAATAGAGTTGGGTGATGAAAACATAATTATTTCATCAGGTAGCTTGACATCGCCAAAATGTCAATACCATTTGTGATTTACAGGGAAGTGAAGATGAGATGGTGAGAGGCCTTAATGGTTTGGAATCGATTGAAATTTCTCATTTTTAAGGACTTTACAAGGAACCACGACAATCCAACATTTCTAAGATTATAAAATTGTGCTCTTATTTTCCTTAATTGGTCACAAAAGAAGACAATCATAATATGATGGAAGAAACTACTAAGGATGAGTTGTTGTCTGTCATGTCTTCTTTTCAAAAAGATAAGAGTCTCAAGTTGGATGGATGGACTATTGAAATTTGTATAGGTTTGTTTGATCTTTTGAGTGACAATTTGCTTAAAGTGGTTAAAGAAATGAGTTCAAATGGTTGGGTCCTAGGTTCTTTCAATATTACTTTCATCGCCATTATTCCTAAAGCGGATAAAACAATGAAGTTTGATGAATTTTGGCTGATATCATTATGTAACTACATCTATAAGATCATATCTAAGATTATAGTGGTCCGATTGAAGAGCTTCTTGTCAAGGGTAATATCAACCAAAAAATTCGGGTTTTTAGGTGGTAGATTTATTCAAGAAGATGTGGGCTCAGCTCAAGAGTAACTACATACTATCAAGTACATGAAAAGACTTGCGATTGTGATGGAAATTGACCTATCCAAAGCACATGATCATAGTTGCTAGTTATATATGTGTTTTCTACTGATCCACATTGGCCTTAATCTTTATGTGGTAAAATGGGTTATGGTTTGAGTAATATTTGTCAAGTTTGTTGTTTTAATAAATGCCGCAGCTTCACCTTTATTTAGACCCATGGGAGTCTTTGATGGGGGTGACCATTGTCCCCTGCATTTTCTTTCTGATTGCAGAGGTTTTAAGTAGAGATATTCTCATGGCAAAGAGAGCAGGTACAATCCTTGGTATAAAGATTGGAGGGTTGGAATTTTTACCCACTTGTTTTTTGTAGACGATATCCTACATTTTTCTTGTGGCTGAAGTGAAGAGGCAAGGGTATATCATGATATTCTTGAGTTGTTTTACAAAGTGCCAGGTGTGGATCGGAGGCCACTTCAAATACTACATTCCAAGTTGTTAAATCTACATGAAGGTTTGAAGTATTTAGGGTCCATTTTGAAACCTTGTGGCTACTACATCAAATATTGGAATTGGTTGGTTGGAAATATTGAGTGTTGGATTCCCTTTTGGTGCAATCATTAGTTGTCTCATGGAGGTCATTCAACTTTTATAAAGGTTGTCCTGGAAGCAATACTAGTTTATTAGTTTTTATTATCCCATATTCCCAAGGGGGTGCTGGAGAAAATTTGTAGATTATGCTTTTATTTCATATGGAATGGAAATAAGGATAAATTAGGATTGTGTCTAACAAGTTGGATTTCAATTTAAATAAATAAGCATGAAGGAGGGATAGGTTTGGATTCGCTACCAATTTTTGGTCAGGCTCTAGTATCCAAGAGCTATTGGAATCTAATAACTAAAGAAGGATTGCAGAAGCAGGTAATCACTCATAAATACTTGGCTCCTTTGACCATCATGGACTGAATCAAGGCTCCTGTGAAAATCATTACTAATGGATCAAATCAATGGAAATATTTAGTTCTATCCTTCCTGCTTGTTGGAGAACATATCTCCTAGAAAGTAGGGGATGCAACACATATAAGACTTGGGGAGGGCGACTATCATGGGTTGTCGCAATGCTATCTTACTTCCATAAGAAATGGGATGA
Source organism: Pseudotsuga menziesii (assembly GCA_001517045.1). Lineage (NCBI taxonomy): Eukaryota > Viridiplantae > Streptophyta > Pinopsida > Pinales > Pinaceae > Pseudotsuga > Pseudotsuga menziesii. The sequence continues at coordinate 264,242 of LPNX010908126.1, forward strand.
CATTTAAGAGATTGGAAGTAATTTCCACTGAACTAGGTTGTTGATGAGACTTGATCATTTATGTGGAGAAAAAGATGGGTGGAAGCACCATTATTAGGTTTCAAAGGATAAAATGTTGTTCATTGGCTTAATTTTACCAATTCTTTATTAAGTTCCCATGTATATTTGTGAAATGGTTTTGATGAATTAATTTGGCATAAAAATAAGGAGGGAGGTATATATACTATGGAGTTGTGTTACAAAGTGTTTGAAACAACATTAGTCATAGAACCACACTAGTGGTGGTAAAACATCGGTACATTTGAGTGCTAAAATAAACCAACTTTTTTCTCGTGGTTTGCTTTGAGGAATTAGGTCCCCACTTGGGATCTATTCCAGAAGGAGAACAAATAGGGTCCCAATAGAAAATGTTTTCTCATGGCTTTCTTTGAGGAGTTAGGTCCACCTGGGACCTATTCAAGAAGGAGAACAAACATGGACCCAACATATGCTAGTTATGTCAAAATGGAGAGAAAATCGTTTCTCATTTTTTTTCTCTTGTCCCTTTGTGATCCAAGTTTGGAAAGATGTATGCAATTGGACTAGTATAATGGTGTTTTTCTTGACAACACAATGGATGAAGGATTAAGGAATTTGCTTAATGTTCTAGAACTAAAAATATTTAAATAATTTCCATTTCTTACCCTTTGGGGTATATGGCTTGTGAAAAATTCGAACCTTTTTGAAGATAAGACCCCATGGATAGTACAAGTACCTACTCAGATCTACCCAGTAGCACACTATTTCAAAACATAAGGCAAACTAATTACGATTAGAGTGGTGGGATAATTGGTTGTGGATAAATTAATGCCCTAGGGGCATTTCCATGACACTTTCTAGGGTGAAGACTCTATTTGTGGTATCAGTTGTGTACTTTATTTTCACGACCAACACAAGATTGAGTATTGCGTTAACATGGACATAGATCCAACAAATAGACTGAGCTATTAGCACTATAATCATTACTAAAACTTAGACACAAATGCATATCACACATCTTTGGGTATTTGGTGATTCCACCTATATCATGAATTGGAGGAGAAGTGAACAAAAAATTCATGATATTATTCTATAGGAATAAGGAGCAAAACTAAAATCCATCACACACAATTTTAATTAAATAATTTTCTCCCATATATACAAAGAATTGAATGGGAATGCAAATGACTTGTCAAAGGAGGTCAGACAAAAGTTCCAGGCATTCTAAGAAGGGAATATCTCAGAATACACACTGGAAATTTGAAGACATCCTACATCTAATCTTTGTCTATTTGAGATCATAGTTTTAAAGTTATCAATTAGGTTTAGGTGGATGAGTGTACTAATATCGAACATTTAATATATGGTTTATTTGATATGTAGTTTGGTAATTTTTGGAATTAAATTTTTATTTTTGAAGAAACATATGAATTGAATTAGGGGCCCATGAGGCAGTCATCGTGGTTATGTCTATAGGTGATAAGTTGTACCTAGAGTTAACCGTCAGGTCTCTTATCCATAATGATAATGCACCTTAAGAATGTATTTAAGTTCATATTCGAATACAATTTTTTTTTCTTGGAAAAATTAAGAAGTCAAACTAGTTAAACGGAAAACACATATAACGACTAGCGATGGTCTTGATTTATGGAGTGTTATGTACATTCAAGCTACGTTGGAGGTTGAGAGAGTTATAAACAAGAATATTTGTAGTAAAACAATGGTAGATATATTGATGGAAAATGAAAATTGTGTTAGTTTGAATATTGAGGTAACATGTGTAACATAGTAATGACACCTAGGACATAAAGGACCATCTTTGAGTCAATGTTCATGGATGAATTAGAGTGTCACATCCCCACCCTTCTATCGACGAGAGGACATGACTATAATGCTAAAAATATGGGCAACTAAGCCCCATGAACATAAGGTATAAAATGCTGTAAAATAAAAAAATAAATAGATGCAACATATTATTCAATAAACAATGGAAGCAATACATGATATTCACATTCAAGCATTTCACATGTTCATAGTAATTTAATTGCAAAGACAAGATAAAGAAGAGATACTTATCTTTAACAGAAGCTTGTCCCGCAACCCGCTACGTCGCTACAACGTTCCACCAACCATAGGCCAGTGTGCTCATCAATCACTCAACAACACTGCCACACCCAGGCTGGGCATGATTCCATAGGGAATAAGGAGAAACTAACAGGCTCACATGTAGCCAAGGATGCACAAAACTCAGCCAAGCAAACATAGTTGGGTTTATCAGGCTAACAGGGAGCTGGAAAGGTTGGATACTAAGCTAGTGAGCTCAATCCAAGAGCTATGGACACCTGCACCAAAACTAGCTTGACTTCTAAAACATCCACACACACCTAACACAAGGAAGCATCCCCTTCTCTGCTACACAGTCCCTCGGGATATGCCTTCCCTTCTAGTGCTATTCAGGGGGTGTAAAGAAGAAAGCCAACCCTCTAGCTTTGTTTGTGAGGCTCTTACACACACTAGGTTTGTTAAGCCAGCTCAGACCCCATTCCCAGACCCAAAGATAGTGCAAAGGCCAAAAAACGATATGCACACATCAATGACAGTTCTGGACTGAGGGAAAAACACCACCGAGACCAAAATCGGGTATGGAAACTGGGTAGAAACAACTCAGGATGAGAAACTCAAATTCTAGAGTCGTTTATGGCTCTAACATGGCAAAAACGACCTCAGTAGCACCCAAAATTCATGGCTCTATTCTGCCACTCGTTGGGCAATACTAAACAATGAAATTCCCCACAGTGGGCATGTGTAAACAACACCAAAACGCCCAACAGAGACCCCAACCACTAGAAGTTAACGAAAACAATTCACAACCATGGTAAAAATGCATGGAACTACAAAATCGTGAGTGGAAAATGCACCGACAGCTCAAAAAACATGAGGAAAACCAAACCAATCCATGGCATTACAAAAATGACCTCCCATCCATGGGAAAATGAAGCCAACTACTAAAAAGTGGGATGAAAACACACACAGGAAGTTTTGGATGCTTGAGAGAGCTCACGTGAAGCAACAATGGTGAGGAAAACATGAAAACGTGGAAGCATGGTAGAATTGCCTCCGTTTTTGGGTCTTTGCTTGCCTAAGGAGTCAAAACGCATTTCCAACAACTGATGGCTTATCCAATTTGAATTTGGGTTGTCATACCTTGCCCATCCGATGCAATAACCAACCCAACCAATTTCTAGCAGTAATAAATGATTGGGTGAATGAGACAAGAAAGGTAGTTGACAGTTTCGATGGTTTCCCCCTTTGACATTTGGATTTTCCCCATTGTCCCCAAAGGTTTGAATATCCCCCCCCCTATCCTTAGGAAATCATGCCCCCATCTTATTATTGTTGCATTGACATAGCTGGTTGTGTGTATTGTAATTAAAATGCATATGTGCATGGCGTCCATAATTATAACGTGTCTGGCTAGCACAAAATACCATCGGCAATGATTTTAACCGCAGGAACATAAAACGATAATCTATGGTGGGAATTTTAGCCTTCAGCTCCACACCACGATTAATTACAATATATACATCACATACATTTAATGCAAACGGGGTCCAAAACGAGGTGTTACATTCCCCTCCCCCTTCAATAGCACCGTCCTTAGTGCTTTACAAAATTGAACAAAAATGCTACATTGGCATCGCCTTAGTGCTCTGCAGAGTTGAACAAAAATGGATGTGCCAATCGCATGGCATCCTCCAGCTCCCACGTAGCCTCTTCAGGAACATAGTGCTCCCATTGCACCTTTACCTGCCCTATGGCTCGGTTCTGGAGCATTGTGACCTTCCTGTCGAGGATGCGCCTTGGCTCAATTTGGAACTCTCCCTCGGGTTCCACGTGAATCACATCCCAATTTATCACATGGTTAGGATCATGTACATATTTCTTAAGCAAAGAAACATGAAAAACATTATGAGCTCTAGTGCTAGCAGGCAATGCAACTCTATATGCAACTGGCCCTATTCTTTCAAGCACTTCAAACGACCCACAATATCTAGGTGACAGCTTGGCACAACTTCCAAGATTCAAGGAACTCTTCTTTGCCCTCACTCTGAGGTAAACATGATCCCCAACAATGAACTCTCTGTCCACCCTATTCTTATCTGCATAGATTTTCTGTCTGTCTTGAGCTGCTTTCAGATTTTTCCTGATCTTTACAACCTCTTGCTCCATCTCCTTGAGCAATTTTGGACCAAGCACAACCCTGTTCACTAGATTATACCAAGTCACTGGTGTCCTACATCTTTTTCCATACAAATATTCATATGGACTCATCCCCAAGGATGCTTGCTGTCCATTATTGTAAGCAAACTCTACCAAGTGTAAGTAATCTTCCCACTTGGTTGGTTTGTCCATCACATACATGTGAAGCATATCTTCAAGCACTTGATTCACCCTCTCTGTCTTCCCATCAGTCTGAGGATGGTACGCAGTGCTAAAATTCAACTTGGTACCCAAATCTGAAAACAACCCCTTCCAAAAATTGGAAGTGAACTTGACATCTCTGTCAGAGACTATTGCCTTAGGCAATCCATGCAATTTGAAAATCTCCTTCATGTATATTTTTGCAATGTCATCAGTCTTATGCATAGAATTAACTGGTATAAAATGTGTTGCCTTTGTCAACTTGTCCACCACAACCATGATGGAATCATTTTGTCTCCAAGTCATTGGCAATCCTGTAATAAAATCCATGGAAATAAATTCCCATTTCCATTATGGAACTGCCAAAGGTTGCAACAAACTTGCTGGGTGTTGATGCTCAACCTTCACCTGCTGACATTTCATGCATCTTGAAATATACTCGGCCATGTCTTTTTTCAGTCCTGGCAAAAAATAATGCTTTCTAGCTGTAGCAATTGTCTTTTGATATCCTGGATGACCAGAATATGGAGCTTGGTGGATCTCGTCCATGACTATTCTCCTCAAATATGCTACATTTGGAATATAGAATCTACCTTTATATGTAAGAAGTCCATCTTCTTCCAATTTATATCCCTCATATCTCTTCTTGAGACTTTGTTGCTACAATTTGTCCTTTACCTGCTCATACAACTCATCTCCAGCTGTATGATTAACAATCTACTGCCTCAATTCCGACTGGAAAATACTAATGGATTCCACATGCATTTCCTACACCTTCTTGCTGATTGCATCAACTACCTTATTCTCTTTTCATTTTATGTGCTTGATTTCGAAATCAAACTCGCATAAAAACTCCAACCATCTAGCTTGCCTATCATTTAACGTTGGTTGATCAAACAAGTACTTCAAACCACAATGGTCTGTCCTTAGATCAAATATTTTGCCCATCAAGTAATGCCTCCACATCTTGAGAGCAAGTACTATGGTTGCAAGTTCTAGATCATGAGTAGCGTAGTTCTTCTCATGATCCATCAGCTTTCTTGACTCATAACATATCATGTGGTTGTCTTGCATAAGGACTCCTCCAAATCCTTGTCCACATGGATCAGTACACACCACAAAATCCTTTTCTGGGTTTGCAATCTTCAAGACTGGCGCACTTGTGAGAATATTCTTCAACTGCTGGAAGCTTTGTTCACACCTCGGTGTCCATTCAAACTTTATTCCCTTCTTTTGCAAGGAAGTGACTAGATGTGCAACCTTGGAGAATCCTTCAATGAATCTCCTATAGTATCCTGCAAATCCCATAAAAGATTTTACATCTGTCACATTTATCAGAGTAGGCCAATTCATAATGGCCTCAATCTTCTTAGGGTCTACAGATATACCCTCATCTAAGATAATGTGACCCAAATAATAAATCCTATCTCTATAGAAGTCACACTTACTCAACTTTGCATACAACTGATTCTCCGTGAGCAATTGCAATGTCAATATCAGATGCTCTTCATGTTCTTCCTCATTCTTAGAATAAATAAGAATGTTGGCAAGGAAAACAAGAACAAACTTGTCCAAATACATGCTGAAGACACTATTCATAAGGCACATAAATGTAGCTGGTGCATTTGTGAGACCAAATGGTACCACTACAAACTCATAATGCCCATACCTTGTCCTGAAGGTTGTCTTATGAATTTCTTCATCCTTGATTCTTACCTAATGGTAACCATACCTCAAGTCAATATTTGAAAATACCTTTGCTCCCCTCATTTGATCAAAGAGGTCATCAATCCTAGGCAAAGGGTATTTATTCTTCACTGTGACTTTGTTCAACTGTCTGTAATCAATACACAACCTGAGTGTACCATCTTTCTTCTTAACAAATAGAACTGGAGCTCCCCAAGGAGACACACTCGACCTGATATACTTCTTCTCCAACAACTCTTGCAGTTGCATCTTCAGCTCTAGCATTTCTGGTGTACTCATTCTGGAGGGTGTTTTGGACACTTGTGCTACTCCTGGCATAAGTTCAATTGTGAAATCAATGTCCATTTTTGGAGGAAGCCCTGGAATATCATTAGGAAACACATCCTAGAATTCCTGCAACACATGAAAGTCCTCCAACCTAGGAGTTTCATCCTTTGCTGCCTCCAAAATATGAGCTGCATACAACTGGCAACCTTTCCTACATAATTTCTTCAACTGCATTGCTGAAACCTACCTTACTGAAATCACCTTTGGAATTCCTGTCACAACTCTTGGGTTCTCTTCTTCATCCATGCATTCAAAAGTCTTATTATAACAATCGAGCTTTACCTTGTGAGCTTCTAACCAATCCATTCTGATGAGAACATCATAGAAGCCAAGTGGTAGAACATTCAGATCTACACAAGTGACCAATCCATTCATAACCAATGGACATTTCTCTACCACTTCATTGACATTTCTCTTAGTTCCAGTGGCTAGTTGAACTAACCAAGATTTTCTATGCTTTACTTTAAGCTCAAGTCTCCACTACTCTAGGAGTAATGTAACTGTGAGTAGAACCAGAGTCAATCAAAATAGAAATAGATTGCTCGACAATATTACCTGCAACTTCAACCACAGTTGACTGGTGATATTCCTAGCGGTCCTCTAGTGCTGCATAAATCCTAAGGGAAACTCTTGCTACTTGACCCAATGTTTTTGCCTCTTGAATGTTGTAAGTTGGCCTTGCATTCTCATTCTCAAGTGGACAATTCCTGTGCATGTGGGGTCATCCACATTTCCAACATTGGAGTGGTCCTCTGTTCTGTTGTGGTTCTCTGGGATTTTCTCCCACCACTCTAGCTGGCTACTTCTCAACTTGGGACTGCTACTTCTGCTGATTCTTGAAGTTATAAGGTTTGAAACCTTTCTTCTTTTGGTTAGACCTCTCATTCCTTTTGTCCTTCCACGTCTTCTGGTAATCAGGTTTTCCTTTGCTTTGCTCATAGCAGTACTTAGCCTTCCTTATTGCTTCTTCTAGAGTTCTAGTTTCATAAAACTCAATTTTGTCTTTGTAAGATTGAGGCAATCCACTCAGGAAATGCTGGATCTTCACCTTTTTATCTTTGATGTACCTAACATACCTAAACAATTCCAAGAACTTATTTGCATACTCTTCCATGGTCTGCTGTTCCAATCTCAGCTCACAGAACTCCTTAATTTTGTCATCATAATACCTGTCAGAGAGGTATTTCTGCTTGAAATACTTCTTGAACTGTTTCCACTTAAGTCTCCTTTCACTGATCCTCTTTACTTTCTTGAAGTGCTCCCACCAAATGGATGCCCTTCCATTCAGATTCAATATGGCAACCCTTGCCTTCATGTTTCCCGAATAATCCTGAACTTGGAAGTACTTCTTTATTCCAAGAAGCCAAGCTTCAGCCTCTTGTCTAGTCTTTACCTCACCATCAAACGTAGGAGTTTTATCCTTCTTGAATTCATCTCAAGAATGATCCCTATGGTGCTTCTTTCTCTTGCCCTTACGAGAAGAAGAGCTTGAATCCCCACTAGATTCTTCCGAGTCAGATGATCTACTAGAAGTCCTTCTTCTTCTTCTGGTACTGCTCTTACTTCTTCTTCTGGTACTGCTCTTACTACCTTCTGGTTTTACTATACCATGTCCAGAGTCTATCTTTATTTGCAAGTCTGTCAAACTCTGCAACATAGCAGCATTCAACTGATGCTGCTCTTCCTGGGCTTTAATCAAGCTTCTCATGGTAGCTGCAATTTTTGGCAGTGTCTCTTGGAATCTCCTTCCATTAGACTCTATGTCATCATTTCCAACTCAGACATTTTCCCCCATGGCATCTCGTGCAGGCTCGTAGGAGTTCTGAGCATCATATCCATCATGGGTTCTCATGGCTGAACCACAACTTACTTTACAGAACTGCACTACCTGGAATACTGCCCTTGAAAGTGACTATGATTCTGCAAAATGTGTTAGTAACACAACTGTTAGCTGCATAACATTTATACAAATCATAATTACTTACCTTCTCTTGGAAAAATCATGCAATGACAAATTTGCCCAAAACATAGAATTTTCTTTCTCAAAGAACGACTATCTCAGGGGCACGATGGGGGTCAAGGGGGCTTTCCCCCCCTTGTGGCTTCGGGTGGGTCGAGGGCATCGCCCTCATTTTTTTTTGTAAATACATCGATTTCACACAATCTGGTGCATAAATAGGCTGCCATTTTCACCCTTTAGGGCCCTAAAATCCCACAAAAAAACCCTACTGAAATTCTCTGTTTCGGCAAAATTTTCAAAATTTCACTTACTGCATCAGAAAAATTTTCAACATTTACTTGCTATAGTGGAAATTTTTTGACTTTGGCTAGCCGTAGTGGATCCCCTCTTCACTCTCCACCCGCTGTGTTACGGCTCCGACTTTACCTTTTTTTGCCACTGCCGCAGCCATAACGGCTTATTCTTTATTTCTCATCCATAGTTGAGGCTCCACTCTTCTCTTTTCGTCATTGCGGTCACTTCTTCTGGTTGTGCCCGCCGTAGTTGTGGTTTGAACTTCCTTTTCCAACCGTTGCCACTATATCGAAAAACTTTCCAATTTCTACCCGCAACTACAGCCCGTTCCTTGTCTTTCGCCCGCCGTAGTGGAGAACACTTGAAATTTCGCCCACTGCTCTGGTTCGATCTCCATTTTCTTTCTGCCATTGCGGCTGCTTCTTTGTTTCCCAACCGTAACATGTCGTCTCCTTCTTTCGCCTTGAGCCGCCGGAACAGTTAGAAAAATTTCAATTTTTCCTTCTTTCTTACTTTCTTTCCCGGTCACCGCTTCGAAAGAATTCTCATCTTCTAGCCGTCATTGCGGCTACATTATTAGGACCTAGTCAGTGCTGCAGCTCCCACGTCAACTATCCATCGCCATGGTCATTTGTCTCCAGTCCTCCATTGTTACGACTTCTCTCCGGAAAATCATGCCGCCGTAGCAGCTCATTTCTTCAGAACCCAGTCGCTGCTGCGACTCCTTTTCTTTGAGTTCGCCCACTATAGATCCCTCTCTTTGGAAGAATCCAGTTACTGTGGCTCTCTTTGGATGATGCAGCTGCTATAGTGGCTCTTCTCTAGGTTTCTCAGCCGCCACACAGAGGGGAAAATTTTCACACTTAAAAATTTTGAAATTTTTTCTCTGCTAGCCTGTGCTCAACAAAGGTTACCCAACCTTTGTTAGTTGTTCTTCTTAGCCCATAGAGGCCCACTGCTGCAACCTAAAGCTCTGATACCAATCTGTCATGTCCCCACCCTTCTACCGATGAGAGGACGCAACTATAATGCTAACAATCCGGGCAACTAAGCCCCATGAACATAAGGTATAAAATCCAGTAAAATAAAAACATACATAGATGCAACATATCATTCAATAAACAACGAAAGCAATACATGATATTCACATTCAAGCATTTCACATGTTCATAGTAATTTAATTGCAGAGACAAGATAAACAAGATATACTTATCTTTAACAGAAGCTTGTCCCGCAGCCCGCTACGTCACTGCAACATTCCACCCAACTATAGGCCAGTGTGCTCATCAATCACTCAGCAACACTACCACCCCCAAGCTAGGCATGATTCCATAGGGAATAAGGGGAACTAGCAGGCTCACACGTAGCCAAGGATGCACAAAACTTAGCCAAGCAAAGATAGTTGGGTTTATCAGGCTAATAGGGAGCTAGAAAGGTTGGCTGCTAAGCTAGTGAGCTCAATCCAATAGCTATGGACACTTGCACCACAACTAGTCTGACTTCTAAAACATCCACACACACCCAACACAAGGAAGCATCCCATTCTATGCTACACAGTCCCTCGGGCTATGCCTTCCCTTCCAGTGCTCTTCAGGGGGTGTAAAGAAGATAGCTAACCATCTAGCTCTGTCTGTGAGGCTCCTACACACACTAGGGGTTTGTCAAGCCAGCTCAGACCCCATTCCTAGACCCAAAGATAATGCAAAGGCCAACAAACAATATGCACACAACAATGAGAGTTTTGGACAGAGGGAAAAACACCCCGAGACCAAAATCGGGTATGGAAACTGGGTAGAAACAACTCAGGATGAGCAACTCGAATTCTAGAGTCGTTTATGGCCCTAATGTGGCCAAAACGACCTCAATAGCACCCAAAATTCATGGCTCTGTTCTCCCACTCGTTGGGAAACACTAATCAACGAAATTCCCCACCGTGGGTATGTGGAAATAGCACCAAAATGCCCAGCAGAGACCCCAACCACTAGAAGTTAACAAAAACACTTCACAGCCATGGTAAAAATGCATGAAACTGCAAAATTGTGAGTGGAAAATGCACCGGTAACTTCCAAAACATGAGGAAAACCAACCCAATCCCTGGCATTACAAAAACGACCTCCCATCCATGGGAAAATGAAGGCAACTACTAAAAACGTGGGATGAAAACACAGACAGGAAGTTCTGGATGCCTGAGAGAGCTCACGTGAAGCAAAAAATGGTGAGGAAAACATGAAAATGTGGAAGCATGGTAGAATGGCCTCCGTTTTTGTGTCTTTGCTTGCCCAAGGAGTCAAAATGTGTTTCCCAAAAACTGATGGCTTCTCCAATTCGAATTTGGGTTGTCATACCTTGCCCATCCCATGCAATAACCAACCCAATCAATTTCTGGCAGTAATAAATGATTGGGTGAATGAGACAATAAAGGCAATTGACAATTTTGATGGTTTCCCCCTTTGACATTTGGATTTTCCCCATTGGCCCCAAAGGTTTGAATACCCCCCCCCTTATCCTTAGGAAATCATGCCCCCATCTCATTATTGTTGCATTGACATAGCTGGTTGTGGGTATTGTAATTAAAATGCATATATACACGGTGTCCATAATTATAACGTGCCTAGCTAGCACAAAATACCATCGAAAATGATTTTAACCGCAGGAACATAAAATGATAATCCACAGCGGGGCTTTTAGACTTTAGCTCCACACCACGATTAATTACAATATATACATCATATACATTTAATGCAAACGGGATCAAAACCGGGGTGTTACATAGAGAGGCTAAAATAAAGCTCTGCATGAGTTACAACTAAAGTAAATGGAGACTAAAGTGAGGAAAATAATTTTCATGGACATAAAGCATGTCAAGGACTGGTTGGGGTTACGAGGGGTAGGTTTAAGCTTACTTATGAGACAAAGAAGTTTGAGAAGTCCCAAAAATTCCTAATGGGAAAATTAAAGCACGAGAGTGAAAATTTTGGGACAATGAGATGCACCTTAAAAGGCTCGAGGAGGAAAAGGAGAATGGACTTCCATATGATACTTTGTAACAACTCACACCTCTCTAGTTGTTGATATAGAAGAGAATGAGGATACATGGGTGGGTAGAGTGATCTTCTTAGATTTTGAGAGTTAAAACAAGGAGAATGAATAAGATAACCAAGGAAAGTAGTCTATTATCTAGTTTATCCCTCTAAAAATAAGTTCTTTATGATCATGGCTTACTATTGATTGGTTGATTCACATTGTTCATATGGTGTACATTTTCTTTCTTAATAAATTAAAAACAATACAAGGAAAATTCCATTTAGCGGAGGTTATAAAGGATGCTCCTCTTAAAAGAGCTCCAATATCCATTTATAACGGAGGTCACTAGAGGTGGTGAACGACCATAGGTTAGCGGATTTAAAAAAAGAATTTCCAGTGAATTTAATCACTATATACGCACATGTGATTTTATAAACAACTTGCACCAGGGCCGACAAAAATCATGTTGCAACACCACAAAAAACCATCAATGAAAAAAATTATTTTATGTGAGATGTGGGACAAGTTTCTATAGCCGTCACGGTGCATTTTAGAATACAAAACACCCCACTACATGAACTTTCAACAAAGGCACTATATTATATCTTATTAAAATATAAAAAATCATTTTATTAAAATAATCGTAAAATTTTGTTTAGAAGCCTATTCTCGGGACATTTCTTAAAATTGAACTCCCCGGTGTATGTCGTAGACACGAACACACCGTCTTATATTTTATTAAAAATAAAACAAATTATTATTTTATGAAAACAGCTTGTTAAATTTTATTAAAAAACCTAATTGCAATGCATTTTCTAATACTAAACAACCAGGTGCATGTGGTAGAAATGAACGCACCGAGATATATTTTATGAAAAAAAAACATTATTATTTTATTTAAAAATATGGTTAAATTTTATTTAAAATCCTAAATCAGTGCGTTACCTATTAAACCATGCTCTGGTGCGTGTAATAGAAAAGATAACACCGGTTGATGTGTAATTAAAAAATAAAATATTTTAGTATTTTATTAAAAATCTCGTTACATTTTCTTTTAAAACCCTAAATACAGTGCATTATTTAATCAGATATGCCCTGAAGCGTGGCATATAACAAAACACACCGGTTCGTATTTCATTAAAAAAATATTAATAAAATGTTAAACTTTCTTAAAAACCTATTGGTGTTGCGATTATATTTTAAACCATCCCGGTGCATCCTATTATCGAGCACATCGAAACATGGTTTTATAAAAAAATTACCACAACTTCAAACACATTTTTACCCCCTTTACAATGTGTCACAACCATCTGCACTGGTTCCATACATCACCCACCTGGATTCCCTACCACTTGTGCTCATTCCTCATTGAATGTTGACACATTGCTCATTCCTATTGGCTGCTGACTTGAGTTTGAATTTTTCCAAATGGTGGGAAAAATGTAATTCTCTATACATCGCCAAGATGCCTCTCCAACATGTGAATCTATAGGTAAATAATTGTTACATGATAATAAAATATTTTAGTGGATTAATTTTTGAAATCGAGCCATTATTTGTCATTTTTATCAAGTTTATTTTAAATCATGTGGTGTGTTCAAGCCATTCGGCTCGCACCGGTTTTCGGTGCACCCTGTAAAATGTTACAAGGTGAACCACTAGCGGATCGAGTTAAATGACTTGAACACAACGCTTAAACGGTGCACTACACTTTCGCAGCGCACAACACCACACCAATTTTCTTTTTAAAATTATGAATAAATGCATGGTGCGTTTCAAACACATAAGCGCACTGACGTTTCGGTGCCCTTAAATGTATCGAACGCACTAGTGAAATTAAAAAAAACAAATTAAAATAAAATTATATGGTGCTTTTAGTTCACATCAGTGAGTTTGTAATGGTGCGTTTATGTTATCTAAATGCACCACCTTAGGCAATTTAAATTTACATACCCTAAACGATCATAATTCAACAATGCTCCTAATGCATGTCAACGCACTGTTTTTTCAGTGCTCTAACATGCAATAGGCGCACTATGAACAGATTCCCCATCAACCATAAATTAAATAAAACATGGTAATTTTAGAGCACATTGGCACACATGTAATGGTGCATTGAAATAAATCTGCCATTGCAATATTAAAATTTCCCAGACCCTAAAAATCATAATTAAATGGTGCTCCTAGTACACATCAATGCACTGATTTGCAGTGCTTTGACATGTAGTAGGAACACCGTGGACACATTCCATATCAACCATAAAATAAAATAAACAACAATGCTTCTAGGTAAGGACAACACACCAATTACAGTGCATGGACTTGTTAAAGACACACCAACTCCTACACTTCAAAAAATAAAATTTTAAATTTAGAAATCTATTAGCAGTACATTTTACTTATTGGAGCGCATTGGTGACAGTGCATAATGGATGAAAAATCATTGTTGCCGGTGTGGTTTCTTTATGAATGCACCGTTAGTAGTGCAATTATTGAATAAAAACACCATTTGTGGTGCACTTGTGTTTTTTAGGCACACCGCTTGTAAAAATTTATTGTTTTGAGAAAATAATTTATTATTGATGTTATTAAATAACATGTTAATTGAATTAATTTTTTCATGTTTTTAGATATCTATTTATGGCAATGACTCATGTTATATGTGAAACAGAGACGTTAGCGGTGAGAATCTACTCAACATGAGCGTTTACAAGTGGATGAATACAACATGGTACAAGACTAGGAGGCTAGGGATAGGGAGAGGGATTTGTACCCTCACCCCATTACTGCTCAGACTCAAGAGTTCTCAAGGGTTTCCAGACTCTTAAATTTCTATCAGGAGGATACATCCCTCAAGGGTAAATCTGCATTCTTACATCAATTCATCCAACACTGGTGTTATCTCTAAGGTTGTTTTTTCATTTTTATCCTAGGGTTTTATAGTTTTTGTTGATTACATTTATTTAATTTTACCTTATTTTATATCTTTGAGTGACATAATTTTTTATATTTTTATTGTGATTTCCTTTGAAGGCTCAAATCATGTATTATTTAAAGTTATGAACCTATATCAAGAGCAAGAGGTTTTATTATAAATTGGATTTTATAAACTGGCAACATTCCTTAAACTAGCAGCATTGCTTAAAAGTATTGCATTGATGGTTTTATTCATGAATATCATTCGTTGTAAAAAATATGACAATGGTATATGGATGTATGTAAATACATGATAAACTTGACAGGCTCAGTACTATGATATAAGAGCATCATTATTATTTCTTAAAGGCAGTCCTGTCTAAATAATAATTTTTACATCGTGTCACTCATCTGCTTTCACAAATGTTCTTCATATGAAATCGAGGCATTTGGTGTAATGAGTAATGGTACCAATGTTGACAGTTGACAGTAATATTCTATATTTCCCTAAAAACCGGTCATATTACTGTTCTCAAATTCCACTTGCTCTGTGAGGTTTATATTTTGAAGAGTTTGCAGAATGCCGAGAGTAACAATGGAAGAAGATTCAGAAATTGTGGTGAAAAGAAGACCGGGAGGCCTAATTTGCAGACTGGAACCCGATAACACACAATGCATACTGCAATTTCCAAGGTCATCCTAGTTGATGAAAAATACTGGATGGTTTGCTTTTTGTGAAAAGTTGCAGGGTTATCATTCACAGGTAACTATGGATTTTATAAAAAATTATAAAGATGGAATGGTTCAACTCAAGAGTTTAAAGATCATGGTGAATGAAGAGTCTATTGCCGAAGCAATAGGGGTTCTAGCACAAGGAGAAAGATGGTTTAAGCAACATGATTTTCAAGGAAATTATGGTGAGTTCTTAATGCCAGGGTTTGAAAAATTAGACTGGAAGAATGGTATTCACGTGAGCAAGATAAAACCTAACTGGCAAATTCCCTTGGAAATGGTGCAAAATTATATTACATGCGAAGGTAGGTATGATAGGGTTCTCAAATGTCATTTACGGTTGTTGATGCACCTCAATGGAAGCTTGAAGCTCAATCTCCCATTTTATCTATTGAAGAGCTTGCAAAAGATGGTTACGTGGGTTCAAGCCCATCCAGAGCATACTGCTCATTCTGTATACCATCAGGGTTTAATAAAACTGTTGCTGATTTCACAATTGCATAGAGAAGGACGAACTTGGGAAATTTTGCTGTTAGAGTTAGGGTTTGAAGAAAGGACCAAAGAAAAAGGAAAAAGGGTAATAGAAGACTTAAACCAGCAAACAAGAAATCATGAAGAACAAGCTGAATATGTTACAGCAGAAGGTAAGGGTTTTGTAGAAGAACCAAATTAGAATAATTTGTTTCTTGAAGTTTCAGTTATAGATGAAAACCCTGAAACATTAAGTATGATGTTAAAGAATATAACTTCAAAGAATGAAGCACGAGTTCAGCTTTTGAAATCACAAAGCATTGGTGTGAAGCCTAGGACTAGGTTAAGAAGTAAATTGCAGGCAGAAATGGAATTGGTGCATGAAGACTGTGAAGAAATTGTGATGATAAATGGTTCTTTCAGCGAAGAAACTGTACACACATCCAAAGGTCAATATGGTTTAGATAATGAGAATTTCATTGATGTTTAAGGAGTTGCAGGGTCTATACCAAAAATATTTTGCACAAATAAACAAGTGTGTTCAGAAGATTGTTCAGTCTCGAAGCTTCCACATGAAGATGAGGTCCTTAGGAAAGAAGAAGCCATTGAAATAACTCCAGAATTAAACCAAATTAAGAAATCTTTGTAGACATATAAGGAGCAAACCATGTTTTTACAGAATATTAATGAGAAGTTAATGACTGCAAATAAAATATTACGAGAGGATTTGGAGGAGAAGGAAGCAGATTATTAGAAGTTACTTTCAATATCTAAAGACATTTTGAAAGAGAAAAGAACCATCCAGAAGCAGTTCGAACACATGAAGACTCAGAGTAAGGAGGCGCACAATCAAATGGAGAACAAAGATGCTGAGTTTGCCAGATTGCAAAGAAGATCCCAGGTTTTAAGTGATCTAACTATCTTGGCAGAGGCTTCTAAGAGTCTTTAGACTTAGAGTCATAGTTGGATTTTTAAAGCAGTTAGGTTTTGACAGATTTCTGTTTCTATTTGTATTTTGTATCACACTTGTATTACAACTATTTTAGGAAGATCGAATTTTCTATTTTTGAAAGAATTCAATCCATAGAAATAGGATCTGATAACTGTCTCAGAAGCTCAGAAGTTTTGTATATAAGGATAGTAGCTATATTTGAAAATGGTGGCAATTGGAGATGGGAATCCACTTTTGCTGTATACTATATGACATGAAACTCTCTGCATCTTCAATACAGGTTCTGCTTTGATATGATTATGGTTATGAGCTAATTTTGTATTTTTATGAATTGTGTTTTTTATGATTTATCATGTGTATGGTCGAATACAATCCATTGCATGATTCTTGTAATAAAATACAATTATCTTTTAAATATTTAGTGACAGAGTCAGTTTTATTCCATAAATTTGTGCTCGTAGTTCCCTTGATGTTGAATTTTGTATTCCACTTTATGTCATACAGATCTTTAATGGTTATGTGATTTTCCTATATCTTTGATTATATACCAACTTAGTTTTTATTTTGATTTTATTGAATTATTTTTAAAAGATTTCTTTAAGCTTGAACCCGTGTAGTCTAGGTTCATTTTTAGGGATAACATCTTCTGATGTCGTTTCCGGGGACGGAGAAACAAAAGGACATCTTCCCTGGGTATTCAACATTCTTATGAAACTGATTTTGGAAGGTGAACAAGATCAGTGAGACTTGTTATAGACTACAACAGTCACCTACAAAAAGTTACAGTGGCTTCAAAAAAGATAGGAACTCGAGGAAATCCCTCATCACCTTTTAATCTAGGAGTCTCAGATCCTGAACAGATATAAAAAGAAGCTAGGAGAAGGTTGAGATCTACCTCATTAGAAAAATTTAAACATCCCTCAACATTGGAGATTCCTGAATCTTCATCTATCCCTGTTGTTATCCCTAAAGTTAAACCTAGACTACAGGGGTTCAAGCTTAAAGAAATCTTTTTCAAAAATATAATTCAATGAAATCAAGATAAAAACTGGGCTGGTATGTAATTAAAGATATAGGAAAATCACATAATCATTAAAGAACTGTACAACATAAAACAAAAATACAAAATTCAACATCAGAGGAACTACGAGCACGAATTTATGAAATGAGACTGACTCTGTCATTAAAAGTTTAAAAGATAACTGTACTTCACCATAATAATCATGCAATGGGATTCAATTGACCATATACAGGATAAATCACAAGAAATACAATTCATAAGATACAAAGCCAACTCATAATCATAATCATATCAAAGCAAAACCTGTATTGAAGATGCAGAGCATTTCATGTCATATAGAATATCATCAAAACTGGATTTCCATCACTCCAATTGCCACACTGTTACATCTAGCTACTATCCTTATATACAAAATATGTGAGCTTCTAAGATAGTTTATCATATCCTACATCTATTGATCGAGTTCTTCCACAAATAGAAAGGTCGATCTTCTTCAAACAATTTTTAATACAAGTGTAAATAAAACAGACATTTGTCAAAACCTAATTGTTTTCAAAAGTCAACATGTATGAGCTGGTGGAGGATGAACACCCAGCCAACCACGGATTCAGTGGTAACAAACTTGGTACATTTTCAAACAGATGTCCAGAGGAGAGCCTTGTGGAGATGATGCACTTGTTATTGTCTTTGTAGGTGAGGAAATATTATCATATTTTCTCTTCACTCCAGACACGGTGCCAGAACTTTCAGAGTTGCAGTCTATAACAAACATACTATCTTCTTTTATTGATGAACATTCGATCGTCGAGTTCCCCTTTGTCATATATTTCATCTTCATAATCCTTTTCTAGGATTTCAATGCTTGATGCAACTGAGCTCTCTTCCACAAGACCATCAAAATAGGAGAAGGCATCTGTGTCAATATCCTTTAACTCTTCTACTTGGCATTCTGAAGCTGGACGTGGGCTTTTCTTCAAAATGTCAACAATTAAGTTATTGGCCATTTTAATTGTTTCTAGCAAATCAAATTCTGAGGCATGAAAGATATTGCATAATGATGATATAAGATCAACCCCCTTGCCACTTTTCCTAACACAGTGTGTGGTATTATCAAGAGAAAACTTTCTGTGACGTCTGGGAAAATGCAAAATCAGAATAGCCAAAATTGACACCAATCCATTTGTGCAAGTAACACTGTCTTTAAATCAGCTAAAAACATGGACTATGAGTGCCAAGAACAACATTCAACCAAATCGGAAATAGTTTTACAAAGGCCCAAAGCCATTTGCTACCACTGACAAACTCTTATCTTGATGGTCATTCCCTGACAAAAAGAAGTCCTGGTATGCACATTTAAAGTGCCTACATAAACAAGTCAGGTGAATAAAATTGGCCTGAAGCTCTTTTGCCTGAAGTTTTTTCTCCCAATCATTGCCATAAAGTTTTCTCAAAATAGAGTCCGCCTTTAAGAAAAACTGTGGCATTCTCTCAAATCAATGGAAAGTGCAGAGGGCGCTCCGTTATCACTGGCATCAGCCCGGATCTCTTTTGTATGCAGATTCCTTAGGTTTTCTTGCCAGTTCAATTTCGGTTACACCAGGTCTATGGAGAATACGACTGTCCATTTACCAGCTCACAAAATATGAACTCATAAAGAGAACAATTACATTCATATAATCCCACTACTGAATAATTGCTTGTAATAGATGTATCTTCTCTGTACCGGCAAAACCCGCTTGAGAAAACAAAACTTTCCATCTGGAGCCTTTACTTGAAAATATTATTTTCAATCACTAATGGATGAGATGTACATGTTGAAACATAATAGCTTTTGGAACAGCTATGTAGAGTGAATCTTTAATCCCAAGATAACAAGATTTCTCATTATGCCTTGAGGAGGGAGAATATTGACTTACTGGAGCTGTGTTTTTCGTCATCAAATTGAGCATTTTGAGAAGACTTGAATGTTTCTAAGAAATCTTTCGCATTTGCCATCTCTGATTTCTTTCGTGCTTTGTCCCAACCATGTTCTATAGCAAGTATCTCAATTACACGAGGCAAAGCTCTTCCAGCTGCATCTGTGTCAAGAAAGGCGAGCCTTGATCATCTAGAAATAAAGTCAACTGCTGTCTCACAGTACTCATTCCATGCACAGTAAGTCACCTCTACCTCCATAAAAGAATATCCATGTGCTAATATTTTGCCTAAGTTTTCATTCTGTGCTATTAATGCAACTCTTTCTGCCATATAACCATATGCATGTGCCAAATGTTTGGAAACATTAGTGTCTATTGTCCGAAGAACAATCTTCCCTGAATGTGTTTTCTTCATGCAAACATACTGTTGTGCAAGTTTTGTAAAGGATACAGGGTCCCATTGATCTCCTCCAATAATTTTGAGATGAGCTGTTACACAGTCATTTGATGGGCTCAACTTCCCAACCTTAATGCCTGCATTAACTGCATCCTCTGCCATGCTTCTATATATAGTCCACTTTCCACCGGTGATAGTAACAAGCCCACTAAAATCCGTGGACACCACATGATCTCTAAATATGCTGGCAATGTCATTAGTTGAGGGATCAGTTGCCAATGGATGAATTCCATTCCAAGCAGAGAGCACATATGATCGGCGTACCTTAACATTCAAGTAATCACTGATGGCATCCAAGATGAAATGACATGAGTGCCATCATAAGTGCTTTTCCATCTTATCTTGGTATCCAAATTGAAACCCAAGTGATCACTTTGACATTTGGATGCTGCCAGAAACTGAAATTTTGTTGGAGCAGATCTGATGACAACATCTGGCTTCGTCGAGGGATGGCATGCTCCCTGTGAGCTGCCAAGAATAGGTAGACAAGTGCCTTTCCATTTTATTGGGCTGGAGTCTTCATCACAGATCTCTGCTACTTTAAAAAAAAAAAAACTTTGAAAACAAACAACTGGCTGAATCTTTAAACTACTCTGCAAATTGAAATAATCCTCTCACAACAATATGATCATACTGTACAAACTTAAAGAAATGCTTGAAGCATCAAGCTTATTTATTTACAGCTCCCATTCTAATCATCTGCTTTCTTTTGATTAGGTAAAATCATGCTTCCAATGAAGCCATACAAATATTTGACTAATTGGTAAAACTTTTAATCTGGAGATGATGAATAAAGGAGCCCATGGAATATCAAAATTCATTTCAAAAGAAGGGAAAAGCCAACCTTCATTTGACAAAAACAATCTGACATTTGAGCTGCTCAAAGACTCCATATAATCAACAAATGGATCAATGAAGCTATAAAGAAATATCTCTTGCTGCTGTTTAAGTTGAAGATCAAAATATCTCTGTATATCCTCTTCCTCATAATGGCTGCCACTTTCAGCTACCTGCAAATCTAAACATGTCTGCAGATTGATTTTTTTGCTAATCATAGGTTGTTTGATATTTTCTGCAAATCCAGTTTGAAACATGATGAATGCAGGCCTACTGGATTGCAAATATGGCTGCTCAATGTCTTCTATGTGTTACGGAGAGAAATTCCTATGGCTTGGGGAACCACAACAGACAACTAGACTCCAGAAATCAATCTTTCCAACTATGCAATAGAAATAAAGTGTCTAACACTAAAGGATCGAACCTCGTACCTTATTCCGGACGGTTGAAGTAGATCCCCGTTGAGCTTTCCAATCTTCAGCTTGAATTGTTATAGCACGTCCTCAACAACAAGTAAACAATACAAGCATACTATATTTCATGGTGTTAGATCTATTCTAGCATATATAATCAATAATGTATAAGAATTTGACATATTCCAATGGATACAATATTCATTCAAATACACATTACTGGACAGGAAAAGATATTTCTATTAATATGAATCAGAGATTACAAGTGACAACCTCTGACGGCACGTCTGCGAACCGGAGAAACTGAATCCCCCACTTGGGATTGAGAAACTGAAGTCGATGGGATGAAATCCGCTGGAAGGAGGGCATTAGGGCATCCCCCATCATCCAACACGAGGTACTCAGTAAAGCTGTATAATGTGGAAGGACTCGATCATAAGGTGCACGAACCAGTAACTGTACCGGGAATGGCCGACATGCAAAGTCAGGATAACTGAGGAATGGCCGACTCAGGTTTCAACTTCCTTCGAACAAGAGCATAACGACGTATGGTGATTGAATGAAGGCAGCATAGACTCGATATACAAACTGGGACATCTCTATGACGCAGGAGGCATCAATAGAGGCTCCATAGGCACTGGAAGCTTAACCAGTCGGTGGAGATAAACTCAGATAACGAGTACAGCTCCTAAGTCAAACTATAACCCAACCAATGGATGTGATATACAGTGCTCTGTTCGAAGGCGACACGACTCGACAGCTGCCAAAGATAATATCTTTTCTTGTCCGGCTTTTTGGTTTTTTGATTTTTTTGGTCTTTTTCAGTTATTTGAAAAGCTTGAAAAAAGAATAAACTAGCTTTATAGTTACAAACTAGGAGGAGACGAGTGTCATTTAGGGAAAACAAACTAGTTCCAAGCAGTGGAACATACCTATGCTCAATGCAAGGATACATGTGTAGGATATCGACACTTGGGGGAAAATCCCCTCCCGGTAAAAAAGGGAATCAAGCTGCGAAGGATATAAAGAAAGTCTCTGCATGGCTAGACATGAGAAAAGCTCGGGCTATATGGCTGAAACGCAATGTCAGGGGAGCCGGCATAAAGCTCAATAAGACAGGCAAAGCTCATGATAATGCATCCACAACTTGATACAAGGGAGTCCGGGGGGTCATGGCCAACATAAGATCAAGAGGAGTATGAGGCTCTTGCTAAATGTCATGGCAATACTATACAACGGACTCCCACACCCTAAAGGGGGAAACATCGGCATGGGCACCAAATGCAAATAAGGTGCTAACTAGGGTACCCATGTAAGGTGAGGCTCTACCACTCATATCATGCCACTTCTATAGCAGCAAGAAGGTTCCGTGACATAATAGAGTGGGTTCGTACCTAAGGATATAGTGACATGGTCATAAGGTCATGCAAAATGCAAACGGTGGTGAGCCTAACCTATATGCCAGTATAGACGTTATACTTGAGATCAGTACGAACGGGTCAATCCAAAGGCTGAAATGACGCTGAAAACGGTCTTCTACATCACAGATAAGGTCAGAAACGGTCAAAACTATAGGAAAGGGGGTAAAAATTTTCAAATATTTAAATTTTTTTTCTATAAATAGTAAAAAATAGAAATCATTTGAAACTTTTACCCATTGGAGCTCTGATTTTCAACTGCAAATTCCAGGAGATCCAGCCGGAGGAATTCACAACCGTTTCTTCCAGGTATTTACTCATGTTCTCTGCTTGCATTTCAATATAATTTTTACAAGTTTTCATGGTCAAATGAGTTTTTAAAGGCCAAACTTACATGAGTGCTGTGGCCCACGCGGGTATCAAGGCTTTTTCCGCGTATAGGGCTGGCTATACACGGAAAAGGGGCTAGAAACCGCGTACATACGTGGCTGTTTGCAAAACAGCCGCGTATGACGCCGCGCAAAAGGATTTACATGAATCTAATGGACATTTGGTCAAATTCTCATGCAGGATGGTGCTAGAGTGGCGAGAATGCGAGCATGGTGACATAGAGGAAGCAGTAAGGGCTGACAGAATGGCTCAAGAAGCTCTAAGAAGATGTGGACTCTACAAGTTTTGGTGCCTAGGTGGCTTGAGGGCCAAACCAGGACTACTCTAGATGCTGGTAGACTATTGGGATCCGGACTCAGAGTCCTTCCGGATAGACGGCATGTCCCTCACCATTGAGGTGGAGGATATCTACTTTATCACAGGTCTATCTCGACGAGGGGAGATGGTGAACCTTCGTGCCCGAGGAGGGCCAGGTCATGGGCTTACTATCGATGAGTACATAGCTGTGTACTGCTACCTAGAGACTGAGAAGGTGGGGAGCCAAGTTCCCACCAACGCTATACAGGTGCTGGGCCTAAAGGCCATACTACTGATGCTGGGCAGGATAGCAGGCTTAGCATCACTCCATCAGGCCTCTCGGCCACTGATGTTATATGCGGTGGAGTCTATGACATCGACCATCTATGACTGGAGCACTTCACTACTGAGCAACATGAAACATCAGCTCAGTGAGTGCAAGGCAGGCAGGATACGGAACTTCGGGTTCAGCAGTATCTTGAGCACGTTTTTCTTTGAGCATGTTCCAGGATTGAGCCCTAGAGTGGATGTTCCTCTCCACGGGGTTCGAGATCCGGCCCAACGACATTGGGCAGAGGCGATGCGCAGACTAGGGGGTGGTAGGGTGGCCAACCCTTATCCAGTAGACTTTTTTCCATGGTGGCGACGACAGATTGTTTCCATAGAGGACTACCCTTATGCAGGGATAGACTTCCGGGGAGATCCGGACATGCCATTATCACCAGGATCAGCATATGGAGACATAGGTAACGAATCTCGACCCTTACTCTTTTTGATTATATGGAATCAAAAATACATGTTTTTGGGTGACAATACATAATAATAATGACATCTACCATTCATGTGCAGATGTGGGACCACGACGACCAGAGGGCTTCCCACGTCATAGACGGAGGGGAAGAGGAGACGATATCACTGGTGTGGATGCGGAGCGAACGCTCTAAAGCATCCATACCAACTTCATGCGACTGACTCATAGGATTCCCATGGCGCAAGTCGAGAACTTGCTTGAGGCTATGCAGAGACAGGTGGTGGGTGTACCACACGCATGGGTGCGTTTATTCCGGTGGCTAGCTAGAGCCGTGGTGACATATCATGATCACAACCCTCTTCCACCTCCACAGGACTAGACACCTGGGAGTGTATCTATTT